>VYXC01007716.1:155972-227640 GCA_013397175.1 Platysteira castanea
AAAAAGAGAGAAGTGTTTGATAGCAGTCAGACATTCCTCAGTCCAACAGAGTACATGCCTAAATTTCTGATGTCTCCAAGCCAGTCAGATGCAATCTGGAAGCTATGTAGTCCTATTAGTCTGGCATAGTGCTTGGACTAATTATGTAGAGACACAGCAGTTTTGTGATTTCCAAATACAGATGGAGAATCTTCAGTTGGCTCAAGGCTGCATGTACTGACCCTTCTGCACATTGGTAAGATGCTTAGAAAAAGTGGAAAGTGTTGCAACATATACAAATAGCAGACAAGAATATGCGTTTGAATGGCTCCACATTGTGCAGAAACATAAAAGCAAATATCTCACCTGGCAAAAGATTTGCATTTTTTAGTGAAATGCTCATAGGAACAACAGACTGGACCTGTTTTCCAGGAGTCTAAAGAACAGGCCAGCAGTTATATTTAGTCTTGGCGCTATTAAACCAGCAAAGTCGCCTTTATGTTCTTCCCCTAGCCCCACACTGATTTTCTCATTTCCTGAAATCCAGCTGAATTCAAGTTTTTATTACATATACTGTGCTGCAACGATCTGATTTTAGTGGAAGACTTTTCACACACACACAGAAAGGCACACTACACACACACGTATGCTCCAGTTCCTGTTCACTGAGAGAGGCCTCAATTCCATGTGGATGTGCTCACTTGATCTTCCTTTGCAATCAACTGACAGAAACTTTTTTGTGCACCAACTGGAGTTTCTGCACCACCAGATGATTAAAATCAGCCAGATGAATCAGAGCCCAGAAATACCTTCTTTTTCTTCTAAAGTGTACATAGACATCTACTTCAGACACAATCATAACGCTGCAAGCATTCAAGGCTAGGATAATGAGTCCCCAATCTAATATTTTAGCCTAAGTATTTTTGTAACTTACACTGTTTCTAGGGCCATTGGTTATCAGTTTGACTCCATCTGATAAATACATGATACATTCCACCTCCCCCTGATATTAAGTATACGAAGTATAAGAAAGGTAATTTGTGAATATGGTTATGTCATTAGACAGCAACACATGGGTCAGGTTCTAATAAACCTCTGGTCTGGCAAGAAGGCAAGAAAAGTTGGGACTGAGACCTCTGCATATAGGTAAGGAAAGGGTACCTCCTCTTGGATCCCTTCTTCACTGTGACTCACCACATCTGCAGCCTCTCTAAGGAGGTTCTGCTTTTAGGGAGTACCTGGTGATCAGCAAGTCACGAAGGTGGCAGAAGGTAAGGCTCTAGGTCCTGGTCTCTCCTGAGTCAGGAGAGCCACTGAATCAGGGATACAGTTCATCCCTACAGGCTCCATGAAAGCTAGGTTATGTACCAGGTGGGTTAGCTACCTTCTGGCCTTCCTCATTCAAGAAGGATGTACAACATGGGAGCATCTTAGGATGTAGAGGAATTCATGTGTCTTTTTGGTGCCACCTGAAAATACCATTTCATACAACTCAATAAGAGTTTCCAAAGCAATCCTTTCAAAGCTGTCAAAGCTTGGAAATTTTTCCTTTTGAAAGACTGTTTGAAAGAATTTGCAGAAACTGTCACCCACAGGCTTTAATTTCTCAATCACAGGATATGTCTGTTTGCAACAGCATCTACCATAGTGCTTTCTTAAGAGCTACCAATAAATAATGGATGGCTCACTCATTCCCTTAATTCTTTTTAAATAAGTAAAGAGGCTCTGAGCACACCAAATTACCGCATCATTTCTGATGTCCTAATGGAGTCCCCACTTAAATCAGTTTGAGACAGGAAATCAGAAAAGTGAAGTGATCATCTGAGTTCTCCAAGCATTACATTAACATCAAAAAAAACAAGCCCAGGAATGAAATGATTTTACCATATTAAGAAAGGCTTTTCCTGAGCCCTCTGAGGCTACTCTAGTCAATCCTTCACAACTGCTGCATTCTGGGTCTCAAGTAGCACTGACAAGTAGCAGCTTATAGTGACATTCATCTTGACAAACTTTATGCATCTGAAAGTTAGCCACTCAATCTAAGCTACTCATCAAGCCTCCCCCCACTTCAATCAGTGAAGTGAAAGAGGTGCCTGGAGTGAACAAAATTTCACCAGACTATTAAAAAGTTGCTCAACTAGATGCTGACTGCAGCAGCAAAAACGGTTTATAAGGTTTCTATTTCCTACCACCTTAAAGTCAATTTTTTTCACACTTTTGTGGTCCAGTTTGCCACTTCTCAATCCTTCCATTACATCTGTTTATGGGACCATGCTTTTAATCCTGATTTAAACAACTGATCCAACAAGTGCAAAAAGAGCCTTTTTGTGGGGCAGTCCCTAATAAAGGAATAATTGTACTGTTGATGTTGGAAGGCACCTCTTGAAATTATTTGGCCCAAATGCTCTGCTGTACAAGGGTCAGCTAGACCAAGTTGTCCAGGACAGTGTCCAGTCAGGTTTTGAATATCTGGCTACAGTCTTGGGCAACCTGCTTTAAAGCATCACATAACTTTAACTCTCATCCAGTGACTGTGAAGGACCTGGATCCATGAGGCATTTTGTATCCATGAAAACACACATTACTACCAAGTGGTCTGGCCCAACCTCCTCCACACTCTCTTCTCTGACCACCAGTGCCATCATTCTGGTGGGTGCAACAACAGCAGAACCAAGGTCATAATGTATCTAAAGAAATTAATGTGCTTGGTAGTGCCTGGCAAGTTCGTCATGCAAGTGCAGAAGCTTTGTGCTGACACAGAGAGAGGATGGAAACACACAGCTGGACATGTAAGGGAGGACCAGACCATTCTGTCAGACAGGCAGATGGAAGATGACCCAGACCTTCACCTTTCAGTGTCAATCAGCCATTAAATCAGCTCAGCAGCCTTGCAAAACCATATCCTTAATTTCCACAACAGTCTCTTGTGAGGTTAAAAATGAAAAAAATCCATTCCGTTTCCCTTTTCTAGCATAGTCCTGGCAACAGCACATCCAGAGGGATGGGAATTGCAATTCAGGAGCAGAAAGTACTTAAACCAGGTTTGTCACTAAGTCAGCATCTCGGTAAATGCAACCTCTAAACACACCTCTTTAGAGGTCCTTCTTTTTCTCTACAGTGACTGAAGACATAGCCTAGGTAACTAACTCAGCTTAGGCAGCTGGCATGTAGACAGTTAAAGGCAGCTGAGATAAATCCCCCTCCTGTGGTTGGGGGACCAAGAAAGCTTGGCCTGCAAATACTCTTGCATTTCACACATCTCACAATGGGAGCTGAAATACTCTCTCCCTTAGCAACCACCGGAGGCCATTTATTTAAACTTGCAAAAGCTTTTGACCAAGTCCCTCTCTAGAGACTTATAAAAAATGAGTAGTCATGGGATGAGAGGTAACATTTCGTCATGCATTGGGAAGTGGCTAAGAGACTGAGATCAAAGATAGTCAGCTTGCTTTTACTGTAGTGAAAGATTAACAGCAGGATGCCCACAAATTCCACGCTAGAGCTGTTGGTTATTGAATTTATTAATGATATAGAGGCAAGAGCAACAGCTAGCACTGAAGAAATTATTTATGCTAACCTTTCAGCAATGTCCAAGGTGTGGGAAGAAAAAGCGTGAGGTATTTTGTATGACACACATGTTCCCAACTGATAAAGCTTTGAAAGTGATCTTCCCTTTAGCACCAATATGAAGCATCCAGAAGTATTTTCAGGTGCACTGATCATTAAGGTGAGAGGGTATTAGATGAAATTCACTTACAGCATCAGAACAGACAGTTCTTTCTTCCTGTGTACTGTTGAAGTGGGCCACTAGACAAAGACAGAAGACTTTGGCATGGAGAAGATAAGAAACACCCCACAGACTCTCATTCTAGTATTTATTGCTTAATGGAATACCATTAAATTAAACAACATTGTGAAGTGTCCTGTGAAAGCCAAACTGATTCACCTTCTGCCACTTTGCCATCTAATCTAGGTGATTGTCATCCAAGCCTCCCACTAAAGTCAGCAACTTATTTTCCTTTCCTTCCTCATAAGGTTTATCTCCTTGAATTAAGTGTGGTACGTTGGTATATTGGCTGGGCTACTCTTTAGGCTCATAATATACCTGGAACCCCAGTAACACAATTTTGACAGACAAAATAACCCATCAAAAGGAGAAATTCACACAGTTCCTGAAGCTGCAGAACCATCACAACATAGCAAATGGCAGTGTGTTGCTGAAGAATGACAAAGTAGTAACATAGAGAATGTTTCCCCCCTGCTTCATGTGGTTGGACACCTCTAAAGTATTCTTTTCAGATGCAAAGACAAAAGCTGCAGAGTTGCCCATAGGGTATAATTAATCCTACATCATATTAAACCACAGGAAGTAGCAAAGTCGTCCCAGAACCCAGAAAAAAAAATTGCCAGGCTCTTTAAAATACAGTCTGCAGGTGGCTACGTGAAACTTTTGCACTAAAATGATGAGGCTTTGCCATCTGAAATGCATAAGCCTATACAAAATCTAACTACCTGCTGTAAATCGAAGCACCATAAAAATAAAATTGAACAATTACCTTTTGTGGGCAGTGTAGATTGAGCTATATATCACATTTAACATGACTCCAAAGCAGTAAAATTCCACCAAACACAGCTGAAAGAACTCCAGTCAACACCCGATTTAAACTTTGGACTGAGGGTACAGATGGGGTTCAGGAGACAAAATTATTAGAGGGATCATGACAGTGGCAGGGGGCAGGAAAAGCCATTGTGTGACCACATCTATTCAAGAGCTTAAAAGAACTGGAGGAGTTCAAAGTGAAGAAAAGAAAAAAAACCACCACAACAGAGAAGCCACAAATGATGAGGTGCAATTCTGCTGCCAGATACACAGGATTCCTACAGATTTCAGTGTTCTGAATAAAGGGAAATGAAAGTGTTCATGCCTATAATAGCTCGTCTTTCTTTCACTCCTTCCTTTGATATCTCTCCTTAAGCAAAATTGGGACTGGACAAAATCATTCTTCTCAGGAACAATGGCAGGACTTTAGACAGAGTTCTCTATTGTTAGACAGCTCTCCACTAATTCAGAAGGTGCCTCCGTTTGTTCTTTATCTTGTCTTTTATATTATGCTGACAATCCTGCTTGGCAGAGACAGTTGTGTCTGGGAGTTTAGGGGGGTTGGATTTCTGGTTTTGGGCTCTGTGAGGATTCTCTGTAGGATCTCACCTGGCTGAGTAAGAGTATTTTGTCACTGCAGGGGTCCAAATCCTCCAAGGCAATGATGTTACATGCAGTCTTATCCAATCTTGCAACAGAGAGGGATGTTTAATGCAGACCAGTATGCATATCCCTGAGCTCTGCTACTTGTAGCACGAGCTGAGCAGACTACGATCTGCTCTGATCTGGAAGCCCTTACAGCCACATTATTGAAGTGAAGTCCTTAAGCGCAGTCCTACTGCAGGCCTTTGCGTCAGTGCGCTATGAAAGATGGCATGTTAAACTCAAACACAACCTGGCACTCGAGCAGTTGTACAGGTCCTGAAGCCATGCTGCTATTCTGTGTCTGGCCAAACCAGAGAGAAAGCACAAGACCTCACCTCAGCCTGCTCTCACCTGCATGAAAATGTTCTTCCTTGAAAATCAATGGAACAATTAGTCCAAGGAGAGCTTACTCGTGGGAGTAAAGCTTGGCAGAAAAAGGCCTTGTGAAGCTGAGCTGGAAGCATCTGTATTGTATGCCACTGAGGAATAATTCCCACCTTGGCCCTGACAGCCTACCTCCAGCTGGGAAAGCCCCTGATCCCCAAAGGACTTTGTCTAAGACAACCACCACAAAATAAACACAAACTACCACCCATAGTCAGCTGCAGGCAACTTCAGCTTCTGCCCACATATATACAAATATTTCCATGCCAAAGTATGTAGTAGGGTTTTTTGTTTTAACTCCTGGCCAAAGATAATCCAATCCAAGAGGGGGAAAATAGAACCTGTGTGTGTGTGTTAACACTCATTATCACTTACATGCCTCACAGCACTTAAAATTCCTGTCCCTCCCCAAGCTTTTGGCTGCTTAGAATTATGATCCAGAAACATGTTTGCCCATTCTCAAAAATTTCTGGGATTTCAAAATTGTTTCCTGTCTTCCTTTAGAATTATCTCAGTATTGATTCCTGAAAAATTATGAAATGCCAGTGCCAAATCCCCTTCTCTACAGCAGGCAGCAGACAGGTTGGTTAGAGCTGCTGTCTTGGTTAGAAGGTTGAAACTGATGTCCCAAAATCAAGTGATTCAGATCAAAGACCTGAGCCATCTGATTCTGATAAAATGAATTTGTGTTTCCTCAGAAAGCCCCCAGCCACCACTGCTTGCTATGCCTTTCATACTGGAGGCAGGCAAATGTTTTTACATCTGTTTTATGAACAAATTAGCTAAAATGCAAGATAAAAGGTTGAACTTCTCTAGGGTCATCCTGAAGATAATGGTAAGGTGTCTTCTCAGCTAGAAAGATGTTAAACATGACTTTGTGACCCTTTTAGAGACAATTGCTGCCGGTGAGCACTGTGACCTCCAGCTGACCTGCCACTGAGCACAGTTTGACCAGGCATCCATGACTGCAGAAGCTCTGCTGAAGACCATTTTAGCAAGCCCAGACCAGGGAATTTATGTTCTAAGGTGACCAATGAAACTGTGCCATCAGTGAAGGGCTGTACCCCGAGGCTGGGGTTAGACAGCTTGTAGAAATTGCCATTTAAGCCAAAGGCCAGTTCCTCCTGTCTACCTCTGATGATTTGTGTGCCACACAGAGGGCAAATGCAGGGAATCCCATGACCTTTATTTTTTTCCTCCTTCCCTGTTTTGTTTTTGTTTTTTTCAGCCAGGCCAGTTCCCTGGCTCAGTTTGCTATGTAGTTTCACAAACACCAGCACCAGTGCAAGGCTGGGGCCACCACGAGCTGTGGATGGGGACTCCTTGAATCCAGTGAAAAAGACTTGTGTGAAACAGTTTTGGATGGAGAGCACTTAGCGCAAGAAGGGGATGTTCAAGCCTGATAAGAAAAACTCTCTCTGGCCTGTATTTTTAAATGTATTTGAGGCACTTAGAGATTCAAGGTTAACTATTTCTGAATAGCAGGGTAGAGTCTACAGTACAGTAGGCTCTCACATTGTGTTTGGCTTTGGGAGTTAGCTTGGGAGTTTTTGCTAGTATAGTTTCCCAAAAGCCATTAAATCTAGTAAATGGTGGTCCAGTCTATGACCTGCCCCTCAAAGAATGGGGTACTTCATAAAGATTGTCTGAGGTGCTATCTTGCTTGTTATGTGTTTAGGTAGCAATTCAGAGACCTAGAAGAAATATGTTCCAGTGATTGTACCCTATCACAGTTCCCTTTGAAGATACTTTTAAAAGAATTAGTAGGTTTCAATACTATCATGGCTATTTAAGATTGTGTTTAAATGCCTCAAGGTCAAGTCTGACCTTTTTCTCCCGTGTAGGAATGTAAGACCTCAATCACACCCCAGTGAGAGAATGCACATTTTTTCCCCTACTTAAAAATCCGTAATGCCATTAAAAATGAATACGTTGTTGTTAAATAAATGTATGATGCTAAGATTAAATCTGTTTGCATTTCCTGCCCTCTGTCAATTATTAATATTGCCCATAACAGAGAGATTAATACCTACACAGTGGGGTATAAACATCCAGAAAACAATATATAAGCTTTTCCTTTTGAAGGAGAATTATTTGCTCAGGTTTCACACCCAACAGGAAGCAATTCTGAAATAAGGAGCCTGGTTTTGCACCTGTCAGCACGACTGAGCAGAATGAGCTGCTGCTCAAATCTGGTCACGGGGAACTGGCAAGGGCACGGTCCATCAGTGGATAAAACCCATATGTTTGTATCCACAGAGTCAACATGGGAGGAGAAATGTATTTCTGAGGACAAGAACTGGAGTCAGAAGCTAAACAATTAACATTGCTTTCATGCCCTTCTGTAATTAACGTAGATCAAAGAGGACCTGAAACCATCGATTTCACCTGAAACAGAAGACAGCAGAGTAAGCACCAGCACTAACAACTCCACAGCAGACTCAAAAGCACCTATTGCAGCCACAGGCACAGGGCTGCAACACCAACACAAAGCAGCCAGAAAAAAAACTTTGAAATGAAAGAACAGAATTTTTACACTCCAATTTTTACACTCCTATCAACATAGGGACAGTGCATGAGAAAAGCTGTTGTTTCACAAAGCCAGCAAATAGGATTTACACTAATACAGCTTGTATTTGTTACCAAAGGATGTGATGAGGGAGAAAAACAAGAAGGAACACTAATTCTGTGGGTAAAGACATTAAATACAAAAGGTATACATTAACAGAGAGAAGGGAGGAAAGGAAAATGTGTCATAGTTTTTTAAATTCTGTATTTACTAGCTGATTTTCTTTGCATACATCAGCTGCACTGGTAGCAGCATTTTGTTTCTGTAAAGAGCATTACATTTAAATCCAGCAGTGATGAGTTCTGTGCTTGGCACCACCAGGTGAATGTGTTTTGACTTCCCATCTGTTTGCCTGTGAGAAACCAACAAATACAGGGTGCTTTGCAATGAAGAAGCATAAAACTCAGACATTACCTGGGAAAAAAAACCCAGAAGAGATTGCCTGGAACACACGTAAAAAGCAAGAAAGAATAACTCAAAACCATGAAGGTGACACACAACAGCCATAGCTCTTCAAAGACAAGAATAAGCACTTGTCCACTGCATTTATTCCATTTCCACAACTGTGTTTGTTTGGAAAGTGACGCCTGCACGAGCTACACTCAAGGGTGATGTTAAGGGTAATAAAAGTGCCATGACTACAAATCAGCAAATCACTACAGCATATGTGAAATATGGAGGAGGAGGGAACTACAAAGCAGGAAAAATTTCAGTAGGAGATAAAGGACAATAGAACAGATATAGGCTTTTGCCTGTATCTTGTGTTCTTTTGACAGCACGGCCTGGTGTCACTTTATCTTTCTGCCCTTTTGATCTGCCAGGTGAAATACTCTCTGCTCCTTTATATTTTTACACTGACTGAACAGAATCATAACATATTGGGTTGGAAGGTATCAAAGATACAATCTAGACCTTGTTCTGAGGCAGGATCAAACATACTTTGTAATTTGTGCTAATTCCAGGAAACTTTGGATTAGCAAGTAACTTCTAGATTGAACTTTGATGTTATCCTTTTAAGTATGGCGGGTCCAATATGTGCTTTTACTTAAGTACAAATAATCATAACAGATGTCAGTCCTTAATGGGATTATTCCATATCAAGGATTGTTCAGATGGTCTATTATTATGAAGCTGCATTAGCTGCTCTATACTTCGTGCTGATGAAGCAGTGGCCTTTGGTGGTTTATACTGTTTCCTGAAGATCAGCCCTTTGGCAGTGCACACCAGGAGACTAATAATGGAGTTTATATTCACTAAATAATATGTTGTTTGGCACATCCGTGGACTTCCACATACTATAACTTAACATCATAGCAGTAAGTGATAAATTGGTCAGATTAATCCTGTGCTTTGCTTGAGCATCTTGCCACAGATAATATTAATAAACAAGATAAGAAATAAAAGGATGTTTAAAGCCTTTAAAATAATTCCTATTCATCTGGCTTTACAAAGGACTGCGATCAGTTACAAACTGAATCTTTTATATTTAGATGCCAATAGCAGTTTACTTTTGATCAGTCTGCCTACAGATGAATTCAGATCCACCGAGAGGCTGTAGTGGTAAAGCTTCTGAAATTTTTGTTGAATGCTGCTACTGAATGTTTGCATGTATCTGATCAAAAATTACCATGAAATATTTCTAATAAATGTTTATTAAAAGCTGGAGCATAGCAAATTGCTAAATGTTCTAGCTTAAAGCAGTTAAAGCTGAATATGGCTTCTTGTTACAGTGATATATTTTCCGGCTATTCCAGATGAAGAGATCTTTATAATCAGAGAACTTTAGAAAACAACCAGTTGTGTCACATAACCTCTGCACTCCTATCTGCTGCCTGGGCCAAAGACAAATGTGCAGCATCCAGTGAGTGCCTGCCCACACCAACAGCTGTCACTTTAACTATCAAGTGCTCAGCCTTTATTTTTCCCATTAAACTGTGCTTCTTTTTTCTCAGAACAATGCTGCCTACTTTTACAAAATGCTTGAAAAGGGTTTCATCAAATAAAGCATAGTGAAGTGCAGCTGGTTCATTCTTGTCTCTTGTGAAGGACAGCAAAAGAAGCAATTTTAAGACTGCAGCAAAGAGTCACTTTAACCTGGCATAAATCCAGACTGCTCAGAAGAGGTATTCTGGAACTCTCCTGGCTCTTCTTTCCAGCTGTGTCAAGGTTCTAGAATTCATATTGCTGCATGGTGGGGTCATCTCATCAAGTCAGATAATATTCTTCTTTCTCTTTTTTTTTTCCTGTCCAAGTTAGCTTCCAGCTGCATGACATACCTAGGATGTCTAGCAATGCACGTCTATGAAAGCTTATGCTGCCCAGCAGAGGTGCCAAGAATGAGCCAGCTGAGGCAAAGAAGAAGGTGGGCCCACCACTCTTTGAGGTAGCAGTGATGTCTCTGGGATGAGAGATCCTTTATAACCACAGCTTCATGTTCAAAAGGCAAAATCCTGTCATGAATGCAACATTCTCAGTGATGTATTTCCCAATTTAAGAAGGCAATCTGCTATCGCAAAAGAAAACATCTACCTTTTAGGTAAAGTTGTGTATGATGTGATGACCTGTGGTAAGAGAAGACTAAACTCAGTGACACAGGAGTTTCATTTCAGTTTTACAATTATATTATTGCTACTTAACCATACACTGTTACTAACTTGAGGATCACTGTTTAATTCTAGCAATGACTGTACAGCCTCTTGAAGACCATATATAATTGCAATCCATGAACAACAGAGGGGTAGGGACAGAGCTGAAGCTCTGAGCCACTGGTTGTCCCCACTGCTCTGTTTTTCACAGCTCCAAAGCTAAGCTTTCTCAAAAAATAAACCTACTCTAGAGGTCCTAAGTATCACCAGTGCGACCACACAACACCATTTAGTCTGGGGTCCAGGGATTTAGCAGGCACAAGAATTTAGAGACAAAAAAATCCCTGCCTGAAGAAACTACAGTCTTGGGTCGCCGTTACCCAAAGTCATGCCGATGGGTTCACAGAGCCCCTCTGAAGCCCTGGGAGCCCTATGGGGGTTCCATAAAGTTTGGTTTGGACCAAAACTGGAAATTAGGAATCCAGGGAAGGCCAAGGAAATGAATGGCCTATAAATATTTGCGGATCAACCAGTTTGATCCCAAGGAAGATCTAAAGGAAAAAGGAATTAAGAAGTATGGGAAAGAACATATGTGGAAAAACTGCCAAGAAGCAAAACATGAAGAATCAGGAAGAAAGGGTGTAGGATACAAGAATGAAAAAAAGGAAAGGCTGAGGGGTAATAAAAAGAAGGATTTGGGCCAAAATGTTTGTCAAGCACTCTAAGGAGAAGCAAGACTTGAAAGTAGTTTGTAAGAGCATAATGCAGCAATGTGCATCTGTGGATCTGAAAGCAGCAATAAGATCCCAAAGATGGTGAGCATCTGTCAGAGTCAGTCTCTGTCCAATTTCACGCTCCAGAGAGAGTGGTGAAGCTCAGGCCACCTCATTTTCCACCCAACCACGTCAGGCTGACACCTGGAGGCACGAAACTTTCCATGTTGTAGGTATTTGTTCCTTGAGCTTGTCACCCCATAATGAACAAGGACCACAGCTAGTCATCTGCTTATTTGAGAAAGTGCCGGGATCCTGACAGCCTGTGAAGCAAGCAGCAAAGCTAGGGAGGAGTAGAAAAGGTGTGGAAAGAAATGTGAGAGATCTCACAGTTAATGTGGAATGGAGGCAGTGATGTAGTTATAGCCTCACTTTTATTTTCACTTGACGGCACAAAAAGGAAGGTGAGGAGAATCTTTTAAATGAAACATGACGTTCCCTTATTAAAGTCTGATTTAGACTTCAGCAGTCTTTCTGCTTTGTACGCGTTTCAGTGCTCCCACACCATGGGCAGCCAAACAGAAGAGATTTAATAAAATAAATTTCAATGGTAATTTCCTGAATAATGAGGGCTTGTTTTCTAAGCAAACAGTCCTTTTGGTGTTCTTATCAAAGATGACAGGGCTAGCCATGTTGTAAATATGAGGAGGGGAGACACGGTCTCATTTAGAGACTTAAGTTCTGCTAGGCATCTTTGTTCCCTGAGCAAACACATCTCTTTTTCTGTGGGGACTGCATGGAAAAATCTCATTATCCAGTTTTGTGGGGGCTGCTGTCGCGGGAAACAACTGCCTTGCTGCCGGTTTGTCAAAAGCATCATTGTTCAGCAATGGGCCCCACCAAGGTCCCAGCATCCATTGTTGCAGTTTGATGCAAGCAGCTTCCACTCACATCAAAAGTGGAGCAGAGTCAGCATTCCCTGCCACATGTCGGGGTGACCCTAGGTAACAGATCTGCTGCACTCCTGGCCTGTGAACCTTGGAGTCACAGGCTTTGTTTGGGTCCAGAGATAGAAGTAACCCCTTCCAATCAATTAAAGTAATCTCTCTTACACACCATGAAGGCCATCCCAAGCAGAGTATTAATATTAAATACATACAGCAGGTGGCCTTACATTTGAGGAAAAACTAGAAAACAACTGAACAAGCCTCAGAAACATTATTAATAATGCTGCCAGACAAGTAAGTGTGGGCTTCTCTATCTCATCAGCCTGCCACTGCAGCCATGGTTTGCCATAATAGGATTCAAAGCTCCTCCCGAGATTGTATCTGCCCTCAAGGGTAAATAAACTCAGAGCTGGAACTTTATGACACAACTTTGTCACTGCCTTATTAATATTGTCAGGCAGTGACCGGGGAATGGGCGACACCAGCAGCATAGCAATTTTAAGGAAACATTTCCTATAATGAAAGTAGCAGCAGTGGTGGCCAACAATTACACAAATACTGTTGGGAGGCTTTTCCTTGCTTACTTTTCTGTGGAGCCCACTTTTCTCCAATACACAGTGGGAGATTGCTTTGTTGTTGCTGAGTTCAATGGAAAATACAGAGTTGCCACATAATTCAGTATTATATGCATTTAGGGCCTGACCCAAAGCCAGCTGACATCAATGGGACAGCTGCTATTAAAACTAGGAAGGACTGTGGTTTGGGCTCTCGCAGAGAGGTGTTCCCAACCATAAAGCTTTACAGGAGATTAATAGCTAATGATCAACAGCACTGGAGGGGACACTGTTTGTAAGGTAACATTAAGTTTTCAGAATTACTCACTTTGAAAACTGTGGTTTGGTTCAGGTTTGCAAGTCAGTGTCTACCTAAGGAGACCTATGAGCGTTCATTAATCCTTATAATCCCTTCCAATTCACATGTGTTCATAAGGATGCTATTCTGGTCTTGCCTTGGAGATATTTTTGGGCCAACTCCCAAAACTGCAATGTAGTAAGCTTAAAAAAAACCTCTCAGAGGTCATGAGTTTATGCTTAGGTATTTTTAAATGCTTTGAAATCCAGTGCTGCAGTGAAAAGGGCCCGATGCTTGCCAGACTGAGAACACAGCTCAGGGTTTATAATGGTTACCTGGGGTGTGGATTAAATAACAAGATACTGTAGGTCCCAAGCCACCTCTCACACTCTAGCCAGCTCTGCACATGCTCTTCTCTCCACAGCAATGCCCTGGGGTGCCTCAGAATATCACGGTCCTCAGAGAACAAAACAAGGTACCTCAATGCCATGAGCAGGTACAGAGGTAAGCACATGCTGCGCCTGGGACCAGCTTTTCTTTCTGGCTGATGGGCCATGGAGATGAGAAGGCAGGACAGTACTGTTGTGAAAGTGACTCTGCCAGTGCCCCAGCTCCTGCTCAGAAGAGCTTTATATTTCAAACTAGTGGTTCTTTCAGATATGAAGTTCTCTTCACAACTGCATGACAAGGTGTATGCTACAAAGGCACAAGCTAATTCATCCCAGAGTCATCCAAAAGCTCATAAAAGCTTTTTCAGTACTAGGCGCCCTTGCTTCTTAGTCATGGAAGCAGCAAGTCCCTTCATCCAGTGGGATTAGACCACAATGCCTTCCACCAACTCTGCTGGAACAATCAAGCCCTTTCCAGAGCAAATGCTTTGAGAATCAGGAAAGTAAAGAATTCAGTATGTTGAGATACGGTAGCTTTTGTACTGGCACCCTGATAAGAAAACAATTTAATACAGATATGCAGTTGCATCCTTTGAATTCCCATACACTCTTCAGGCGGCTCATGTCACACAGACGGTCAGCTTGGAGCCTAGAGGTAATAAAGACTATGAATGGTTCTTACCTGATGTCTGTCTGGGTCTTGGCCATGTGTTTGGAATTTCAGGTGTGTTTCTGAGACTTTGAAGATACACTGGTTTTGTGCTGGCTTGGATGATGAATTACTTGCAGAGAGGAACCCTTTCTGAATGTCCAAAATATCAACATTTAGCATGGTTGCTATTGAAAGAAAGATCTCTAGGAAGATTTCTTTACTAAAGCAAACATCGTCAGTGCATAAAATGGTCATGAAAAGGGTTTCCTTTTGTGACCTTTGTCACAAAACCCGCTGGGCAAAGCAGTTTGCAAAGGGTTGTGCAGGGGACTTTGACTGAACCAGTCATGCAGCAGTGGTTTTTCTTAAAAAGTTCATCTCAAACTCCAGTAAGCTTCTTTACAAGCTTATTCTGCCACTGCACCCACAAGATTTGGGGACAACAAAGACACAAAGTTTTCCCAGAAAACTTCACAGGGAAGTTTGCAAAGACGCTCATGACAGAGCTGCAGACACAAGATCTGCTGCAACCTCTCCTGAAGGTTCAGGTGCCCAGCAGCCCCGTAAGCTGCATCCTCCTGAACTGCTGTGTCCTTTTTAAAGAGACCAGGCTGTTTTGCTTTCCTGGAGATACAGGGGAAGGATCTATATGCCCTGCACTGAATGATCTAATGTAATTTGGGGGCAAAGTAGCTATTAATCACTTCTATTGATATACAGTAGCTTTATTAATAGAAAAACTGCCAGCAGTGTCAATTACTCATGATGTATGCATATTCTATACAAAGAATGGAAAACAGACTTCCACCTTCTATCAGAATTGTAATTGGTAGAATAACTTCTGAAATGTGGGATCAGGTTTTAATAATGTTAAAATATTGTTTTGTATCACTTTCATGCCCTAATTTATCTCTGCCAAACAGCAAGACAGGCTCAGAGCCATCTGAATGCTGTGATTAACTAGCTTGCTCACTATCTGTGTATTAACATCAGATCCGTGATAGTTTCCCAGTGCCATGCTACATACAGAAGAGGATAAAAAATGAGTTGATCATAGGTTATTAAGGGTAGATGGCATATCTGATGGCAAGAGCAAGCTCTTTCCCCACATCTCCCTTGCACATAAATTGGAGCACTTGGTGTGATTCAGCAGTTTAAACTCATTTCCTCCTCCAGCTGTGAGTGGTTTCCATGCTCCAGGGCTCTGCCCCAGACTCCTGCACTACCTGGCATGGTAGGTGGGCTGGAGAGGGCAGCAGGGATGTATTTGGGTTCCAGTGAGCAGCTGTCCTGCCCCAGAAAGCTCTCTGCATGGTGGGTGCTTTCCCCTCCTGTGCCACGCTGAGGAACCAGTGCTGCCAAGGAATGCTGGAGGGATGGTAAGAGAAGAGGTTCCACTGGTGCCAGTGCCACCACACCACATGGCTGCTTGTGATGTTGGAGGGCTGGACTTGGCGATCCAGGTCCCGCTTGTCCTTCATGTAAGAGATGAATGGCATTTAGGTATGGAAGATGTTCAAGAGCAAAGCCGCCTTCTCCATGAATGCTGAATGGTGTCACTGCCTGAGAAGCCCATCTCGCCTGGTAAACCCTTGATTTGAAAACATGTAAATAAACCTAGGAAGCTCCACAATGCAGAGGTTTCTGATGAACCAACTCCAAGTTTTTCTTTGTTCACTGTACATATTTTTCCCTTAAAGTCAAACCAAGTTTTCCCTGCGTTAACTTACATGCCCCAAAAGCCCAGATTCTGTGGAGGCTTAATTACAGTTTCACACTGCCAACCCCCTTTGGTGCATCTCCTTGTAAATCGAACTTAACATATGTTATCAGCAAACTTAAGGCCCTGCAGCAACAACTGCAACAACAACTAGGCCCCTGCACAGCTATCCTGCACATCTAGGAGCCTCCAGGAAAGGAATGCAAAACATTTGCAGCCAACTTTCATACCATCCAGATGATGTAATTTATTTACAAGCCACCTTGCATTCCTGTGCTCCTGCCACAGATACGAGGCTGCAGACACAGAGGTATCAGTCCAGCAACATCGTGCTTGCTGCAAGGACTCCTCACCAGCACGAGGTCATCTACCAAGCATCCCTTGGCTATACATCTGCCATGTTATGAGCCATGTGACTCATAAATATTTCTCACGTCAGAGGGGCACAAAGGAGAAAGCTGCAGCATGTTGAGACAGAGTTCTTCCACAGGCAACCCTGCCTTCTCAGCACAGAGAGGCAGCTCAGCTGCTCTTTCACAGCCTGAAGCATCCATAACACCTCTACACCCACCAGGACTAGAGAGCTCATCAAAGCTGACACATTAGGGCCCTGTGTGCTCTTGGCAAAGTCATCTTACCTCCTTAAAACTTAGTAAACCAAGCCACAAAACGAGCTGAAAGAAGGTCCTTTATAAAAAATAGATACAATTTCTAAATTAATCCAAACAAGCTTTCTTGTGTAACTTAGTTTTTTTCCACACAAGGCACAGAAGAACATAGCTGTGTGGAAAAATAGACTAAACAGAGGACACCTTTTTGAGCTGTCCACCCCTTCAGAAGAGAACTGAAAAATCAATTTGGTGCCAGATCACCCTTCATTTTTGTTATCAGGTTGAAGAGGAGAAAAATTTGATGGTTATCATAGAATCATAGATGGTTATCATAGAATCATAGAAAGTTAAGAGGTTGGAAGGGCCCTTAGAGATCATCTGGTCCCAAGCCCCATTTCCGTGAGCAGGGACACCCCCCACTAGATCAGGCTGCACAGATAATCAATTTAAAAGTTCTTTTAGAGCAGGTGAAGGTGGATCCTGATCAGCTGGAGCACTTGTCTTATCCCACATGACCATACTGACATCCTAATATGACTTTGACTAACGTTGTTAACGTGAATACCTGTCTTGAGTTTTATTTGGCATCTATCTGTGGGATATGAAAGCAGTACGGCTCAAGGGAAGGGAGTAATTCTGAAGTCTCAACATGCAATAAGAAGTAAGATTCTTCTCCTTTTTAGAAAGTTAATTCAGAAATCCTACAGTGAGGTTAACAGGATTAGTTTTCCAGTTGCCACTGACTTTGCAAGCATAATACCAGATGAAGACTGCAGAGAGGGAAGGAGGGGGGAAACTCACTCTTCAAAATGCTGGTTAATTGCGAAGAATCTGTATTGCTTAAGATGTGACTTGCTGACAGGGAGAAAAATATATCAAAGCACAGAGGAGATACATCAAAATATCAGAATTTAGCTAAATAAATCTCAAGGGATGACAGAGGATACATTGCTTAGAACTCATATAGAGGGATTTCTTGTCCTGCTTGCATCTTGCATTAAGCAGTCTTTTATTTTTCTCCTCTTTTTTTTTNTATTTTCAAGACCAGTCAGAAATTACTCCACACAGATCAGGAGTTGGGATTTAAAGCTAACTGTTGGTGCAGATATAATATCCATTAAAATCAGGTTGAATGGGAGGTGTCTGCTTGCCTAACATTATCCATGTAAATACTACTCTGAAGGCAGATGAACTTCCAGCAGATCAGAAGCAGTTGCTTTAAAAATATGAATATGTTACGTAGTTTCATATTCTGATGTGAGGGCTGATCCCCTCCTTTGAATTCCCTGCCCTAGGCTAGGGTGAGGAACCAGTCTCACGCAAACCTGCTTCAGAGACCAAGGCAAAGAGAGGGTGAGATGTTTTCCCTAGGGAACTGCCTGTACCAAAGAAGCTCACAGCTAAATGCTAGCTAGGAAATTTCCACCGGCCTGAGTAACACTTCCAATTGCCTGAATCAGCTCAATTTCTCCACGCGAAGTTACAGTTCCACCTACTCATTAGCAATCAGCAGAAATCAATACCCTGCACTGGCAACTGACATCCTCCATCTAAAGGACAAACTGTCATCGCTGTGGTGGCTCAGTGGCATCTGAGGTGAGTGCAACAAAGAAGCTGAAGGCTGAAGAAGAACTTGTTCACCTACAATTAATGCCAAAAAGCCTCTTTTAAAATAAAGACAAGGGGAGTTCTGAGCTTAGGCTTGCTGCAGAAGGGCTTCTGCAGTCTGTCCCCCACCCACTTACCCCCATGTCTGCGTAAGAATCTATCTGAAAGCCACCTTGCCCTCAGGAGGAAGCAATACAGAAAAAGCCAGCAGCAATTTCTGGCACAGTGGTTTATCAGAGGAGCTGGTTTTCACCCCAACAGCCTCACTCTGTTCCTGAGGGGCAGTAAACCCCGTGTCCCCTTGAGCCTCCATTTGTACATCGTTCTGGTGGCTTCTGCATATTCTGTATCCGTGTGGTGGTCCTCCTTCTCCTTCTAAACCTCTCTACCAGAGAACATGTGGGTTGGATAGTTTGTCACCATCACTTTAGGCTTCCAGTAATCAGAGCCCAAGTGACAATTCAGAGAAAGAGCAGAGGATTCAGATCTGCTCCCAGAGACACAAGATGAGCCACCTGGTGCAATTAATAAAAAATGATGGAACAAGCCTAGGCCATTTGGTTCATCAGAGTTCACTTAGTTTTTCTATTTAACGCTCTATTTCCTCCAAGAAGGCAGCTTATGATTTACCAGGTAACACCAGTGTGTTTCTACCTCGATGGCTTTAGCCTGGAACGCCAGCTGAAAATACATTTTATTCTGTTTGTATGTGCATAGAGACCTAGTTCTGTGGTGAAGACACCCAGTACACACCACCTCTTCTTCCATTGCCTACCTGCTGGGGACTACTGCTGCTGTAGGTCATACAGATTCTTAGTTTTACCACCTTCGCCACCCTCTAGCCCAACGCTACATCCTACCCCAGAAGTCCTGTGGCACTGGTCTAAAGAAGTGGAATGTGCAGGTGTGTTCCCAACTCATCCACTCCACTACTGCTGAAACTTGGCATGCAGTGTCCCATCCACTTGGAAGAAATATCCTGGAGTTACTTCTGAACTTAAATGCCATGATCTCAAAATAAGAGGGAGAAAAAATAAGTTTTCGTTGTTTTCCATTTAAAATTAATTTCCCCAGTTTTCCATCTGACATTCTCTGTCAAATCCCAAAGAACTTCTTGACCTGCAACTGTCTATTCATATCAGGGAGTGCATGCAGCATCCCCAAACCTCCTACTGTGTACCGGAGAAATCCGCCTGCTCCAGATCTGCCCTATTTCCTCCTCCTAGTCCCCTGGAGCAGCTGACAGCTTTTAACAAGGAGCTCTTTGTTTGATAAAGTGCTACACTGGATATTACCAGAACTTTTAAAACTGATGTTTTAAAATCCCCCACTGCCTTTGTAATGGGATTTCTCCCAAGGCCTCACAGGGTCCTTTCCCATTGCCTTAATGGACACAAGCTTCTGCAGCTGTCCCCAGAAAAAGGACTAAATTCAGTTTTCTTCACCTTCAGAAGACTGGCTAGAACAGCTGAAAATGAGGAAATCTGAGGAAATTCGAGCAGGTGCTATATCCTGCTTATCCACTCCCTGACCACAGCCCATATGATGAAAACAATGCTACTGCACTGAAGAGTCCACTGCTGTAGCCAGGTATCTTACCCGTGTCACAGGTTTTGATTTATTTCCTGGAAACTGATTTTTCAAATGTTCAGTTCTTTTGGTAAACTAGGCAACTGCTGCTCCAAAGGCTTTGCTTTGTGAGCTGTTCTCATTAGCTTCATGTATTTCATGTTTTTACCCACCATTTTCTTTATAGTTTCACATAAAATTCCATTTGCTGTGCAGTGACCCAGTTTCACAGCACATCTGACATCCCTTTGATTTTTTTTGCTGCCTGCTCTTCACTTACAGGTAAGAGCAAACGCAAGAAGTGTGCAGCTGGCTTCTTTGTGTGGGTCATTTAGGCAGATTAGAAACACTGAAGGAAGCACTGACTCCGCTTCTGGCTTCAATCAATACTTCCTCCGAGTTTGACACAAGTCCTCTCTATTTTTTAGCAATCCTTTGCTATGTGATACACTGACTGCCTGATCTCTTCAGATTGAATAGCAACCTGGCAAGTGGCACTTCAGTAGGTTGCTGCAGAACCCAAATAGCACATCATGCCAAGTCCCATCATTACCCAGCCTTCTTTTTTTATGTACGTGTATACGTGCTTGTTATGGCAGAGGCACTAGAAGGGAGAATAAAGCTAACAGAAGGGAGAGGACATGTCAACCTTAACCGTGCTTTCCCTGATGGTAACAACTGAACAGCTTCCAGCAAAAATATTTAGTTATGTTCATTGTGTGCAGGCTTCAGTATCGTACTGTCTGAATGTGTTTGCTAAGTCACCCCAGTAAGTGGATGCATGTGCATATTTATTCATTTCAGCTGAAATGTTCAGGTGTCTCACGCATTATCAATGACTCTGGGGATGCAAAAGCCACCTCCTTCATTTCCTTTCCACTGCCTGGGGAGAGGTAGGAGTCCTGGAGGCAGCAGTGGTGGCATATGACCCAGTGATTCCCCTCAAATCAGCCCTGTAGCAGAGGGAGATCATCCATTTGCTCAGCCACCTCAGGGCAAAGCTGCAGCTCGTTCAAAGTGGCTGACACTGGAAACAGAAGGTGCCTTGGTCAGGTAACCTCCCCTGTCTGCTTCCCTTGGGATATAAGTCCCAGCCTGTGGAGGTCTCTGCACTCGCCCCCGACGTGGCTGCAGTTCCGTCACCCGTGGGGCTGCCCCAGTCAGAGGGGCTGTGCACCACGGCTGCCCCAGTCAGAGGGGCTGTGCACCACGGCTGCCCCTCATGGCTTTGCACCAGCCTGAGCCCCCTCCACCTCCAGCTCTGCACAATGGCACTGGCAGCACACACTAAGATGACCCAGGGGACAGCCGTCTTGAGGGGGGTCTCTCTTCCTTCTCTAGGAGCAAAGCCATGTGCATAAGGGTGCTTTACATTCTCCCCCAGCTCCATGTGTTTTCAAGTCCCACACAAGTCGCCTGTCTCTTCAGGTCCCTTTTGATCCGCTGGGTTTCTGGAGCAACTCCTCCTGTGCTTTGCAGATCAGCATTCACTGGGATGTGGATGGGGATCCTACAGCTGGGATAACACCACACTGTAGCAAAAGACAGCTCTGCCTTTCTGAGCATTTCCTCCAGAGCATTCCTCTCCCTGCTTTCAAGATCTCTCATCTCCTAAAAACCCTCAGGCTTTTTCGTTCACAGCTCTATATTCTTTTAATGTAAGCATGAATCAAATTCTGTTCTTTGTCACTCCCATCTCTAGACCCAGAGTCGCAGAGGAGATTTAAGAAGTTACGCTGGATTTACACCAGGATAATGAGAGAAAAAATTGGCCCTTTGTCTTTATATTTTAACTGCTTCCCATCATATTTTTTATTTGTGGCAGTGTTATTGTTAGATTTACTTTGATGTTCCTGTTTGAAATTCATTAATCTACAGCACGCTTTAGGAAAGCTCTTTATATTTGCTCTCTTCTTGGAATATGAAATTACTTTGCTTTACAAAGTATGTTATAATATTCTAAATTTATGACATTACTATTATCTGAGGCATCTCCAGCTATTCATGCATATTCCCCCTTTGTTTCAGGCCCTTCAAAGTTAGTACAGCTAATTCTACATTTTCTTCTCTTGGCATCAGTTGCACATTATACTGAATGCTATTAAATTACAGATCCCCACTCCTTTTCCTGGAAACTTGCTGGCTGGCAGGGTAAGATTAGATCTGGATATTATATGCAAGGTTTTTTTAACAGCTTAGCTTTAAGATGCAGATACTGTATGAAGCTTCAGTGTGACGCTGTCCTTAAAAGCATTTTAAAAATTACATTAAGTAAAATGATGTCACTTCTAATCAGAATTTTTATCCCTTTCTTTCCTGATTAGTGCAGCCTTTAGCAGATTTACTAAACATCTCTGCTAGCTCCAACGGCTTCACCTCATGGCATCTTGAGTCAGCATTTCTGGCAGAAAGCACAGCCATCGAGTGAAATTCATAGTGTAAATTAGCATTCAGCACTGGAACCAAGGAGGTCATTAGCAAATGTTTCCAAATGACCTGTGGCAAACACACTTCCTCACCAGGCCTGCTTTAGGAAAAATCTTAATTATTCCCAGAGGGAAGGGGGAAAAGCCTCCTGATGTTCAGCTGCACAACTTGGCAGGGGCAATGGCAGCAGCTCTGCTGGGCTGTGCCAGGTGGTGCCCATGCCACCATGTCCTACAGAGGGCTATCCATGCCTCTCTCCATGCCCAGTGGTTCCTGTGACAGTAAATAACACAGTCCTGGTGGCAGGGAGCCACTCCCCATGGAGGACACCTCTCGCCCTTGTATCCTTCTGAGGAGCACACCCTGACACCTCCCACCCATTCCCCATCAGGAAAAACCCAGACAACCATATGTGTCTGTTGATCTTTTCTAAACTAGTTAATTCAATATGTTTAATATAATGTGTACTGTAGCAACTCAGCTATACACACATGACGTAGTGCATTTGTCAGTAATTGGATTTTTGAGAATTTTCTCACTAATTTTACACACGCATGACTGCATTTACCCATTTCAAAGCTTTTATTTGTAACCTAACTGATAAAAGCAATAAAGACCCATCTACAAATTTGTAGCCTACAAATTCATTCTCTCAGAGGTCCCTATGTAAAGTCCATGCAGTTGATTTCAGAGCTTTATTTCCTTTGGAAGCAAACAAAATTGTATTTTGTATACATATATAATTATAAACAAATATAATTATTTTTAAAAAATACCTTCTGAAATATTCAATGTCAGCATTGAGCTCATTAGTTATTACTTGCTTTGCTGGGAAATGCCAGGTGCAGAGCAGATTGCTGTCCCTGGCTGAGTCAGGATGAGAAGACCATCCAGCCCGGGACCCCATGAGATGGGCCAAAGGAGAATGCTGGCAGACTAGTATGACTCCAGACCAAAGATACTGAGATACTTGTGCAGAAAACATAGCCTTATCCTCTAACAAGAGTTTGTAGCTCAAGGATTTCCCAAGTCATAGAGAGTGTCCACCTAAAGGTTTGCAGTCACTTTCTGCAGCATTGCCTTTGCCCCACCCCTTGCCCAGGTGCTGTGGCCTCGGGGCACTCCCATGCTGGTGGCAGCTGCCAAGATAAGCAGGTGCCACATAAGGTCAGACCCTGTGTGTCAGAGCAGCCCAGAGAGAAGATAAATGGGATTTCTCCTGGGACAGACTAAGGCAGATCAGGCCTCCCTGTGCCACGTCTGTGTCCCATCGAGCTGCTGACAACCTGGCCCTGCAGTGGTGTCCAGTGCTGAAGGAGATTCTCCTGAGATGATGTAAAATAAAAATACTCCCTGTTTGCTGCTGGCTGCTTCTCCATGGTGCCTTCAGTGAAAGGCTGAGCTAGAAGCAGTGAGTTCCCCAAGGCAATGATGGTGACAGCAAGGGTGGATGGATGGATGGATGGATGGATGGATGGATGGATGGACGGACGGACGGACGGACGGACGGACGGACGGATGGATGGATGGATGGATGGATGGATGGATGGATGGATGGATGCATGGATGGATGGATGCATAGATGGATGGATGGATGCATGGATGGATGGATGGATGCATGGATGGATGGATGCATGGATGGATGGATGGATGGATGGATGGATGGACGGACAGATGGATGGATGGATGGATGGGTGGGCTGCTTGCTCATATACCCCTCCACTGCCACCAGTGTGGGAGCTGCTCTCACCAGGGCTTCCCATTTACTGGCGATGTATATTTAACTTTGGAGGCTTCACCCATAGCCCGTGCCAGCCATGGGAGTGGAAGCCATGCAGGGGACAGGCAATAATTAAAGCTGAATTTTGAAGCAGAGGGATTTCTCCTCCTCCTTCTCTCACCCTTTACTTGAGCCTAAGCCCTGGGACAATCTCCCAGAGCAGAGATAAAAGGCCAGGTTCCTGTCCCTGAGTTTATTTTAGAAAGTGCAAAGGTGGCAGGACAGGACTGATGGTGTTGCTGAGCTGCCAGGTGACACGGGACGGCTTCAGGACTCCAGCACACGCTGTCTCTCTGTGTCCCTCCATGAGCAGGAGCCCATGCCGTGCACAGCACAGACCCAGAGCCTCCCTCCCACCCAAGAGACATCAGAAGGACTTGGCACCCAGGCACCCGTAGGGCATCACTTAGGCTGCACACCCTCTTATATTACCTACTACCTTACGGCCAGGACACGCAACCCAAAAGATTCTCAGAGTCCTAATTAAATACGTAAATTGTATAGAACAACACAAAATGCATCTGCGGCTTTGAAGGACTATGACAATTTCAGGCAGATGGCAAGAGAGGAATTAGCACTTCTTGGAGCACCCAGCCAGAACAGATGCAATACATAATGAGGGTCAGGCAGCAGCACACGGCACAATTCCCTTTGCTCTCCCTGCAAACACAGAAATGCTAAGTCACTGTGTCACTACAGATTTTGTTGCTGGAAACACGACAAGAGTCAATTGTCAAGGTAAATTAGTAATGCTGCATAAGCAGGAACTGGAGGTAGAAAGGGAGCTGTGAAAAAGGCAGCTCTTAAGAGACACAACACTTCTTAAAGCAGTTTCTCTAAATTCTTCCTTCTCCCATATGCATATTGCTGTTTGTGAGAGGTGCACAAAGTCAGTAACTCCCTCTGAGATGGTTGTTTGTTTTAAATTCCTGATGGGAAATATATTAAGTTAATTAAAATTGTTACAAGGGCAGTGATTCATGAGGCGTCTGACTGCAGAAGAATAATGCACCTACCTGGCTACCTGTCTTGTTGGTCCATTTCTTTGTGAATTGCAGTATTTTAATTCATGAAGCAGTAAAACATCAGAGCAAAGCAATGGAAAGTTACTGTGTGCTTAACTGTGCAAGAATTATATTCAGGAAGGAAAAAAGTATAGACTTAATTTGTCAGCAGGTATAAAAATAGATCTTGAGGCATTATCTTAACTTAAGAAAAATTTTTAATTGGCTGCCTGGGGCCCTCCAGTATTTTCATTTTTCTAAATGAATTACGGTATATTCATTATAGACTACAAGTGTGGAAGTCTTTCTGTGCATTCATTCGGTGGTTCATTCACAATCTGAGAAACAAAGCCAACCAGGTGTAATGAGAAATCCCTGTTTAGGTGGTTGAGTTCCTTCTTCTTTGTTCTGCTTTTCTGCTGGCAGTATTTGAAACCCAAATTTGCATGAGTGAAAAATCTTCCTTGGAAAAGCAAACTCACACTTTGGGGTTCCAGTTCTTTGCCAAATAATTCAAACTGCTTAAATGGATTTGCAAGGTGGATGCTCAAATGCAGATTAAAATGTGAATCCACTTCCCAGAAAATCATGTAATTTATAAACGAGAAATCTTCAGACCTTGAGGTAGCCAAAGTGACTTGGCTTTTAAAGGAGATTACCTACAAAAGGCTCCGGCTACCAATCTGCTGGAGACTGGATGTGCAACTCTTAAAGCCCCAGAACAAAAGATCAAAGACTGCCTCAGTCAAGCAAAATATTCCAGTGCTGGGTGAAGAACTTCTGCTCTGCAAATAGCATTTTCCCAAATTACATATCACAATTCAGATCTTCTGAGACGTGCAAACACAGGCTGGAAAAGTGTGGAAAAACATGTCCCATGACTTGTGAGACTGAATTGGTTACCTGAGCATATTCAGTGCCTTCTAAAACTGGGGTACAAGGACCATAATGCTTATGAGAGCTCAGACATAACCTCAACACAAGGCAGTGATAGTTAATGGCAGCACTTTTAAGGCAGGAGCCTCTAAGGTGGAGCTTTCAGCTGTCCAACCACCGCACAACCCTAAAGGGGCAGCTCTGCAGACCAGCTCCCCAGCTGTGCCGCAAAAAAGTTCATCTCCATTTTCTCACCAAGCCCCGCACCACTACGTAGGAGGTCCTATCTCTGGACACAGGGGAAAGGTGAGGAGGGGCACGGTAAGGAAATGCTTATCCAAGAGACCTCTCTGGTGGGCATGGCCAGTGGTGGGGACAACCCCATCCTTGAGAGAGGCAACAAGTAGTCAAAAGTCCCTCTATCTACAAAGGCTGTCACAGGGGCTTTGTACTTTCCTGAGTCACCCCACCAGCATAAAGACCTCAGGGACCAGATTCCCATCATGCCATCTGTGGTGAATTTTTGCTGTGTAAAATGAGTGCAGGAGAGCTTAAAATGTGAGTGAGGTTTCAAATAGCCCTCAAGGCATGAGAGAGACTGCAACATCTGGCTGCTCATCTTCTTCCATCTCAATCAAGTGCCATATATAATTATGAGGACAGGCACTAAGCACACAGGAAGAGTAAGAGAGGCAAGCAAATCTCTTCAAACCTGAACATGAAATCACAGCACCTTCATCCTCCAGAGGTTCAGGCAGTCCAGTAAAAGAGTCACATCTAAGACGCTTTGAATCTGTGTCTTGTGGCATGTGCTATCAGCCTAGCAGAGAGCACCAGCACTCAAATAATTATTTTCCCAGCAATCAGCACCATAGTAGAAGAGAACTGAAGAATTTTTACAAAAGAACGTTAACTGGAGCGCTAAATGATAAACCCTGCACTGTTGACACAGTCTTCTTGCAACTCACAACAAGCATATTTTGCATTCCAGCTGACTCAAGGCATGTCCTGGGTAGTGGATAAGAGCACTCAGCATGCCACAGAGAAGCCTGACTTTGAAACAGCAAGCTCCGGAATACTCACTGGAGAGCTAACACATGTCTCCAGAAGAAGGAGCACAGTGGGGCCTCTCTGCACTGCCCTGCTTTCTGCCTCTTCCACTAGTGCTCACAGCAGGGGTGGAGGGAAAAAAAGAAGAGGAAGAAGAAATTAGTGTAAAAAATGGCAGCCAGCCCTGCAGCACCAAGATTCTGTACAATCCTCATATTGAACCACAAAGTCATGAGATGTGGCTCAAGGAAAATCCCTCTGGCCCATCGAACCTGCTGGCTTTTGGTATGGTTTGTATCAAAAAGACAAAAGAGAGCAAGAATACTTCAAAGCAGCATGGCTTATTGTCGGGTGTACAGGAATGGGTTAAATCATAGTGCCAGATAGTGCAGTGCTTGCACATTTTATAATGATTTTTCACGGGTTTTTTTTCTGCTGTCATATGCAGTGCCTTCCCCAGGGAAATCATTTCCTCACCTTTGTGATGGTGGCATGAATGAAGACTGACCCCTGCCTAGGAAGCCACATTTATTTATGTAAGGTGATTGCATCCATAAAATTAAGGCCATTTTTGGCCAGAATTCCTTCATGTCTCACTTTTATTCCCTCTTACTACTTCTGTATTTTTCTCTGTCACTATCCTAGTAAATTACATTATATTTTGCCTTTTATTTCATTTGACATTTTTATATAAATCTAATTCTCTAATTCTCAGGCTGTATCTCCTGTATCTCTGTGGTTGACAAAATTTTATCTTTATAATAAGTAATCCTTGGCCAAAAATCTCTTTCCAGTCACTCCCATGCAAACCCAAAATAATCCACCAATAAGCAAAACTTAGCACCTAGACTGGGCACGTCTAAAAATGTTTTGATGTGAAATAGTTTTCTTAGACGCAGACTGATTCTCAAGTGAGTCTACACCAGTAAGCTTAAACAAGATTCGTACTTTTATACGTGCAATACATCCCACCAGTAAAGAGACTCTGGGCAGAGTTACTACAGAGTAGTGAGAGCACAGTAAATTTGTGCATGAGCCTTATCTTACCTGGGCAGACAAAAGCTTTTATTATAACCCTCATTCCACCAGTAAGTCTTGCCTATAAATATTAGTCACACAGCATGGAAGAATCAATTTTTATGATGATGACAAACTAAAGCACAAAATTGAGCACTTATATGCAGGTTGCCTTTGGGCCTTTTGATGATTCACAAATTAGTCCTGACCCTCCTGGATCTACCTTTAAATATTTCACTTCAAATGTTTCTACTCTTTCAAGTACTCCTTAACATAGGTAGAATTTGATCTGCCTACCACTAGGCAATGATTTGACACAGCCTCTGAGTACAGAAAAATAGATGTTTTCAACAGCAGACTCTTTCAGTTCCTGTATTCAGGGGAGAAAGATTGGTTTTATTTAGTTTCATGTTGTAGGACCAGATTTCTTCACTTCTATGCAGACTGAGTAGTCCTTTATTTTTCCAAGTAGTTCTGTTAAAATCAAGGTTGCTTGTCTTTAGTCTGCCTTAAACAGAAGTAGACTACATAATCAGAATTATTTTGGTTTCACATACAGCTGTTCCTTCTAATAGCATAATCTGATTCTTCCCATTGTACTAAGTCACTTAGGCCTGTTTATGTTGTACTGGAGCTCAAGGCATAGCACCTCAGGTGTTATCCTCTTGGTATAGCCATGATCTGTCACCCTGGCTTAATTTTAGGATGTTCTGAGTAGATCTTTGGCAGGTACTAAGCCTCTTTGAAAACAGTAACAGCTTGTCTGAGTTTCACAGTTTGGCAAGAAATAGACACATACAGGACATTTGTGTGTCTTTTAGTGGGATGAGATCTCACTTCTTTCTCTTTCCTCCACAATGCTGGGCAAGTGCAAAGATATTTTTAATGTACCTTTGTGAGGAAAAGATTACCAGGGAATATTTTGTTCGGATTTTTTAGCTAAAATCTTTGTTTTCAGGGACACAGGCATTTAGGATATACCTGAAAGCTTCTTCCCGTTCATTCTGGTTAGGTATGATAATTTTCAACCTTTGGTTCACGAGTTTATTCCCTAATCAGGGCTACACAGCACATGTCAAAGCTGTTCACTTTGAATGAAAAGCTTTTCCAGACTGAAAACTCAATTTACTCCTGCTAGTGACATTAAGATAAGCAGTCCCCCAAGGGGTCCCAGTCCTTATCTGATACACTGTGTTATTTGCAGGCTCTGGCAGAAATTAAGTGGAGTTTCGTGTACACACACTTGGGACATGTGTACCCTATTGAACAGGAGCTTTCATTTGCACATCAAATGAAGCTTTCCAGTAGCTCAGCTGAGCCCTGTTCACTTGCTGAATATCATCCCTGTTACAAGAGGCTATGATAATGGCATGCCTATATATCCTAAAGACAAAGGATTACTGCTCTGCAGGAGGTGGCTATCAATCCCTTGCCTATCGTCTCGTATAATGTATTTCCTGTAACAAAGTAATACCTTTTCATACCTTTTTGAAAAATGAGTTATCCCCTAGGAAAGCTTCATCAGATATCCTTCGCAGCCCCTATGACAATGCTGAGATCAATTACTGATGTTAGCAGCACCGAGGAAGTTGAGGTAGGGTGCCATGCAAACCCAGAACACGTGTCCATGCACACCATGCACGTGCCGTTGTATGCTTTACTGGTGTATGCCCTTACCATTCCCTTTCTCTCCTGCTGTTTAACCTGATCCAGTCTTTCCTTCACCCTCATGCTACAAAGATGCATGCTGCTATGTCTGAACAAGGCTTTCTGCAGACTTTTTCTGGAATCAAATGTAGGCAAGTCCATATGAGGACAAGATTCGTACTCATGTGAAGGAATTAAGAACATTAATACAAGTATATTAAATTTAACATTGAAATTGAAGTCATTCAACCAAATTAAACATATAAGTAGGAGCTGCCCTTGAGCCTGGAAATGGCCTTATTTCCACTTAAAGGAGAATTAGCTGTGAAAGCTATCTACCACCAACACACCAAGAGAATCAAGAGTCCAGAGAACATTACACTTGAAATGGTTTTAAAAGACTAAACAGGGAATTTGTTTAGTCAGAAACAGATTTTTTTTTCTGAGTCTTAAACTCAGAAACAAAAATCCACTGGGGAGCTGGACTAATGAAAGAGTGTTGCTTCAATTCACCTCCTAACTATATTATCAGAAACATCTAGACAATGTAATAGAAAAGAACAGTATTTTCCTGGGGATTTTTGGATAATCTCCCTGCACTGAACTGAGATTGATGTCAGTCTCATGGCATGAAGCAAAATGGTTCGAATTACCTTCAGAAAGGGTATTTCCATTTCTTAAAATAGCTTCCCAATTTTAGAATAATTTTTGTTAATTATATTAGACAGCCTAAGATAGTGTTAACTTCATACCTATTGAAGATTATAAACATCACCATAAGGAACCAAGGTCAAATGCTGCGTGAAAACTGAGCTTGGCTTTAAATAAATACAGAGAGTATTCCTGACAGTGGTGGGGGTCAATGTTCTTTTTGATGGAAGAACTGATTGCTCTAGGACCAGTTAATTTGCACTCACTTGGCCATGGGCAGTCTTAGGCTCCCTCTCTAGGTGATTTGTCACCTGGAGCTCAGGATGCGCACTATAGATCATGAAAATTCTTGGTGGAAGAAGTTCTGAGTAATAGAAGAAACACAACAGGTTTCCTAGGTAATTAGGAGAAGACATAAGTAATAAAGGACTCAACCACAGTATAGCCAACAGAGAAAATTAAATAATTGTTCAAAGTGGGCAAGGACTTCACTAGATAAATGTCAGGTTACTATATATGCTAGATCAAGCTTTATGACAATGTGATGGGGATCAATAATAATCATACCTCAGAGAATTTCAGTGCTTCTTTTCTGGTTTTACATCAAGTCAGATCCCACAATTTGTTTCTCAGAGAAACAGAATGCAGTATTTCCTTCCTAGAGGAGAAGATTGTGCATCCATAGCATGATCCCAAAGTTGGGAAAGTACACACAGGATCTAGTTTTTCCATGAAATATCCAGTATAGATAACAAACTGTCTCTTCAGTTTTTCCCAAAATCAGATGATCACTCAGTCTTTTCTACAACCTGTCAAAGCTCCTGAGAAGGGGTGCCAGTGTCATGACTCCCAGCTATTGGATGATGAGGTACAGAGCTATGAAAAGATGTCATCACAAGCACCCAGCAGCTGATTAGAAAAGAAAGAAATCCTGATTTCCAGGCAATCCTTTCTTCAACTCTTGGGCTTGTATCCCATGCAACTGGCAAAGGCAAGGCAAGGAAGACTACAGTAGGTTTTTGAAGATCTCACTTGAGCCTGTGTTGTTCTTCTCTGAGCTCACACCTAATTCAGCAAGATCCAAAGATGCCCCAAGTGCTACTAAATGGGTTAGCCTGTGTGATGGTGATGCCTTAGGTTTTAATTTCTATATTTTTCAAATCCTGTGCTGCCTAGTGTGTAACTCTAAAGTTTCTTGTAGCTTGTTAGCTGCTTTCTTAGGCCAGATAGACACAACAAAGCCTCTCTAAACTTGCTGTTCAAGGACACTCGGGCTGTCCTAGGCCCAAAAGGTGTAAACTAGGACCATGAAAGAGGTGGAGAAGTTGGAAAAAGCTAAAGTTTTAATTGGTGAATTTATGCTGATATGCAAATGGACCAAACCTATATCAGTGTCAAGAACTTGTGACTGGTCATCCATCTTGGGGTCCATTCTATGGAAGCAGCCTCTGGCTCCCCAGGGTGTACCTTGAAGGCCCTTCAAATAAATACCTACCCTTATTCCCTTACTCCTGTCTAGTCTCTGTTTTTAGGTGGTTGGGAGAAGGCATCAATGGAAGTCACTTGTTCTCCTCTGAGCAAGAACTAAAGGCTATAATCAGACCACCTATAACAAACTTCAAATTTCTCTCATCTCAGTGAAGTCACCCAGAATCAGGCAGTCCAGTTAATTACAGCTTGAGTCAACTGCCTAAACATAACCATTTGGTGCCACCCGAAATTCCCTAGGGTATCTCGGATTGTCTGCACAGGCCTGGCATGTATGACATAAGATCTGTGGGAAATCCATGCAACTCTGGAGTGGCATCTGGAGGCCAGGTAAGATTCCTTAGGGCATCTCAAACGATGCTAAACACCTGTGTTAAGGCAACAGAATGGAGATTCTTATGTACTCTGTGGGGGTGGAAAACCCTCACACCCCAGTTCTCTGTTGCTTTATCCCTTCTGCACTTCTCAGCTTCTCCAGAAATTGCATGGAAAATCCTGCCACTGGGATTCCGAAGAACTTCACATCCACTTTGCAGAAGTATAAATAATTATGCAAGGCAGGAGGGAAATCAAGCCTGTTTTCTCCCCACCTCAGAGATATGAGAAAGACACTGTGAAGAGTTAAATATTTGAGTCAGATTAAATTTACCATGTCTGCAGAATTTTCTATCAAAAGGTTACCTTTGATATAATGTTTCAGCCTGCAGACTTCTGCTTCCCAGCCATTAAATTCTGTTGTAATAAACTTTTACAATATGCATCATTATAGGAAACTTAAATAGGCTTAGCTCTTGAGCGAGAATCACAAAGACAGAAGAATAAAGGGAAGAAATGCAAGGTGTCTGGCTTCTTGAATATTTAAGAAAAGGTTCTTCTTTATTAAATAATGCATATGAGGAGAGGGATTTGGAATTCTGAATTTTCAAGGTCAGGGTGGAAGGAGGTCTGCCTGGAGAGCCACAAATTCCTGCTCTCAGCCCTTGCCTCTGCCTCTGTCTTTGCCAGATGGCCTTGTGCAAATCAGAGGACTACCCAACCACTGAGCCCCTTAGTTCCAACTGCGATTGAGCCCCTGGGGCAAATGGGTTGTTAATACTCACCCCTCTCAAAGAAGAGTCATGGCAATTGCTCTTTTTATTCTTCATGTGTTGTTCTGATATCTGTGAGGACAGGCTTAGAAAATATAAGTGGCTCAGCTTTACAGCAAAACGGTTGCTGGTGGTTTAAAAGTAAAATTCAGAACCACTTTTCTGCTTATAATGAGCATTGCAGTGCAGAATGGGCAGCTGCAGAAAGCCCAAATGAGAGACAGGGAGGATCAGCCTCCTTATTACTACGATGGTTTATGGAGACATTTGGCCTCAGATATATTCTCCTTCCTATTCTGCTGGTAATTCATGTGTTTAAAGTGTAATATAATTGTCCACAGAGACCAAGTTACACTCTTTTCCAAAGCTCTAAGCATGTTGGTTACTTAACAGACCTTCTGTCACACGTGGGTGAAATGAAAATTCCCTTCCTACAGAAGAGTTACATTACCTCTTACATTTGTTTTAGAAGGAAGGATTTATATCCTATTTTGTTCTTTGTGTACTCTTGGAACATCAGCTATCAGCCTTAGGATGGCTAGGGAGCATGCATCAGCCAGTGTTGCATTTCATGGCCTAGTAAAAACACAGAGAAAGATAGCTGATCCTTGCCATGTATAATGTGGAGTTAGACAGGGGTTGACAAAGTCCACGCTCTTAAAATAACAAATCCTTCATCCTGTCTATACAAGGAATGGAGCAGAGGCACTGGATCACCTTCAAAGTCTTCTGAGAGGCAGAAGGAGGGAAATATTAAGACAGAAAAACTGTCCTGATATACTCCTTTTCCAATTATTATTCTGCTTCCCTCCCCCCGCCAGCCTACAGACGGTTGCCTTAACAAGCAATGCCTTACACTCATCAAATATTAGATTCCTTAGGATTTTCTGTCCTCCTATTGTTCAACAGCAGATTTCAGCTATTCAGGAGTCTGTGGGCTCACATCTGGCTTGGCTGTTTGGGTTGCTGTGCATCTCTGGGAGACTTAACTCCTTCTCTGAGCACACAGAGATCCCTGGAGTGGGAAGAGGGGAAGAGAATAGCCTGAAACATCTCACATGATTTGCATTTCAGTGTCATTTGCAATCAACAAGAGACTCCAGTGCCCTCCATTTAAGATGCTGGATTCCTTCCGACTAGACTCGGTAATACACCTAATTCTTACAACACCCTGACACTTTATTTTATTTCTGGCAGTGCTTATTCTAAAGCTCAAAGTCCTCACTGACTTTCTCAATTGGCAATACTATTTTATTTATTTTTTTTTAACTGCAGAAGGCACACCTCTCATCTGTCCTGAAGCACTTTTGCAGACACAATGGAAATAACAGTCTACAGGGCAATCTCTATAAATGAGTACCAACAGGGACTCCCCAAATTAGTCCTTCAGAGAAGTCCATAATAAATGAACAGACCTGCTGGTTGAGAAACTCAAAATATGACTCAGATGCAGAAGTGACTGTCAAAGCAAAGGATCCCACAAGTTCCTATCCAGGAGGCAGAAACATATTATTTTTTAGTGTGAGTGACTTTTATTGGTGTTGGTTCCAATTAAGGGAAACAAAAAAAAAAAAGAAAAAGAAGGAATTTTCAATAAAGTCCCCACTCTGGCTTTGCAACTTCATTTTAAATCCAAAACACTGCCTGTCAACAGACAGGGAAGGGGACTCACACAGGGAAGGTGAACTGTGCTCTGTCCTTCGATGTATGTTGAGTGTTGCCGCATTGAAGCCAACCGAGGCCAGAGTCTGCCCTTGTAAATCTTGGTAGGTTCTAAGCTGTCATGCAATTTACTGTGAAAGGAAAACTCAGTTTTCCCCAGCTTTGAAAAAGGAATAAGGGCTGGTGGCCACTGCAGATCCGTTTGGTGATCCTAATGGTGAGATCCAGCAAACTTTGTTGAGGTCTGCAATAATAGACCTCAATTTTGTTGTTTTCTGACACTGACTCACCTGAGAAAGCTAGTAACTATTCAAAGAGTTTTTATCTCATAATAAAATGTAAGCCAGTGAAGTCCCTAATTTACTCATATAGGCAAATTAAAAAAGCTTTGGCTTAATGTGTCACTTCTTGCAGCATTCCCCCCACTGTAGCTAATGAAATGTCACCAAGAGTCATGCTCTAAATTCTGAGCCTGGGGATGAAATATCCTCAATGCAATGTAAAATACAGGGCCCCCTGTGTGGGAAGGTAGTGTTCCCCACCAAGTGACTCTCCATCCCCCTGTTCTCACTTCTTGTCAACTTTTTCCAAGATTTTTGCTTCAAAATGATTCATCTGGAGGTGCTGTCCCATGCAGGGAAAGGTGAAGCTCCTTTTAAAAACACATCAAGGAAAACAGTTCCTCACCCTCAGTCAGGTTTGCAAACCAGTTCAGTATTTACCTTTGGCAAGGGAGGAAGGGAAGAGTGTTTGCAAGCCTTTGTTTTAGCACATTTGCCTTCCCCGCTGCTGGGAGGTGCAGACTTTGTTCTGACTGTGGGCTGAGCAGCAGAGCACAGGCTTGAAAGAGCGCCTTTCTTCTTGGCCAAATCCCTTGTTTGGGAGCTGGAAGCTGCTGCTGCTGTTGCTGCTGCTCCCGTAATTGCTGAGTTTATTGCTGCCCGAAGCAAATGAGTGAGTAGGAGGAAAAGTAGGAGGAACAGAAAGTGCCATTAATCTAGTCTTTGCTGAGTCTGTGGGGGAAAAAAGGCAAGTATAATTCCTATTGGCACTCAGTACGGCAATGAGCACGGCAAAAGCAGTCAGATATCATATACTAGCATATCAGCAGGATGAAGAAGGCAAAGGAGGCCGCAAATCTTCACAGCCCAGGAAGCCTCTCACCAGGCTGTTCTGTACCACGAGTCTCACTCAGGGCTGCACTGACCCCGTGTTGCCTTGCAAGTCCTGGGGCAGGACCTGGTCCCACACTTACTCCATCGACTCAGGATGTGGCCTTGTCTCCCTGCAGTTAGAGCTCTCTTCTGCAAAGCACAGAAGGTCAAATCAAAAAGATATATATGAAATAAAAATAAGATGTATGAAGGTATTGCCTTATCTGTAAACAACTTTGCTTCTAGATATGTCTGCTCACAGATATATTATTATCTCAAATTATTTTCTTAGACAAGACTATCTATCAGTATTCTGTACAAGAAGGAAAATGCAAAATGTAGATATCTATCTTTTACTGAAAAGGTCACTGAAAATTACTTCCCAAATGAAGCGAAGTTCATAAAAATAGGAACTTATTTTGCGATCAAAATAGTTAACGTGTTTTTTAATAAACCATTGATAGCTTTCCTGCTGCACTGTCCATTTCATAACATAGTTCTGCTATACTAGAGACCATTGAAGGATATCAAAAAGACAAAGTATTCAGGAAGATACAGCATCTTTTGTTAAACCATCTGATTCAATTGTGACTATAGGCAGGCTTTTGAGTATCCCAGCTCTTCTCCAAGTCATTTCTAAAAAGAAGCAAAGTGGTTGGCCCAGCAGTGGAAACACTACATGATAAAAAGCTGATTCATTTGAGACTGAAAACCTGCACTGATTAATGTAGAAGGAAGCCCACAAGTCCTCTGTAAAGTCATCAAGGCTTGGAATGCAAAAGAGAAGGTGGGGGAGCAGGGGGCACACGAGGCATAATTTTTTGGCTTCAAGGGAAGCAGATTACAGGTAGAACCCTAATACTGCAAGCTTCAGACTCTTATCTCTGTGTAACTTGTAATTACATGATTTATTAAGGAGTTTTTTCATGTTTAAGTTGACAGAAGGAGATAAGCAAGGTCATTGAAACTCCACAGCCACTTCATGCTCTTGAAGCATACTGGGAATTGTGGCACGAGAGTCTGCACAGAGATGAAGTAGAACTGTTTGTTTATGTTGTTGCTCACTGAATCTTCTGCTGGCATCACCATTTAAAATTTGAAGTGTATTTAAAGTGGAATTGACTCAACCAAAACATCCAGCAAATCCCCAGAGATAGAGATGCAGAACAACAGTGGCAAACTTCCAGCTGCCATAGCAGGCATTCAAAATCCTCTGGAAATAAATGACTTAAAGGCTTTAAAAGGATAAGAAACAACTGCCAAGCCAGACAGATCTCAGGGCCAGTTCCTGAAGGCCCCAGACATGCATGACTTCAACTGATTTCCAATACTGTCATTTTTCCGGGACAGGCATTATGAGATGCCTGCCTTTGTTCAAGGGTTGATGACAATTGCTGCCTTCTACTCCAGCACTGTGGTTTACATGACAATGTGTTAGGTTCAAACAAAGTGTCTGTCTAGCCCAGTTCCAGCCTCCAGCAGTGCCATAAGCCATATCCACTAAAAATTAAGAAATGAGTGAACATTTACAACATTTCCCCACATACTATCTCAGCTTCTGACCCTTTTCAACTGAGCCGGTTTTCTAAACCTCATGTGCTTCACCTGCCTAATGATCCTTTGTAAATCTCTCTTTCAAGTACTTGCTCAGTCTGTCCTTGAACTTTTGCATTCGTAACATCCTTTGGCAGGGAGACCCATGGGTTCATTGCCTGTTTTACAGAGAACCACCTTCTTCTGGTAGTTTTGAACCTGTCTCCCAAGTAGTCCATCTGAGGGACATTTATCCTTGCCTAGGATGAAACAGTCAATGTTAAGCCCTTATCCACCTTCTCCATATCCAGGATTTTGTAGCTCTTCAGTGTAGCCTACCTATGCAGAGTTTTTCCAGTCCTAGTCCAAGCTTCTCTCCTATTTCTTGGCCCCACAGCCAGGCAGAGACTGTTATTTTGCCCAGACATCTGCCAGACAGGTACAGGTGAACTTAAAGATGGAAGAAGGCCTCAACACCGAATTTCTGCAAAGGAGAAGGGATCAAACCCAGCTCCATGTTCAGAGAAGCCTTGGTAGATGGCACATGCACAGGTCACAGCCCAGGTTTTGGTGATTCCCAGTCACAGGACACAGCACTGCACTGCCTCATCTGAGCAAGGGCTGAGCATCTTCTGCCTCATGGAGCAAGGGCTCCTGTCTGCAGTACGACCCAGTGCAGCCCTTCTCCACAGGCCTGGAGACCTGCCAGCAGCTGGGCACCAGGCAGCAGCCACCTCTAACACAGACAGGAGCACACTGAGATGCTGCTGAGATGCCAAATGGTGGAATGGTCCTTGTCCCAGAGACTGCACAGTCTAAAGTGACAAAAACAACGGGTTGTAGCTTACAAATGAGTGAATGATGTTGGCTGTATTTCACCTTAGATGATTTATATGAGATACGTGTGACATGAGTCATATAGAGATAGATTCCATATACTTTACGGATACACTTTGCATTCCAGACCTATTCTAAATAGCTTTGCCTTAGCACAATAATCTGTGTTTCTCACATCCTGCGTTTTATTTTCATAATTCCCAAGAAAATGAAACTATTCTCACTGAACAAATCAGCTTTTCACATTTAAAAAGAAGACAAGTATTTTCTATAATACAAGCTTTCAGAATTATTCTGTCAGTTGTTTGTGAAATAGCTGTACATTCATTAGACAAGACAAATTATCTACAGCCCCAGGAAAAATTAATTTCATGGGATGCAAAAGATTGAAGACCTATTGATAGAGTACAATATATGCTTGGCAGATGTCCCTTGCCTAAGGCATGAAATGGCCTGACTATTATCTTGTCTACGGTTCAAAAGTAATTGTGCACATAGCACACAGAGCACCACCCGCCCACAGAGCAAACACCTAGTGATGATGGATATCACTACTGATACAATTCACCTAAAAACGAGAAGTGCTGGAAAAAGTATTGTGAATTCTAAAAGGTAATATGAATTCATTAACTGCGAAGAACACACACAGTTGCATTTAAGGAGTAGAGCTGTGACAGTAATTGCTGAATTGAATATTTTTAAAAAGCCCTTTTGTTCCTATTGGCATCAAAGCTATTGTTGAACTGTGCTGTACTGTCAGCAACGTGAATATTAGGGGTTTAGATCCATGCATGCAAAAGATCAAAAGCAGTGATGAAGGATTCTGTAATTATTAGTAATTGCTTCCCAAGTGGCCATCTTTTTATAAGGATTCTTCATAACAAAGTGTTCACTAAAGACTATGGGTTGAACTTATATTTTCATAGCAAACACATAGCCCATGGAAATTATTTCACACATTATCATCATAGCTGGAAACTACCACTAATAAGAAATACAATTGCTACATAAAACCTGGGTATCATTATTATGATTATTGTAATTTTAATGTAGATTGTAATGTTACATTTTCAATTAGAAGAATTTCAACAAAAAAAAAGAAGCCAGGTAAACTAGTTTTAGATTGAGTAAAGTCCTAATTTCTCTAGTTCAGTGTTCAAAATTGCTTCAATCAAGCAAAATATTAATGGTGCATCACCTGTGGACTGCCATTGACTGATAAATGGTACTTTCTAGGCTCAAGCCTCCACCCACTTAAATGGATGTGAATCCTTACACAGACATATAAATACAAGCACAGACACTAAGATAATTATGACAAACCCAAAAAAGGGTTTAAAAGCTCTGTCATGCCCTCTTCTCACAAACCACTACCCATCCTCTTGCCAAATGTGTATCTTTAGAGCCTTACTTCGTATTTGACCCTAAGGTTTGTCTTGGAGCTGCACTTCCTTATTCCAGGACTGAATTTGTCTTGAATAAATAAAAATCAGAACCATGGTACTACTAAAAATAACTCATACATGACAATAATACTCCACTAGGTCTCACTGAAAAAAAAAAATATTTAAGAAAGTAAGTGTTCTGCTGTCCAGATGTGGCACTAGGCGGCTTTCTCTGATCTGCTGCTGAGCACGGAGATCGTCTGTGAGTACACAACCTACATCTCAGTCAAGCCAAGCACCAAGAGGGAAGAGGTCCACCATAAGCTGGTGACTCCTGTGTATTTCCTAGAGGGACATTTGGAGTGCCTAACTGCGGCTGCACAGCTCCAGGACTTCTCCCTTCCTACATGTCAAAGCCCAAATGCAAAGGATCAACAGACCACAGAGCAAGAACAATGCTGACCCGGGAGGGAAAAGGTTTGGGCTTTGTGGGGCAGATGGCACAACTTTGCAGAACTGGTCCATACCTCTCCTCTACATCTGATTCTGAAAACAAGATGTAATTTTCAGTGCCCGAAATGTCCTGTTAAAATTGCTGCTAGGGTTAACTACACTCTTATGCTCCTCAGGTTAAAAACCTTACTATGTCTGTCGGCAAAGTGCCTGTTTGGATGCCAAGCGAATTAATAAAGAATAATAACAGTGGTGCCTGCACGAAAAGGCATCTCATTCTACTGAAACCAGTGGGACAACTTAGTGCCTTCCATTATGTGCAAAAAGCAATATTCAGAGGTTTGTTTATGAGCTCTGAAGAAAAACACATAAAAAATCCCTTCACGATATCTTTCAGTGTGGCCAGGTTTTTTGTTTCAGTTAGGCTGCTTTGTTGAATATGTTAAAGCACTCTAGTAAAGTTGTTATATGACACTATTTCTGATATTATAATCTGCTATACCTCACAGAATAGCCTCCTTTACCATGCCAAGTAAATTATCTTTCTTGCAGTTTCCTTTCTGTCATGGTTCAGTCTCCCATCTCACTCATAAGACACACTGGTACCATTATATATATTTGTTCCAGGATAAATACTAATTTATCATAAAGGCGAAGTGTGAGTTCTGCCCTGACATATACAAGTCTGTAACAGGAGACTTTAGTCAGTCCAGTAGCTTCATTATTCTCCAACAACTCCCTCATCATCTCTCAAAATAAAGCCAATTTTTTTTCACTTTCATCACTGCAAATCAGGAGTAACATCACTGAATTTGATGTTTCCCTCCTGCTAAGGAAGAGTCAGGACTGGTATCTCCTATTCATGAGGTAAGTGGGGAAACAAATCGTTCACTGTTTAATTTATGTTTCATCTAATTATTCAAGGCACAGCTTGCATTCATCCTCCTTAGTGCCTGTCTGTTTTCTGTACTCCACTGTACATTGCCCATTCTTCAATAGGGATTTTGATATCTGTTTAATTTACCATGACTTGTGCCACATTTTTCCCTGCAAGCTGCATATTCTGTGCCAGTGGGAGAGGGCAGGGTGAAACCCCAAAGGAGAAGCACTGAGAAAGACCACCAGGATGCATCGTAGATGACAAGAAACATAGAGGCCCATTCTCCTTTCAGCACAAGGATTTACACCCCTAGTTCCCATTGTCATTAATGTAGTTATACACATAATTTGTCCCATACACTGAGAAGAAAATAAACTTCAGAGAGGAGAAGTAAAGGGTATTCGAGGGGAAAACTATTTAGTATGTAAAGCTTGTGGCTGCCAGTTGGTAATGAATGTGGCAGACATGATAATGGTAATAATAAGAAAAGACACCTACACATCTGAGTTAGGGTTATTGTAACATGGCATACGAACAGAGAATGAAACCATCAGGGAAACCACTAAATATCATTTTGAGGATACAGCAAGAAAATATAATTAAGACTAAAGACAAAATTAAAAGAAGAGCAGAAGTAGAACTAAGAATAAGCCAGCAAATGCAGCAGATAAATTAGGGGTGTTTTCACTAAAGGAAACAGCAGCTCTCTGTGAGAGTACCAGCTGGCCTGGGGAAGTGGCAGAAATAGATGGGATGCCAGCAGCAAGAGGCAGAAAGCACAGAGGTATTTCCATCCATCAGAAAACAAAAACAAACACATTCAGAAGAGACTGGAATAAATTAGTTTACAGCATGATAAGTGACTTGGACTGTTCAATATAGGAGTGTTTAGGTAATGAGATTATGGACCAGAAATAATCACAGAAGCTAAAGCTTACAAATCAGTATTAAAGGAGGACTCTTAAGTGGTGGTTCTTGGTGATTCAGGTAGTTCACTGGCTCAGAGAGTACAAAACACAGCCAGAGGTGCTGGGATGGCACTAATGCTGCAGATAGGCAGACAGATATAGCATATGAAATTGTATGTCATGGTGTACCACCTTTCACTTCTTCCTGGTGCCAAACTCACTGGCATTGCTCCTTTATGTAGGAATAGCAGTATAGATAAGCACTACAGATACAGCAATACAGATAAGATGCAACTGCAGCTGTGCTAGGAGTTACCATAAGACAAATATAATCAAATAAACTTACACAAAAAATGCATTTAAAAACGGCTCTAGGACTTGAGAAGTAACTCTCAGTGGGGAATCATCACCAAAGTAGGGTGGCTTTCAGGCAAGTCTCTGATATTCAGGAAAGAGCACCATGAAGCAGGAGCACCAAATACTGGAGCATAGACAAATGATAACAATTTCATCATCTAGGACAGCTATTTAGGGCATAAATAATAAACTCTAACTGATGAACTGTGTGGTCCTTCGGATGTAGAGACAGACCAGGTATGCAGCTGTCTTGTCTGCAGGCAGATAAATGCACCCTGAGAGACTTGGTCAGGATCACAAAGGAAGTCTCTGGTCTGAGTCACGGTCTCAGGCATCTCCTCAGCTGCCTTGTTGTGTGTACCTCTGAACTGTTAAAAGACTCTTTCACATGAATGGGGCTACATGAATTTTAAGTAGGGACTTGACTCATTGTATGCAAAACAGACAGAACATAAATCAGAAATAATTATTCTAACATAAAATGGAGAACCTGTTTAAAATACTGCTGAATCTTGGTTCTGTAAAAGAAATATTACTGAATCTAAAGCCTCTAGCTGAGAAAAAGCGAAGTAAATCCAGGTTTTGGGAGGTATGAATTATGAGGAAAGACTGATCAGATGTTGCTTCTATAAATAATAACAGCTCATTAATTCTCCTTTTGCTAATCCACACATTTAAAGAACTCAACAACCTCTTTACCCCCAAGGGTACTCATCCCACTTCTCAGCAGAGTTTTAATTTATGTTAGTAACAAGATCTCATATTTCTAGGAATTCATTACTTTTAAAAAACCTATTACACTATTTTATTGGCAGGCTAGAAGATATTATCATAAATAATTGAAACTCAACTACACTTGTTCAGGCATTAACAAACTACATTGGCAAGGCATCACACTTGAGTCTTTTTCCCAAGCATGTTCTTTCATTCATGGTATTATTTTCTGCCTATGGAGTGAGACCCAAGAAAAGGTCTACTGAATCCAGAATATGGGGCTTACATGCCACACGTGTGCTGAAGGATTCACTGTGCAGAGTTTCACAATTAATTGCCAAGCCCTGTTAGTGAACAAAGGATGCTGTCACTGTCCATGAGAGCAAATTCACAGTCTCCCATCATTTAAATATACAGACATGGGGTCATCCAGTGAAGATCTGGAAACCAAAGTAAGAAAATTAGTAATGTGAGCCTGATGTTAAGCAAGGCACAACCTGTAGTGCCAATATTAGCATTCATCAGGCGGAGCTCTCTTATGCAGGGATGATCTCAAGTGTGAAATGTAGAAGGATAATCAATCAAGGGAACAGACCTTCCACATGGACAGCAGGCAACCACCTCCTTCCAGAGTTGTCCTATGGGACGTACTCAGTGCAGTGGAGCATAACAGATGATAAAGCATTATGCCACGGTGTCATTGAACTGAGTCTTAAAAAGATTGCAAGGTGTTTTGATGCCCTACAAAGCCAGCTCGGAGGAGGAGAATCCTATCAATATGTGACATGGGTGTACTCATAGATCATCCCCCGGTCTTACAAGAGACTAAGTGCTACCAAATAAGGCTGTTCAGAGGCGGCAGGATTCATCTCACCAAACTTTAGCCCGCTAAAACTGAAGCATCTTATACGAGTTAATTGTCCAGGCTCTCTCCACATTGACCAGAGGGACCTCCAAACTACGTATTCTCTCTTAATAAAGATGGGATGTGACACAGGTGGGATCAAGCTCCTACTGGAGAGGCCTATCTCCCTTCACTGATTATAGAGCACCCCAACAAATGGCTGAAACCTGAAAAACTCATTCATTCACCTGAAAAACTGAGGGAAGCAAAAATTAAAAACAGGAGCGACAAACTTGTGCAAGATTGTGTCAAGGACTAACAGAGTGAGACAAACAACTGCGAACTCTGTCTTAAAAGAGGAGGTAAAAATACCCATGATTTTAAAAAAAGAACAGAAATAAACAATGGAAGTTAAGTCTGAGCTGAAATTGCTGTTTATATAAATACATCAGAGCAGCTCAGAGCAGACGGGGAAAATGGTTATTTAACCTGAGGTTCAGCATTGGCCCAAGAGCAAGTAAGTATGTACTAAGAATACATAAATTCATTCTGAAGATTAGGAGAAGACTTCCAGCCACCAAAACACCAAGGGTCTGGAAAAGCCTTTTAGGGTAGTGAGATACAATTATTGGAATGTCATTGCCTGTAAAGAAGCTGCTCTGCTATGTTTATGGCACGCTTTAGAACATTTTCATGAAGCATTTAAAACTGCTTGTGCAACCCTTGTTGAAGTACAGCATACATAAATATCAGGTAACTATTCTGAAACAGAATATTTCAGAAAGACCCACTCCAATGTGAGAGACCATGCACGTGTCAAAAACAACTCCACATTTAATTCTAAATGTTAGGATAATTTATCACAGAGGTTTAAAACTGGGCTCTTTTTGTTTGACTGCCAAGTTTCAACACCAGCTTTCCTGAACGTCAGGATCTGACTTGGCATTGTTATCACTGTCACCGAGATCATGAAATTCCCCTTGTGCCCCACTGGTTCCATATAAAAAGCAAGTGACTGTGGGCACCAGCTTCACAATGGGCAGCCATGCGGTAGAAGCTAACTTCAGCAGCCCATTGCAAACGAGAAATAGGAGAAGAAGGCTAAAATAGAGCACACTGAACTTCAGCTGTCATTTTGGTATTGTGGCTTTGATATTTTTATTCTTCTGAAAATTACATAGTTACCTGCCAGTGTCAGACATCAGACTGGACTTCAAGGAAGCAAATATACAGCAGACTAAAGAAGAGATGTGTAAAGAAATAACACTGCACAGCACTTTAAGGGAGCGATTTGAAATCCACTGGGTCTCTGGAAGGGGGTCTTATGTTTGCGGACACTTGGAACAGTCATCTTAATTGGTGGTGCTTAATAACATACTGCATGGATACCATTCACTCTGGTAAACCAATGCAATTCTTTGTAGCTTGGTTAAGATTTCTGGAGCTGCTGACACCTCCTGCTCCATTATTTGCAAACAGAAAGATTCCAGAGGATCAAAGTCCCTGGGAACATAGACACCCCTGCCATTCTCCCTTCTGTAAACAAAAAATGTTAGATATTGCAACCTACAGTGAACATGTTCTTTGTGGGTTTTACGCCCACAAAGAGAAGATGGTTACATTTAGAAGACCATGTCTTAAGTTTAAAATACAAAACAATACATGCAAGGCAGATTAAACAGTGAAGCTACTAACATGACATAATGGAACATTTTGGTGTAGTATGTAAGGAGGATGCTAACAGCATCATAAGGCACCCAAGCATAATAACAAAACCACTTCAGCTGACGCGGCTCTGAAAAATGCCTTTTTTATGAGAGTATACTTTGCAGAGAAAAAGCCTCAAATTTTCACAACCTGGTTGCAGACATTAAGTAACAACCAGCTCTCAGAGAAAAGCTCAGTGATGTATTACAGCATTAGGTCTTGCTAGGGAAGACAAACTGTATCTTGATTACATGCAAAATTAATTCTGAAAAACTGCATTAGAAATATCCATGACTTTAAATTTCAGATCTATTTTCTTCCCTCCAGAAAGTACTGTTTAAATGTTGGGTACAGGAATCCCACTGACAAGAGCTCCTGGATACAAGGTTCATACAATCCTGGAAAGAAACCATAAAATTGCTTCACCTGTGCTCATTAAATATACAGTGCATAAACTCTGGCTTTGGAAATCTCATCAGCAGGAAACTTCTTTCTTCCTTTCTTCATTTTTTTCCTACCCCCTGAGGACTACTGAAATCTCTGCATTAACCACGGAATAATGACAATGTTCTGCAGCCTTGAGCTGTGACTAAGGATTTTGTCACAGAGCCTACAGGGTAGGGAACCTAAAAGCTGCCACTGAAAAAATGTATTGTAGTAGAAGTACTTTCCTTTCTAAACAATTAAGCATCCAACCTTGTTTATCGCAGGTACTTTTCACTTGCAGAGTGCACTTAGGAAAATCTAGCTGTGAGAGACAACCCTGCTGTTTCTGTGATGATCATGGAAAAAAAATCCCACCCAGGTTCAGCAAGGCTCAAGCTAAAACTTCTTGCTCTGTAACTCCAATCGCAGCTTCTCAAGTGTTGTGGCTGAAAATAATCACTTTCCACATTCATCATCACCTGCACTTACATACCTTGTTACATACTAGCCCTTTTAGGACTCCACAGATACTCCCACTGAGGGTCAGGCCTTAAGACTCCAGGTGCACAGCCACCTTTTTGGTGATGCATACAGTTCCTGGCTTCCTCCTCCTCAGATCTGGGACTGCTCATTCCCGCTCCCACTGCATCCTTTCAACTGTGGCAGCACAAACATTTATGTGGCCATGCTGGGAATCAAAGAGGGGAATTGATCCAGCTAAAAATAACTTTTTTTTCCAAGTCAGTTTTCAGGCAGAGCAGTTCCTGATGTGGCAGGGTGCTGGAAACCTGGTGGGCAGCAGAATCAGGATGTGAGGCTGGGAGAGCAGGATGCCCCCCTGGCACCTGGTTATGCTGGCTCAAGCTGATCAGGACATAAGGTACAAGTTTTGACGGATTTCCCATCTGACTATTCAGCTTGCTATTTATTGCACTGGTCTTTCAAGCAATAAATGGCTTGAAAAAGAACAAAACATGAGAACTAGATGCCCATAACATTTTTCCAAAGTGTACTAGGAAGCACAGGCACGGCCCCAAGGAGCTTACCTCTTGAAGAAGACAGAAAATAATAAAACATACATTATAATCTGAAGCACACAGGTACAAAACCAGTGGGTGACACTGCTGATCAGTGCAAGGAAAAGGACAGAAATTATGTCAAAGAGAAGCTGTCTTTAACTGCTTTGGGAAAGACTGAGGAGAAGCAGCAGAAAACCCAAAGTTCCAGGCTAGCCAACATGGTGTCACTGGAGTACCCAGACTTCAACTGCTTTCCAACAGCTCCCTTCATATCAAAGAATCACAGAATTTGTAAGGTTGGAAAGGACCACAGTGGGTTATCTGGCCCAACCTCCGTGCTCAAGCAGGATCATCCTAGAGCAAATTGTACTGAATTGTGCCTAGGCAGTTCTTGAATATCTCCAGAGAGGAAGACTCCACAACCCCTCTGGACAATCTGTTCCAGTGCTCAGACACCAGCAAAGTAAAGAAGTTCTTCCTCATGTTCAGGTGGAACTTCCTGTGCATCGGTTTCTGCCCGTTGCCTCTTGTCCCATTGCTTGGCACCACTGAGAAGATCCTGGCTTCATCCTCTTGACATCTTTCCTTCAGATTCTTATATACATTGATGAGCTCCCCTCTTTAGCTGTTTCTTCTTGAGGCTGAACAGGCCCAGGTCCCTCAGCCTTTCCTCATAGGAGAGATGCTCTGGTCCCTTAATCGTCTTTGTCGCCCTGTGCTAGACCTGCTCCAGGAGCTCCCTGTATCTCTTGTGCTGAGGAGCCCAGAACTGGACACAGCACTACAGATGCAGCCTAAGCAGGGCTGAGCAGAGCAGCAGGATCACCTCCTTTGACCTGCTGGCAATGCTCCTCCTAATGTACCCCAAGACCCAAATGACCTTCCTGGGCACAAGGACATGCTGCTCATGGACAGCTTGTTGTCCTCCCAGAGCAACAACTTGTTGAAGGAGCCCCAGATCCTTCTCTGCAGAGCTGCTTTCCAGCCGGTCGGCCCCCAGCCTGTCCTGGTGCATGGGGTTATTCCTCCCGAGGTGCAGGACCCTGCATTTGCCTCTGCAGGGCTCCAGACAGTTCTTCTCTGCCCATCTCTCCAATCTGTCAAGGTCCTTCTGAAGGGCCACTCCTCCAGACTTTGTGTCAGCAAACTTGCTGAAAAGGCATCTGTGCATTCACCCAAGTTATTGACGAGTAAGTGAAACAATACTGGCCCCAGATTTGAACCTGCGGGGACACCACAAGTGACAGGCCTCCAACTAGATCCTGTGCCCCCGATCATGAGCCTCAGGGATCTGCCATTTAGAATCCACCTCACTGTCCAAACATCCAGTCCACACATTCTGAGTTTGCCTATGAAGATGTTGTGAGAGACAGTGTCAAAAACCCTGCTAAAATCGAGGTAGACAACGTCCACTGCTCTGCCCTCATGCATCCAGGTAGTTGCACAAGGTCCATGAGTAGTGGGCAGTGTGTATTTGTAGCTATGAATCTGGGCTGAAATACTCTTATTACTGGGAAGAGTGAGGCAGCACTGGTTTGCTAATAAAAACACCAGAAAATTGTGACCAAGAAGAAAGGAGCCTTAAAAAAGCTTTCAAAACTTTCAAAGGAAGTTATAATTTCTTATAAATTATATTTAAAAAGCAAGTTTTGAAAGCAATTTTTGCTGTCTTTCCCTCTGGGAGCTGCCTTTTTTATTTCACAGTGGGTAACTGAGTGGCATGATGAGGATTAAGGCAGAGCAGATCCAAGTCATATTAGAAACCAGTGAGAAATAAGGCTGGTTCATCATTGTTTTAAGGTTAAGTTCAAGGAGTTTTTCCAATGTTTTGATCAAAATAAACAGATTTGATCCTACTGTTAAAATAATGACAATGTTTGCTTCTTTAAATGACAAAATAAACACATTTGTGGAAATGGTTAGTGGCTCAAAGTCACAACACTAATTTAAAGGACACCACTCGCAGAAAGATAGGTATAATAATGAAAAGGAAATGCAAACAATTATCTTTTTGGACATACAGTACAGACATTTTCAGTGATAAAATTGTCAATAAACTCTTAATTTAACACTTTACTTTCACTGAGCTTAGCAAATATAGATCCAAGTCATACCCATGAAGAGTTAAGATATATTCAAGGCTAAAGAAAAATAGCCCGCTCTGGTCAAAATAATTTCTTTGTAAAGGGAACTGGGGTTGTGCCTGTGCACCCAGAAAACAGGCAGGTGCATATCTGGATTTTGGTTACACGAGGAGTGAACCTGGAGGAATTCCACAGAAATCATTGTCATTGTCCTGGCGATAAAAAGGTGTGTAAGAGTGTAAGTTTAACCAACAAGCATACAGAGGCTCCAGTCTCTCCACCATTCTTTACAGCATCAAAAAGGATATATTAAGTAAGTAGCATGATAAGGAATATCTTTATTCTGTAGCAAACTCTGCCTGAGAGGGGGAGTTGAAAGCACTCTTGAATTTTAAGCAGCAAGAACTTCAGTAGGAGGTTCTTTCTGGCAACAGTTGAAAAGGCTGAAGAAGACATTAACACAAAAATGCATCAAATTCCAGAAATTTGACAAGACTGGGTTATGAAGCCGAACAGGGTTGTTCAAAGCAGCTGGCAACTCTCTAATTTATTTCACCTGTCCTTTTCATGCTGCCAGGGAGAGCCTGCCCCACATGTGAGAACCAAGTCACATCACTGCATGCCTGATATCATGCCAACTCTCCTGAATAGCAAAAAAAAGTCTATTCTCTTTAATTGCCAGGTGTCAAGCAGACTCATTGCAGTGTACAGAAAGCTCTCTGTGCAGCAGATCAGCCTGAGGAGGCTTATCTATGTGGCTGCTGTCTATACAGACATAATTAAATAAAAGCAGATGGAGGAGGCACTAAATAATTATGACTGCAAGATAAATAAAATGCTGGGTAAGTAACTTCAGAAGTATAATTTAAACATCTTACATAAATAAAAAGTATCAGCCCCTTCTGTGATATGTTTTCACACTGAGGTAGTTCAGAAAATTAAAATAATCAAGAAAACAATGAAGTACTAAACTAAAAATATTAAATATGTATGACACATACATAATAGGAAACAGGTACAAAGTCATTCTGACTCACTCTTCCCACAGGCAAATGCAAATTTTCTCTGTGTCCTTTGCTAACGCATGTGTCAATTAATCTTGCAATCACATTATCACAAAACCGTGCTGTTTGGCACTTCTTCTTATTTCACAGAACATAAAGGAGCTGCCCCTGTTCCTCACAGCCACGGCTCCATAGAGATCCAATCACTGGAATGTGCCAGAGGGTCACTTTAGCTGTGCTAGATCTTGCCTGGCAGGCCTGGCTATATAGGATTTCCTGGAGTTTTTGCAGTGAGGTCTATCGATGCCTTGGTCCTTCTTCAGCTACCATATGTAGACCTCAAGTCACTGTGCTGCTTAATGTATCAAGGTCCCACTCCTACAAATGGTAAATTTTCCATCAACTTCCAAGCACTGCGGTTCCCCACCAGCTGGCCCAGGTGCAGACACCAAGCCAAAACAATGGATCATGCTGCCATGCTCTTCACACAATAAACTCGTGCATGGTGCAGAGGCTGCCAGCCTGGCTCTGGGCACCTGTGCTATCCTGCTGCCCCCAAAATGATGAAAGAGAGAAAATCTGTTTCTCTTTGCACTCACAGTGAGGTACTGGGGTATATATCAATAACACTGTTCACTCTCAGCTGAGGTACCCAGCTGAGCATCCCTTCTGGAACCAGAAGATAGAAAAGGAAGAAAAACTTCTCAGATTCCTGCACCCTGACGGTTAAAATGCAGGAAGACAGTGTGTATATGAGGAGGTTTTTGTGCAATGTTTTGCAGCTGTGTTCCTCTAACACGGCTATATTTAAAGAATAGTTAAGAACATGAGAGTTTGAAGTAAGTGCAGTGCCAACCTAAAAACCTTGTTCAGTCCACCACCAGTCTTAAATGTTTCTTTCTTTGTAAATATGATGTTGTGTAGCCTGATGCAAAGTGTTGTTCTTTCAGGGCAAAAGTAGTCCGCAGTGCTATTAATTGCTCCTGTGAAAGATCCAGTTAGAAAGTGGGACAAAATATCCAAACAAAACTTTTGAAAGAATATCTAACCTACACTGCCTTAACCTTCTAAATACGTATCTGCGCAACAGAATAAAAGTGCAGGTACTGTATATTTTACAGATACAGAGATGATCACATAATGGTTCTATGAGATCTTTGATCCAAAATCTCCTTTCTGATCTGTGTGGCAGATTTATTCCTTGCTTGCATGTTTTCTCGCTTTTCTGTCCAGAAGTTTACAGGACTATTGTTCTTTGTACACAAAGAAAATAAAATGTCCTTAACAAAAGTCATACATAACAAAACAGCTGTAATCTACAAATATATCACTGGAAAATGTTATATTTTGTAAAATATAATATTTTTCTCAGTAGGTGTGACCCAAGACCATAGAAGGTGTCACAGACTCTTGTTTCATCACCCACAAAAGGTAACTAAGCACAGCAAGCTCACCCATGCTTTTCAGCAATCTAGGGAGTCCACCAGACAGGAAGGTTGAAAACCAGACATCTAAACAAGCATATATAGTCTTTGTACATAAAAGAAGCTATGACCTCTTTTGAACCATGGGATAGTATTCATTATTGCAAGAAAAGCTTCACAAAGGGAAGAAAATTAGCTGTGTCTTTCAGCTAGGACATGCCTTCTGCACAGCTGGACTACAGAAAGCCATTTAATTATGGCAGCAAGAAGCTCAGCAGGGTAAATTGCCTTGAGAAACAGTGTTGACCAACACTGCAGTCACCCATCAGCTCGGACTGCACACAGTATAAATTCCCATCTGCTTTAAAAATGCCAGGCAGATAATCCTGTAGTCATAACTACAGTAAGGAAGAGGTGCATGACAGCTGGGTCAGTGGCTACACTTGAACCCAAAACTTGGAAGGCCTCTATTCAACACTTGTTTAAATAGAAGCTTCAATAAGTTTCTAGCCTCCTATCTATAAAAGGAAAACATTACTTGCATCTGTGGTGAGGCACTGTGAAGATAAAGATTTTACAGAAAAATACTTTTATAACTTACAATATAGAATTCTGTCAATCAGCTTTGCCAGAGATGACATCAAACTGTGTACTCAAATAGTGAAGGAAAAAAATTATGCAGTCTTAATCTCCCTCAAATCTTTCCTATTTTGCCATCCTGTTTAGCCCATCTCATCCATCTCACAGACTGATTAGCTTCATTAGAGATGCACCTGTCTTCTCTGTTTTACTTGTGAGTACTTGAAGACAGGCTGCAATGTAAAATCTGATTGTAACCTGTGAATTCACATTCAAAACCACTGAAACCAGAGTCCTGTGGCAACAGTTGATTCCCATTCTTATTTATCCTCTGTTCAAGATCTCTGAAAACCACATTACCATTCCCTTTGGTTTACAGCAATCCCAACCTATTTTCGAAGTGGACTTACATTCCCAGTCTGGAAGCAGCCCCTCTCACCATCTGTTGGCAAGACAGAAGACTCTCCACCATCCTTCTGTCTTTGGAGGTTAAGAAAAATCTCTGATATTTTAAAGACAATATAAGTAGTCTGGATTTAAATGGGAACAACCACTACCATGATGACTGAGGAATGCTTACTGGATATGGCACAAAGTACTTCAAAGTATGTCCTGGGAGGAGAGAGGAAAAATGTGAAGAGGGATAAAAGAGATTTCATGGGAGAGACATGAACGGTTTCCAGATGTAAGATCAAATCCAGGTCACTGTGTCAATGGATCAGTACACAGGTCACATTGTACTGAACTCAGGGGCAAGTGGAAGTAGTGGAGGCTGTTATACTCTCGTCAAAGTCTAAATTAAGACAATTTTCACAACGAGCAAGCAGAAAAATATAAAAAGTTAGGGGAGAAGAAACTAATAAAGTTCAACCCCTTTTCACCCCAAACTTCATCCCCTCCTAGATCTTCTCTAGCTTTGGCTTAAGTTTTTGCAGTGGCAGCTGATTCTGTGTAGATCCTCTTCATTATTTACTTTTGCCCTGTTCACTGGGTGTTTTTTTTCCAGAACAAAAGTATGGCAAAAGATTTGCAGTTTCAAAACTGATTAAACAATTAGCTTATGCTTCCACTCCACCTAAAAATGATGGCCCACAGACAGATGGGCTACACCATCCTTCTGCTGGGAAACAGAGTCTACAGACACAGAGTCCATCATATCTTCCTACAGATACCAGGTGCTATTAAAGCAAAACTACTGCTAATCCCTCATTTAGGGAAATAATAAATAAATAAAAAACATGATTTCCAAAAAAGCATACTATTTGATCTGATGCTTTTCAAACTGGATCCTAACAGCTTTCACTGAGGCTGAATTAATGTCTTTTGAAATTTGTAAAGATTATCGCTGACCTATTTAAAACAAAGATAAACAAAACTAATGGGGAAAAAAATTCATTCTGCTCTCTTATTTTTATTACAAAGACAGACAGTCATACAGCCTAAAATCACAACCAGGTATAAATTTTGACCATTCTCATGAGGGCCACTGAGATGAAAGCATTTGCTTGCTGAGCTTCACTGACTGAAAACCACTTGACTGGGTACATTTAAAAATGCTGCTTATCTGAACTGTTTCAAGAGATTAGTTTGCATATTTAATATGTTAATGTTCCACAAGTAAGAAGATTTGCAGTGACTTATTACAGGACATATAACTTGGCAGAGCCCTGAGTCATTTAAGCTGGTACCTTAGTCACTAAATGCCAGCTACACTATTACACACCACCTCAGAGTCTGTCCATGGCAGTAAGCCAGTTTTGCAGATCCTCTTCCAAAATCCAGGTTAGAGTCTGTCTTTCAGCAGGACATTTCTCAGTGGTTTATATTTTCACTGTCACTAACATGTCAGCAAGGGTGCCTATCTTTTGAGCTCTGATTAATTTTGCTTTGGCACTATTGAAATGCCAAGTATAACTTTAACTCAGGTTCAGAAATGTTAATCAGCTTTGAAATATCCATAGATTGCATATATATCAAGGCCTGTAAATACTCAGAGACACCTGTCAGGATCCACATGGCATTCGCAGTCTTGCTTCTCTCTAGGCCCACAGAGTCAGGTGTTCATCAGCACTGATAACGAAATATATCATCTCGAAACATAAGGACGTGGCCTTCTGTTAAAGTCTTCTAAGATAAAAAATACGAAGAGATAACTCTTCTGAGATACACATTAATTTGCATTCTCAAATAATATTTTGATTATTTACTTTTTCAGAGCTGCCACTGGCTACATTGGTAAAAAAAATTCTGTCTAAATATCGATGTCAAAAAAAAACCCCAAACACAGAATCACCGAATAATCACAGAATAACAATCCTTTCCTGAGTTGGAAGGGACCCACAAGGATCATTGAGTCCACCTTTTAAGTGAATGGCCTGTACGGGGATCAAAAATCCTGTGTCTTGGATCTCTGCATAATTAGATCATAATCATAATGTGATTTCTGTGTTTTAAACCTCTACCATTATGCTAGGTATAAAATTAATAGGAATCTCCAGACTTCAGGATATAAAATACTCATTAATTTTGTGAAAGAGGAAGAAACTTCCCCCAGAGCAATTTTATTGCTGAACAGTCTGCTACACTGTATTAGGTCTGCTACTTACACTGGAGCATTTTGTGCTGGAAACACCAAGATCCTGTACTTCAAGCCCTCATGCTAAGCTAGAGAATAATCTGTGTTCTTATATTCGGCTTAGTAGGAAAAAAAAGCTCACAGAAACTATGAGCTATGCCTTCATCCATAAACCAGCCAACCAATGTACTCAGCCAACCTGGAAAAAACAAAATGAGCTTTCCATCCATAGCCAGAGGTTCACGCACTGAAAACTGTGCTCTGGAAAGACCATTCCCAGAAGTAAGGGTGAGGCCATCTTTTCCAGCCAGATCCGAGTCAGGGCTGATTTCAGTGGCACTGTGACAATGTACCGGGCTGGGTACCCGGCTCACTGTTCGGAAGTGGCAGCTGGAGCACACAGCTCTTGCAGCAGCCACTGCCCTTCAGAGACACAGTGGATGCTTGGAGTCACTGCTAGAAAGACCCCCTCGATTTCTTGGCACAGCTAAGCCTCCTCCTCAGCGAACTCAAGACACTCACTGAGATGTAAACTACAGTCAGTCTATCCACCAAAAAGATGTCGTGCCAGTGCATGCACAGGATTGACCAGTCTCATCACATGGGGAACTTCCAAGGAAGCGGGGTGCCTTGAGGAAAATTCCCAGCGGATTTTTCTCCCACCAGGAACTACAGAGCACAAAGGTCTCTCCTGCAAAGAAGGTGGGGAGCTGTCCATAATCTCCAGCTTTCCTGAGGTCTTTAAGAAAGACCTGAGTTGTTTCAGGATACTCAAGGCCACGTACATTTGGAAACTCTTTGCCTACAAGGGCACTATGGAGACCTTAGGGTAGAGAACAACAAGACACTCCATTAGGAAAACTGAAAGGACAAGAACTAACACCTTCTAAAGGGCATAAGGAAAAATTTCATCAATTGGAAGTGCCATTCCAAAAATAATTTATGGTCTCCCAAGCTTGGCTGCCCTTGTCTTGGCAGTGAGGCATAGATCTGTCGGTCTCTGAGTTACCTCAGAATGCGGAGCTCACTTTTAAGAACTTTTAAGCTTCACTTTGAATTAATTTTTTATTAGGTACTTTTTAAAATTTTAGTGAGAAACCATAACACATTATTTTTGGAAGTTCAGTTTGGCAGAATGAAAAAAGGCTAGCATTGCAGAAGGGCTGGCACTCTGCAAATAAAGACTTTTTAGAGTGCACCTGGAAACCACTTATACTTTGGCAAAACTACTTATAGTTGTGCAAATTTGCCCAGTATCTGTCTGGAGAAAATGTTGCTCTGCACAGGCGAGGAGGTACCAGTGATGAGAACAAGAGATGCCAGGCCCATGCTGGGGTGCTCATCTTGCCTCACCCCACCAACCAAAGACTGAGCATCCAATACTAAAAGGAAAACAACTGCATTTGCTACCTGTTTTCATTCCTGTGCTCACATACACACACACTTTCCTACCAAACCAACCTCCTCATCTGTTTTTGAAAAGAAAACTCACACAGACTTGCTAAGCAGTCTGGGTTCCAGGCTTGTCTAACAACCTCGGGTTGTCAATCCAGCAGCAGTCCACTAGGTCTGCTGTTAAAATGAAGCTGTGATTAGCTTGAAGGAAATAAAATTTCCCTCTTACAGCAAGCTCTTTAACTGAACTTTTGACAGTCTTCAGTGATACAGAAAGGGAAGGAGCTCCTTTTTGCTGTCATCATATGTGAAAAACACTTGCAAACTGACCTGGCTTCTCATATATTACTTTTCTACAGAGATTTGCAACAGTGTCTGAATCGTCTTCCCCCACCTGCTCTGCCAAATTATTACGGTACAAGCACTTTGAAAAAAAAAGCACAATTGCTTGAAATTACACTAGAGTCAAATGTTGATAAAAAGGTGTCACAGAGGGAATGAAAACTAACTGCTGTGAAATTTAATGAAACCCACTGTGTGCCAAGGGCACAGGCAGCCAAATTGAATTTTAAAAAGTGCCAAGCAGAGAAGCTTGTAATCAGACTAGCCAGTATGTTAGATGAGATAAGCAGAATGACTTTTTCTATCACTAGATCAAAACAGACTGCAATTCTTATGCATGAGATGAAAAGTTACAGTATTTATCTTCCCAGCTTCCTGTGTTCTTAGCACCGGATCTCTGGCTTAGTGGCATGAAATGGAATTTGCCATCTTCAGTGTAAGGCTTGTCCCAACCCTCGCACAGTTCTTTCCTGACAGTTTTTATTGCAAATTGTTATGGAAAAGGGGAAGAAGCTAATCAGAGTTGTTGATGGCTCAGCATAAACTATTTTCAGCCATGGTGGCCCCTTCCACAGCCTGGGCAGTGAATTGAAGTCAACAGAGGAGAATAGGAAATAGAAAATAATGCCAGCATAGGAGAAGCACTCTGTTCAACAGTGCTCACACAGAGAAAAGTCGCCAAAGCATCACTCCACTGCAGCCTGTTAAGGAATCATTTTACTCCTTAATTATTATAACAGCATTATTTTGAAATTGTGCTAAGAAAAGCCTGATCTCCCAAACAGAACTACTTGCATTCATTTTGGGAGTAATCCCTCAAACTCTGGTTAAGGACATGGGACAAAAATGCTGTGCAGCCCATCTTTGTTGGAAACGGCTTCAGTACATTCATTACTTCATTTGTTTAGGGGGTTATCAGTAGTGTTGGCTCTGGGCCACACAGAAAGGCTCGAGGTCTGCACCTTTGCCTCACTGATGAGTTTCAACACTGCAACTGGCTCACACTTGTAACCTGGCCCAAATGGCCAGATTCTCCTTTTAATGGTCAGCTAGTGAATCTGGAATACTTTCTGGAGAGAAAGTTTCTAGCAAGAGAGGAGATTTCCAGTACTGAACAAAGCTCTCCAAAGCCAGCCATTGTGTTTCTTATAAAAGGATTTCTCATAAAAATGTCTTGACTTTTATCACGACCTCTTGATTTTGCAGAATGTGCCTGTAATGGTTTTAGGACTTGTCTTGGCTGTAAAGAGTTTTATGCCAGTATTTAGTGCCATTCATCTTGCTTTTACTGCCAGAAAAAAAACCTTGAAAACTAACAGAATTCCTTGAAATCTAAAACACACTATAGCACAGAACCTTTAAGTTTCCTATTTTCCTGTGCATAACCCATACCACATCTGAAATATCCTCTGCAAGTCAGCAGTACTAAAGAATACATGTGTCTGCACGTACGGCAAATGGAACTTTACAAGGAGGTGAAGCTCCTCGCCTCTCACAGCCCTCTCCATTCCCACTTCCCCTGCTTCCCTCCCCACACATCCCCCTGGCTCTGACTGCTCCCTCCTCTGCTCATACCTTTCTGAGGATGCAGTCGAAGTAAAAGAGCTTTTAGGGGAATAGAGGTCATCTGAACTTTACTCCTGAAAGTAATACATTTGTCATTTGTTACTAAGCCAACATTTAGAGGCCTCCTTTTACTTACTCCTCTACAGAGCACACAAGAAATGAGTGCTTTGTAGCACTCAGCATCCGTTCTTACTGTATTAAAAATTAAATAAACCCAAATCTCCCTCAATTTCCCCATCTGACTTTGTTTCAGTTAGGACTTCTTCGGAGCAGCAACTGCCTCTGCCTTTTCCCCTATCACAATGGACTTCGAGAGTTTCCTACATTATAACAACAACAACCATAACAGAAGCAACACGGTACACCTGGGAATGTTTGTACAAATTTGCCAGACAGATTGTACTAATCTCCAAATGACATTCAAAGCTCGTAGTCATGTAGCAGCACATGGGCTGAGTCAGAGCAAATTTTGAAACAAATTTTCTCTCACACATCCACTCCCAAAGGTCCCTCAACATCACTCTACCCTGGTTTCTATAAATGCCCCAAACAAAGCACTTAATAGTACATCCTAGTAACCCTTCCCAGTAACTGGCACTCAGCTGTATTGTGCCTGACCTGAATGACTTGTGATGCTCTGAATATCAAGTTCGTCCTCAATTTAAAAAAACCCAAAAAGTATTCATAAATAGGCTTTCATTTAGCTGCAGGCTTAGACTAAAACCTGAACTTGTGAAGAAGTCAGGCAATGAACTCCTCAGAAGTTGTAAGGCCATTTCTTATACACCACTATGTTAGCAGGTTTCATATCCTTTCACAGGGTGCTGTATTTCAGAAGCAGCTTCGCTTATTCCAGATTGACCATTCATGGCTTCATCTCAATACTTTCTCCAACTCCACATTCCTTTGCATTTATTAGAAAACTATTCTTCTCAAATTAACAACACTAATTTATATTACAAAGTCATCTTTATTGGGAAACAATGCAAGACAACTGAACTGTCAGATTGCAAAAGAAAGGGTCAAATCTTTACATTACTATAGAAATTATATAGCGTTGATCAGAATTCTGTATTTTCTGCTTAATTCTCTCTGAAGCTCTTTGGATGCTGCTACAAGATAAAATAACAATGATTTCTAATTGTTTAGGCATTCCTTTATTATCATTTTTCTTCATATTCCCACAAACTACTGCCAAGCTTACATAAAAGTCTGTTAGCCTAGTAAAGAGCTGTACCTGCAAATCAATTCAAAGTGGTCAGTCCTCATGAAAGATTGGGGCTTATCAGGCTTATGCAAGAAAATGTGGACTCAGCTGACGGTGCAGCAATCTTCTCAAGAAAGACTTTTGTTCTAAGGTGTTAGTCCTGATGCAATTAATATTCCACACCAGGGGAATTAGGTAGAGTCTGGCATCCCATTAAAGTCTCTGCACTGCCACAGAGCAGCAACCTTCTTCAAATCCCTCTAGTCACAATAAGCAGCAACAGCACTGAGCTCCAGATCCTCTCTTCCCCTGGGTTCCATTAAGGAATACTGCTGTTGATTTCAACAGGTCAGGCTCTAGGAAAAAGCCAGTCTGGAGGGGAAAAAAAGTCTGCCTCTGTTCTCAGATGTACCTGTGACATCAGGGGACTGACAGTGGAACAAACAATGTAAAGGAGATCTAATCGAGCCTGGTGAATCAGACTTATCACCAGCATTGTCAGGGTGCAGTGACCATGCCCAATTTTTCATGCCTGAGAAGATATAGGACAGCTACTAGAAGGGATCTGTCAAATGCAATATTACCCCTCTGACCTGTGATGTCTTGTGGTGGCAGAGTCATCCCAAAAAACAAGGACAGGATCCTTTCTTAGTTCTCTGTGACTTAAGGCCATCTTCGTATGGTCTGAATGCCACTTAGCACCTCGCGCTTCTGCAATATGAAAATCTTAACATCACTGAAGTCGACAAAGGTGTTCCACAGAGCCAAAGGAAATCCTTGAGTGGGAAGCCAGCCAACATGATGGCCACCGCAAGGCAAGCAGCTGTGGTTGGAGTTTTGGTCGTACAAACACATCCTGTGTTTATTAGTTACACCACACTCCTTCTGAACTGCTCACTGCATGGAATCCATATATTGGCTGCTCTCGACTTCTATGCCTCACTTCCTTGAAATGATGGAGCTTGAAAACTGCCTTATTTTACTTTGTGAAGCCAAAGTTAAAGTCCTCAGATAGTAAAAATGTGTACTGGAGAAGTAAAAGGATGTGAGCAAGGAAAGGAAAATGTAGGTTGAATACTGTGAAAGAAAAGTTCCATGTGGAATGCATAGTAAGCTGAGTTTCCTAAGAGAAATGAGAAAAAAATACAAATTGCATTGACATTTAACACGATACTGGACAAAATCCTGGAAAATACACCACTGGGAACAATTCTGTCCTGTCTCTAGGGCATATGACTTCACTCACACTGGAAAATATTGAAACATTTTGATGCCTAAGTGAAGTTCCCAGCAATATTCAAATATCTATTGAAATATCTCAGGAAGCAAAACAAGCCAAACCTTCCAATACAGAAACAAAATTGCTAACTCCAATCCAGATTCCGCTCTGATCAACACAAATGCAAAAGATCTGAAATGAAGTAACTCTGAATATCCTCTGACTCTACACCAGCAAAATAGATTACTTGGTCCCCTGCCTCACGTTTTCTAAAGTTTTATTAGGTTATGCAAGCAAAACCTTTTGATATGAAAAGCGTCACAGAAGTGCTGAGCAGCATTGTTTCTTTCTAATAAAAGAAGGGATAAAAAAGCAGGAAGACTGAACTTCATTCTACAGATAAATAAAACAGCACTCCAGGACTTCTTTAGATCAAAAATTCTGTTCTTAATGCAAAATTCTGCTTAAACGCAACACAGCTGCAGCAATATTCAAAACATCACTTTTATATTCAACATCAATAGGACGAGAAGAGAAGTAAAGAGATTCTTCCCAATATTTTAGCAACATCTTCTTTTTTTTTTTCTTGTAATATAACAGCATTTCCATTTTAAATGTGCTTCCAAAGCACCTAAAATCTTACTTGCAGAATTTGCTCCAGGCTGAAACTCTGCATGGGGCTTTTTCTTCCTCTGTATTTAGTCAAAAGTTATGTTAGGATTAAATACAATTTTAAAAAACCTAAAATGAGTATGTATTCAAAAAAATTTGGTATAAACAATTTAATTCACTGGAGTAGCTCTTCAAGAAGACAGTCATTGTCAGAACCACATCCATCTAGATTAATGTCAAATCCAATAATCCTAGAATAGAAATAGTGATGTAATTTGTACTAAGTGTCAGTGACTTCAAAGGACACACAAACATTTGCAGCCTGTAAGTGCCCTGATGCTTTTTTTAGGAATATTTTGAAACACCAGAAGAGTTATCTGAAGTGGTTGAGAACAGAGTTAAAAAATTAAGACAGCTAAGTATGAGGGCTACTCTCCACATCATTTGTCTTCTTCAAGTTACATCTCCTCTGTTTCAGCAGCATTACAACCCCTTGCTTGCTCTGCACTGCTTGTGACCTTGCTGGCAGGGATGGCCTCCTCAGAGCCACCGATTCTGCACCTTAGGACCAGTAATGTTTATTAGTGATCCTTCCTCACTAACCTGTTTTGTTAAAATGGCTGGTGTTAGCTGAAATAGCAAACTTTGCTAACCAGGTCTCCTTCAGTGGGACTCTAAGGAAACTCTCACAAAAAGAGGTGCTGTCAGATCTGTCGGGGCAGCAGCCTTTAGCGAGGCTGCAGTGGGAACTTCTGTGACCAAGGTGAAGGCAACCATACCAAACAGTATCATCTCTTGAAATATACATCTCATGAAAATATACAGAATCTAAGTCTGCACCTTTCTTTACCTCTTTCAGGTAAGTACCTGCTAGCTTGGATTCCCTATCAGTCAGGCCTGATGGCCCAGGCATTGAGGAAAGATTCTAGTAATACAGTCTGTATCTAATTAAGACAGCAGGAATCTAAGTAATGCCCTTTTATAAACTGACAGAGGACATATATTGCATCAGTTCATATACTGCATTCAGGCTTCAATCCTGAATTTGTCTTGTATTTTAACTCCTATCTGGATACAGCAGAGAGAGAGCGGGCTTATCTTCAATAAAACATATGTTACACAATCTTTAAGATAATTTCATTGCCTAAATTCCCTTTTCCTGAACATCTTCCCAAACAGTAACACTTCCCTACCTTACTTATTCTGGACTCCAAATCTAAATCCAAGAATTTGACTCTATGCTGTGCCACACTATGTGAAGGTACCTTGTAGTCCTGGGAAGGAAAGACTTAGCATAGGCACAAGCAGTCAGAGGATTCAGTTTAGCAAGTCAAAGTCTAGATGAAAAGGGATGAAGCTGCAAAACTATACACTGCATTTAATCCTTTGGTGGCTGGCTAGAGAAAACTGGAGAAAGAACTACTGTGAAACACACCAGCTAAGAAGCAGCTTCTATACAGGTTGTTCTGGTAAAGAAACCACAACAAAGCACAGCTTAAATGGATTAAAAGCAACCTAAGTGTAGGATCTTAAAAGAAAAAAAAAAGACAAAATATTCCTTGAGAAAACATAATTTCGCAATGATATATTCTTGGTGCTACATTTTTAACATTTGCATTAATGATCTGGAAGAAAAGCAGTCAGAGTAATTCACCCCTGGGACAACGTATGGAGATCAGGCTTTTCTCAAACTTAATTAAACACAGACTAGAAGTCTTTTTCTCAGAGATACACCCTAGTTCAAACTGAAATTACACGAAGGCTGTCCTATGACCCATGCTACAGCAAACCTCAGACTAAGTTGCCACAGTGTTCTCTGCTGACTTTATTATTGCTGAATCAATGAGCCTATGACATGACACACAATCACTCACTAGCAACATTTAACAGTGTCATTCGTTGTTTGCACATATCCTGTTACCTTGGTGAGGCTTCTGGTCCTTTCCTTTGCCTCTCCTGCAGTGTCTGTATGTGCACACAAATGCTGGATTGGTACCCAGCCTGCAGCTTGTCTTTGTCTAGGATGAAGATTGCCCTGTCATGTTTTTACAGCACAGCAAAGTCACTGAAGTTTTGCTTCCAATAAGAGGAAGGTGTGACTAAACAGCTCTGAACAGCTAACCTGCAGGTGAAGAAGAGGCCTTGGTGTTGGACAGAAGCAATGCCCCTCCCTTGCCTCTCCCCAAAAGTTAGCCTTTCAAAAAATATTTGTAGGCTGAAGAGGATGAAAGAACTAAAATGTCATTTTTGCATTTTTTTAATGTCAGGTTTTTTTCAGGTGCAAATTGAAGGAAGAGATGGCAAGAATATGTACAGATGAGGGAAAGGATGAAATTGCTTGGGAGAACTGCAAAAGAGTCTGGGGTCACTGTTTTCTTGATAGAAGCCTCGTGACGATCTCAGATCTTCGCTGTTCCCACAAGGCTTTACTCAGTTACATTTTCTCCCCATAGGCAGAAAATTACGCTGATCTTAGTCTTCCAGGCAGAAAGCAGAAAGCCTCACTTCAGCTGTCAGACAAAATAATGGTTACTGGTCAGCGCCTTTTCCTCCAGCTGCACAAAAACCTTTCCCAGAAGTTTCTAGTTCCGGTAGTCAACTGGAACCACTCTCCCCAAAGCCCCTTTCTTAGCCAGCCTCAGAATCAGGACTGTTCTGTTCCCCTTGAAACCCACAGCTGTCTTTAACTGCCAGCCAGGTTTCTTGAAACACAGCTTCATTTCAGTGACTCCATCTCTCCCAAGAGCCTCTTCTTACTTTTTTAACTGTCTCCCCAAGCAAATCCTTTGAGGGAGAGATTCTCTGCATGACCCCACAAGGCCACGACTTAGCGTTCTTTCCTCCTCTGTCCCTTACATTTTAGTATCATCTCACCTGCAAAGTCATGTTTGGCCATTAATATGCAAACAACTTGCAGATTTCATTTGGATCTGTCTCTTTAAAATCTTTAGCCCAAAATCGCAAAGGCTTTCTCTGAGATTTCATCACAGACAATGTAGAACCAGAACATCACCCCGCACTCAACATTCTCCTCATCTTGAGGGATCAGTCCTTATTTTCCTGCCCTCTGCAACCAGCAAATGCTTGCCCTGAGCACCTTATGGGTGATGGAAACTATTATGGCCTCTATTGGCACAGAATACTTGGAGAAGGATTCTCCAGCAATTACATATAGTGCTGAGACCATATTTCGTAAGGCCACATTTTATTTTCTGAGACAAAATCAGAAGTTGTTAGGAACTATGTCCCCTTTTTCTCAAATAACCAAATGCTCCTTTCATCACCCCCTGTTTCAAGAGCTCTCCAGATTTTCTAACCAGCAATTCAAGGACCATAGTTTAGGGAGTTTCAGCACTTCCACATAAGGGAAACAAGACAGAGAAATAAGGAGAGGAAGAGTAGACGCTGCTGAAAATTTTGCTCATTTAATGAAGGGAGTAGCAAAACTCGTGCTTCGTTAGAGTGCAATCAATGAATGCTAAAGATGACAGTAAACGTGCCATTTACTGACAGCCACATGGCTACCAAATAAGCATGGAAAGGGTTCACTTCTCACATGGCACTCAGAATCAGGGCCATAGTGTCAGGTTCAGAGAGGTGTCTCAGCCAGCAGACTGTTTCATGCTCTGTTCCCCCAGATCCATACTCTGAGCTTCGTTCAGCTGTTCTACACAGCAAAAGGGAGTTCTACGCTAGTCAAGATTTCATTCCTGCATGCTGACCATTTTAATGAAAAGCTTCACCTTGCCAGTGTAATGCTCTTTAAATTGACCATCCTTGCAGTACTTGTGCCTTCTGATCCACTGCCTCTCATAAAACTGGCTAACCCTTAAGTTCATTACGTTCTTAAAAATATTGCTATGTTCTTAAAATCATTGCTCTGCATTTAGAGAGTGAAACTGTTCACCAAATTAGTATGTCATATCTGAGCTACCTACCTGCAAATTTCTCGTTTCTCCATTTAAGTGGAATTGACTTGCCACGGCACAATGAAAAGGAGATCAATAATTACAGACTCCAATTTGCCATAGATTTGTTAAACTTCACTCCCTGCTGTCATATCCTCAATAGTTATGGTCAAAGCTGCATCCTTGCAATCTGTTCTAGCTACATTATATATGCCTCAGTCTTCCAACACACAAAGGAAACCAGCTGGAAATACTTCACTTAATCAGTGAAGTTATCAGTTATCAGTGAAGACTGTATCCATCTACATGACTGTGCCCTCAAGAGGTTACAGATAGCATAACTTTCACCTCAGTTGTCATTTCTTTGAAGCAGTCCAAGAGACATGTCCAGGAAGCATGTTCTGAGAGATCACAGCAGCAGTTTGCCAGCTGTGGACTGCAGACCACTGATGTCCATTGCAGAAAAGGCTGGCTTTGGGAGGTTGGATACTTCTTGTCACCCACCACCGAATTACCTTAGAAAAAAGCTAAAAGCATTATTTTTCATGCATGCAATTGCTGTAATGGCTACAGAGCTGCCACGTGATCATGTATGGGAAAGGAACCGGCTCTCATGGTTGTGAATAGGAGGAAATGTCTGTGATGCAATCTTTCTAGCAGGAACAAAAACTTGACATTTCAGAGTCAGTTTCATCTCAGAGTCATCTTAAAATACATGTATGCTCTGTAGACAGGATCATCTGAAATAGCAAATACAGACTAAGTACATAGGACCAAGCAATATCCAAAGAGCCCTTCTGACTCTGCCTAGATCTGCAATTTCTTGCAGGTTCTGCCATTCCATTTCCATCAGAAGAGCAGATTTATGGTATAAGCACTCATGAATAATTCACTCCCTTGAGCTGCCACATGCAACTTGGGGAAATCCCAGCTATAAAACCTTGGCACCATTTAGCTAGCACAAGCTGCACTACTTTTTTACAGGTGTTATTCCACTGACCTACTTGGAGTTATTCCTCCTTCACAATGCTAGAAGAAAAGGATCAGGCTGTTTGCTTACCAGTTCTGTAAGCAAACCTCTCTGCCACCCTTTCATAGCAGTAAAAATGCTTCTAGTGTTGGAGTAAGTTTTAGCAACCTTAGTGCTTTGGCTTACCACAGCTTCAGTGGCTTGTAAATCTCCCCTGCTCTTGGGCCTCCTGTAATAATCCATTATCCATTGGCTTACTTCCTCCTCTAGTCTGTGTTTTTAAATGATGTTGAGAAACTTACTTGGATCCTAAACAAAAGGAACACAAGTAAAGCCATAAACTAGCTACACTGAGCCTGTCTTTATGCTGGTTTCTAATTTCAAGAGAAATGTGGTTTATTCCAACACTCATCCTTTGCCACTGGAGCAAGAGCCCCAGCAGGGCATGGGTGCAGATGCCTCAGACAAAAAGAAAGTGAAACTGTTTAGCCATCTCCCTGTCCTAACGCAGAGGATGAATTAATAGCATCACTCAGTGGCGGCGTATTTTCCTAGGCTCTTCCTTCATACAAAGCTAGGTGAGAGTTCTTCTCCCCAGTTAAAAAAAAATATTTATAAGGGTTTTATTTGATTAGATCTCTAATCTAATCAAATTAGTTGGAGACCAACTAACATGACAATGACTGCACTGCCACCAAGCCACATTTAAAGCCCACTTCATGATATACAGCTAAATCTACAGCTGCAATACAGGGAACAAAGAGCTGGCATTCCCTGTTTGTAAATGAAGTGGACAGCTCATGGCTATCTTGACATAAAACAACATAGTAATTATAGTGCCTAAGTTAGACATCTAAGTAAATGTAGTCATGTCATTTAAACAATTAACCTACACTGATTTACAGCAGGTAAGGATCTGATGAGGGATGTAAGAAACTCCTCTTTATCCTAATATATCCCTTCAGTTTGTCCAAATTACTGGCTTTCACCACCTGGCCTCTCCCTTGTGCCTCCACAGTTAGGTTTTAAGCAGGTTAAGAAATGATGGTTCTCACTTTGGTCTTTTCTTACACACTTCCAGCAGTGCTGACTGAAACGCAAGACAGCCATAAAAGCCAGTAGAGGGGAAAATTAGACATGCTGTGTAACTAATTTCTGAACTGTAAGCAAAGTTGTTGGCAACTTTAATTTCATATCACAGGTTCACACTTTGAATTGCCACCTACTGAGAACAAGCACTACCTGCTCATTCCCTTCCAGGCAGGATGGGATGCTGCCTGGTCAGCTTGGACAAGCTTCAGGGGTTGCCATGGTGTGCTCTGAAGGAACCTCTCACCTCCTTGCCCAGGAGCCACCGTCCTGCCTCAGAGAAGGGTGCACACCTTCAGCCCACACCAGTGTCATGGGGGAGCGGGGTTCCTCCTGCACCCCTCAGCCATCTGCCACTGCTGGAGCTGCTGTGTTTGCTGGGGTGGCTGTAAGCAAACAGCTGGAAGCTCCCCTGCTGGCCCTGTTCCACAGGCACACGGGGGAGGCATGGTCACAAGAAAGGGGCCAAACGCAAATTAAAACCAGATGAGCCAAGACGGCAGTTGGAAAGAGGGGGTGGTTAAAGCCTGTGATGGCTCTAAGAGAAAATAGTCAGACAAAGCGGGCTTGCAGATTGTCACTGAACTGAAAACCTCCTCCACCCCCGACTGCCTAGCTGGAACTGTATAATGGAGCAGGTTTCAAGAAACCACAGCTCCCAGCAGAGTTAACTCTCCAGCAGCTGCTGCACTTTCAAATTGTCAGACAGATAAAACACAGGAATGCCTGTGGGCCACAAAGCTGAGAGAAGGATGAAGTGATGGGGTCAGCTTGCTCTGAAGTGCAGAAACTACTCAAAAAGTCCTGGAGACAGGACTCCCTGCAGCCAGGAGGGTGCTACACTGGTATCGTCTGGCTGGAGGCTTGGCACAGGCCCCTTTCCTTGCCTCAGCTGTCCACACCAAGCTGGACAGTTAGTGGAGTTTTTGTCCTGTGCTTCCTTAGAAGCTGCAGACATGGCATGTAACCAGACTGCCCTTGCAGGGCAAGCATTTGTTTGGAGGGTAGAGAAGTGAGGGTTCCACTACAGTCCACTCCTCTGGGGCATGAGCCAGGGTGCCAGGCTGGGATCAGATGCTGCAGGGCACCCAAAAAGCTGGTACTTGCACTGCCTCAGCATCCAAAGCTCAGAGAAACACGTTATCTTATGGGGGCAAGTGCATGCGAGCAGTGGAGCGCTTGAATCAGGCTAAAGTGAGTGCCACTGATCCGCATGTCACCGATGACAAGAGGGTGATGATTAACTGGGAAAACTGCCCTGTAAAAAGCACACTTGTGGATCCTATTTATTGTCTCATACCCTTCAAATACTCTTACAATTACAAAGACACCACACAATTATAAGATAGAAAAAGGAGCAGAGGTAATTCTCCCACACACTGTCCAGCCCATGGAGCCAACAAACCTGTGGCACCATCAGCGGGCAGCATGGGTCAGCCAGCCCAGCAGGGCTCCTCCCAGGAGACAGTGGGCCACCTCCACCAGGGATAAACAATTCACATTTCAAACCTGGGCCAAAAGCTTGTTGCCAGATCCGTGCAGCTGCAGAGAGCAGAGCTGGAGGGAGCTTTGCCAGTAACAGGGGTAGGAAGGAGAAAGAGAAGTTGCTCCTACATAACACAGCCTCTTCTCTGCCAAACCACAATGCTCCATGTGGATCTGCAGCCCACATGCTTCTCCAGGTACCTCCAACTCAGCTATGCTGTGTTGGAAACTATAGCCCGCAAAACTGCTAAGAAGATGCTGGCCCACAGAAGTCAACTTGCACGCAGCTCTCAAAGGTCACATAATGACCAGAAAGGGACTTGAGCACAAGAGAGCACAGGCCACTCTGTCTTTGGGCCACATTCAGGCAGCCACACAACCAGCTCAGTCGCTGACGGAGCCAAGTGGTCTCCCTTGCTAGGACAAAGTTTGGATCACCCCCTTGTCCCCAAAGCACCAAGGGAGTCTCCACACGTGCAAACAGATAGCCTGGACAGCCCTGTCCCCTCACCACAAGAACACTTACCGCCCAGGAACTGGATGCCTCCTGCCACCCTGCCCACAGTCCTGGAGATGAGCTCGGACACACAGCAGCCCATGAGCGCTGTCAGGGCCACCAAGAGAAGCAGCCCGCAGCCCAGGCCGGTCACCACCGTGCAGATCCTCCACTCGGCGCTCGGGATGGCCTGGAAGGAGGCATAGCGGCCACACTGCTCCACCATCACGGTCATCTGGCGGCTCTCATCCCGAACCGGGTAGGAACACCTCCGGAAAGTGCCGAACGAAACAGACTTCTCCAGCTGAGACCCCAAGAGCCAGTAGGGCATGAAGAAGCCAACACAGGAGGCGGCGGCGCAGAGGAAGGAGAGGAAGGCCCAGACGACGCCGGCACAGGTGAGGCTGGAGGCCATCTTTGTATCTGCTCCAAGACCCCTCACAATGGGAAGACACAAAAGTAACTGTGTATTTTAGAGGAGTTTTATGGATAATCCGGAATCTCTCAACCTTGACAAATCCTCACACTGGGAGAAGCTCGGATCCTATCAGCCAGGAGGGTATTTCCTCCCATCATGAAGTCAAAGGTCCCTAATTAAATGACAAAACACAAAAAAGGAGAAAAATATAAGTTCAGTATTTTTTAATCTATTTTCAGTAGAAAAAAATATTTGTCTGCCAGAGTGTTTTTCCTTTCTAGGAGACTTCTGAATAAGACATGTCACTTTTCTGTCCCATCCTTGCAAGTAGACCCTACAATCACTCTCAGTGACACCAGCTTCTGTGGTCAGTGTGATGGTGATGGCAGGCAGCCCAGGTGGCACAGGCTGCTGTGCACATCCAGGAACACTCTGCAGCCACCTTCAGGGGCTCCCTGTGTAGTTGCCTCACTTTTCTCCACTGTACATCCTGATCTTTCCAGTACCAATAGAAAAAATAGATGAGGTCTTGCTTATCCTTAGTTAGCTAGACCTTCCTCCTGCAATGCCTGGAAAACGTACTTCACTTTATAGATGGTCCTGCAGCTTCAGTGCAAAACCAGTCACAGTGCCTAAGGTACTTCAAGATCAGACTCTCATGACAGAAGTTAAACTTATTAGCACAACCCCAAAAGAAGTGTTACAAGACAACATTTTTTCCAGCACGCCAAGTTGTTTGGCACCACTGTGCAAAAGTAGCCTTTTATCACTTGCTGTCCCAAAGTGCCAGGCACCCGAACTCCAGGTGAGCTTCTGGTAAGTGAAGACATTGCCACATTTTTTGGATTCACCCCTACACAACCTCAAGGAGCACACAATTAAAACACGGAAATCTCTCTTAATATTCCTGCTTGCATTCAGCCCAGCTCTTCTTTGCCTCTTCCCAGCTCAAACCCAGGAGCCACAGCCCCTTTGCATCCTTCTCAGACAACTCCTAGCCTTTAAGCACAGTAGCAGTGTGGCCAAGTGCATTTGACTGTCACAGAAACCTACATGCTGTTGCCAGAGGCTGGGGGTGTATTTCTTGCTAAATTCATGCTGGATCATTATTCTAACTGCATTTGTAAATTTATGATCATTTCTCACAGTTGATGCCAAATTAATTCTGATGGCTATTTACAGGGGCTTTTTCTTCTAAGCATGATTAGACGCCAATCAGTGAATCCAATTCATGAAAAGGCAATAAAATGAATACTACTTCAGCACAAGGAGGGAATGAAGAGACAGTCTGTAAGTGAAATTAGCCATGTGCACAACACAAAAGTTTTGTTTACTTTTAAAACACTAAGAAAAAGAAGTCTCTTCTGTAATATTAAAAAGGCCTGTGCTGCTACTGAAGAGTACACCTATCTACCCATAGCCTATCCGCAGAAATGCCTTTCAACCTGCAAAACGCCAAACCCCTGGGGATAAAAACTTGCCAGAGAGGCATGGAGGGGCCACCATTCCTTCAGAAGCATCATCTAGAGAAGGATCTGTCTGTGTCTTGGCATGGCAACAAAAGTCTAAGCAGAAGTGGGTTATGGCACTTAGGAGAGATCATTCCCTGAATCGCGGGAGGAGGTACGGCTGGAAATAGGGGACAACATGGAGGGTCCCAGGGGTAGGACCCTGCAAATCCTCCGGCTCCAGTGGGGCAGCAGCTTTAGCTCCGCGGAGCCTGCCAGCTCACAGCCTGGGCGCTCTCCCGAGAGGCGGACTCGCCCCTCCGGCCCCGAAACCCCGCTCCCCGCCCTCCAGGGGTAGGAGGGGGCGGCGGAGAGATACGGCTTCCCCCGAGGGAAGGCGGCGGCCAGGAACCAAAACTCGCCGGGGTGATGCCAGGGAAAAACTGCGGGCGAGCGGGCGCAGCGCCCGTGGAGCCGGCAGGGTGGCGAGGTGCCGGGCGGGCGGGGCAGGCCGGGGTGCAGGGGATCCGGGAGGGGCAGGGGATCCGAGAGGGGCAGGAGACACAGGAGGCGAAGGGGTTGTGAGGACCCAGGGTCCGAGAGGAGCAGAGTGGGAGGGAAAGGAGAATGCGGGCGGGGACGGGCTGGAAAGGCAGAGGTGCCGGGAGTGCGGGGAATCTGAGCGGCCAAGAGGACTGAGAGCCGGGAAACAGCGGGGCCGGGAAGGGAGAGCGGTCCGGGGTGGCAGGGAGATACGGGAAGGACAGGGGCCCGGGACAGGAAGGATTCGGGAAAACAAGAGGGTGAGAGGGCTGGGAATCCGAGCCGGGAAGGGAGTCTAGAGAGTCCGGTGCAACGGGCAAGGGATGCGGCTAGGCTGGGTGACGGAGCGGGGAAAAGGAACGCAGGACGGAAAGAGGGTCCAGGGATGCAGGGGATGTGGCCGTGCGGCGTGGGGAGGGGTCGGGGAGGCAAAGGACGTTCTGAAAGCTTGGAGGTCCGGAGTCATGCAACGTACCGGGAGCGAGGGAGGGCAGGGGTTCGAGAAAGGAAGGGGGTACAGGGGGTTCGTAAGGGGCAGGGGATTCAGCCGCGGAGGGAGTGCGGGAGAGGCGGG
>VYXC01007716.1:227808-244276 GCA_013397175.1 Platysteira castanea
ACCCGCGGTCCCGGCTCGGAGGGGACGCGGGAGCTCCGAGGCGGGCGGGACCGGGACCAGGACCCTCCCCAACCCGGCCCGTCCTTCCCTTCTTTCCTCCGCACGTTCCTCTCTCCTCCCGTTTGATTCCTCGGGAGGCAGCGCACTCCGCCGCCTCTCCTCCCCCTTCCCCGCCACCGCCTCCCCGGGCGGGACCCGCCGCTGTCGGCGCAGTTGCGGGGCCGCGGACGGGGCCGGGGGCGCGGGGCCGGGCGGCGGCGGGGGAGCGGCGAACGGGAGAACGGGGGCGCGTCTCCGAGCCCTCACGGGGCGGGGCGGTGGTCCCGGCCCCGCGGGGTCGCAGCAGGGGTGGGTCCCGGCTTCCCGAGCCCGACCCTGGACTGGGAAGCGGGAGTTCGGGTCCCGAGGCCGGAGCGGTGGGTCCCGGGGCGGGCTGATGCGGGGCCGGGGTGGTGCGGAGGTGGCGGGGAGCGCTGCGGCGTTGCCGGGCTCGGCAGCTCAGTGCGGGGTGCGCGGGGCGGTGAAGCTGGGGACAGAGAGGAGGAAAGAGCAGGAGGGGAGAGGGGGGAAAAGCCGGCGAAGGACTGTTTCAAGGAAAGGGGGAAGGCTGCAGTCCTTACATGGGAAGATAGGGACTAATCTGATGGTGTGCGTGTGATAAGAACTGTGTCTATCTCTGCATGCGAGCTGCTGATCCAGCATTTTGATCGCAACAGTTCCCGAGTTGGTCTACAGCGAGAGTAAGTGTGATCACAGTACCAAGCAGTTCATTCCGGATGGGTTAGGTCCAGCGGAGACACAGGAGCTTTCCCAGAGTGTCTTAAGTGGGAAAGTTTTGAGGAGGGATTGCCTTCTACACGCAGAGCCTCTGGGAGAAAAAGACATTTCCTATTCTGGTTTTTTACTCTACGCCCAGAAACATGAATATATTTCTCAGATATAAGACAATTTTATGACAGGTTTAAATTATGCCAGCACCAGACATGCAAAATCTCTTCGGTAATGTTTCTTTTACGGTCCTGACATGTGATTTAAACACCATTCATTAATATTATTAGTGCTAAATGGAAGTGAGGTTTATTGCACTCAGTCTGCATTTACACCATTTAATAGCAACAGCAGCTATTTTCAGAATTAAATTACAAAGCTCCTTTACTGTATTTTTAAAATTAGACTTCCATTTTTTTTCCCCCTATAATGCATAGTCTTAAAATCAGAACGTTACTGAAAATGCATATTTTCTCAAGGGATAAGAAATGGATTGGGAAGTATCTAGCATGATCAAGTTTCCCACCCTAACATTTCAAGTGTATTAAAGGAAACATGCACCAAATAATCAAGAAGTGAGTTAAATATAGGCTGAATGCTAGAATATATGCAATAAAGTGCTTCACAAGGAAGACAATGAAGGCATAAACCCAAAGCAGACGTACCCACAGCTGACTACTCCTAGGGCTACATCCACCTAGTATACATCTGTATTAGCAAGTAATGTGGATCAATCTGGTGTTGGATCTCATGGTGTTGAGGGCCTAAATGATGTTCGCACTTTTCAATAGCTTTTTCTTCAGATTCACTCCAGGCTGGGTCTGTGGACTGAGGGCCCCATGAGAACGTAGAACACATCTGATATACTCCTGGCACCTGTCTTCTGCTATATTGCTATCTGAATCCACTCTGTCTACTCACCTCTGCTGGGTAAAACAAAATGTGGTAAGTGAGGATGATCTGGAGATTCACTTCAAAAGCATGCCCTTGATTCACACCAAAACATGAAAGGGGATGTGCCCACGGGATGTCTGACAGAAAGGGAGCTGCTATGACTTTCCCAAAGCTGACAGCTGGAGCCTGCTCCGCAGCATACCATTCCAGCATCCTCCCCTCAAATCACCTTTCCGCCTGGTGCTGTGCCTCCACCCCCAAGCATGCACGAGCTCTCAGGTCTCCACTTCTGCAGGGAGCTATGCACTTTTTGGTGAGTGTAGACACTCCTTGTTTTCCAAGTGTTTGCCTTCACTTGGCTCAGTGCAGTGTTTTACCCCCTGCTATTCATTTTACCAATGCCTGAAATGACAGGGATACTAGGCTAATATTGTGTCATTGGAACTTTGCTCTCAGGGTAAAGAAAGAGAAAAATTGAATACTGTTATTAAATCCTCAATTGTTTGAAGACTAAGGTCTGTCATTCTTTCCTTAGCCAAAGGCCTGAGTTATAATGAAACCGTGATAAATGGGCCTAAATTAGGTATGTGTTGGGATCAGACATGGGTAGAAATTGCCTGGCATTAAAATGACTGTGGAAAAACTTCTGTTTCACACATGGAAACTGTTTCTCATTTAAAACTGGCATTGGAAGCCTAGGGAGAAGAAAACAAGCATGCATTTATTCATGCAATTTATCTCTTCCATAGTATATGCCAAGGTCCCCAAGTCAGTGTTAGCTTTGCTAATGGCATCTCTACAGCAGTTCATTTACTTGCCTTATATGGCCTGTACATTCACTCCCTGAGCTGCTGCCATTCTGCTTTCCCTCATGGAAACTGTACACTGAATTCTGCATCTTTCCTGGAGCATCTCATCTTGCCAACTGTCTCTGATTGCTCCCAAAAACTGGCTACATGATTTAGTCACTTGCAGGAAAAAAGGCTTTATTTCACAATCCATCTTCTGTCTAGTGAGTTGTGTTTTGATTAGGAACAAATTAAACACATTGTGTATATAAGGTAACATCCAAATTCTCATTCCATTTCTTTCCTAATGTTTAAAACTCAACATGCTTCAAATGTATCAACATTTGATGCCCCTTTCAGGATCATTGTGCTTGGAAGTATTTGACTTGAAAGATGGCTGAAATATTTCTATCCCCATCTAACCTGTTTGAAAGAAAAGGGGAGGTATTACATTGTGCTTTAAGATTCACAATCTTTCTTGTAACCACAAAAGCAGACACCTCCTCAGAATAGAGCAATAACAAAACACATGGTCTCCAGGGTCTTGTGTATACTGAAATAGCAGCTGGTTTTAAAATTGGTCCTGGTGTTTTGAATTGTAAGAGAATCTGCTTGTGAGAAATCTTCATAGTTGGTCAAGGGAACCTGAGCCACGGATTACCCTCTGCTGCAATCACTGAAGTCAGACTGAATCAAACACCCATGAATACATTGTCGGAAAACTACCCTAGCAGGGACATGGGAAAATACGCTTATAGATTTTACCATTCTGCCTCTCCTCAATCCATTGACTAAGCTGCTGTTACAGCTGGGGCACTACAGACTTGGTGGGGCTAATCAGCACAGCAGAATAAAGACAGAAAATCCTGTCACTGTACCTAAATCAATCCTGGCTAATATACACATCACAGGCTCGACCACAGGCTCTTTCATTACAGTATATCCTGCAAGACAATATAAAATGCCATAAGGGAGTATGAATGTTCCTGAACCCCAAGGAAAATGAAGCAGCTACCAAACCTCCACCTCATTCTTCAGTCTTTGACCAAAAAAAAAGAACCAAGACCGTTTTATCTTTCAGGTCACCGTCTGTTTTAGGTCGTGTGGTCTGCAGGAAAGTGATCACACCCACGTGGTTCCGACCATCTCACAAAACTAGATCTTCAGGTCGTGTCTGTACTCGATTTTAAATGAAAAAGGAAGGTATATATACTACAATAGACTTGAGGCTATGTACTGGGAGCAACAGAAAGTAAACCCAACTATTCAAATACAGTTACTAGAAACCAAACAGACAAGTACTGTTAGAGGAATAACCTGATAATTAGTGTATTTGCCTGAAATTATGTCCAAGCTTGCAGCAGCTAGGGGAAAAAAATCAACTAAACAGACAGAAAAAGAGAACGCCAACTCTAACACCTGAAACTTTCTCAGAGGAAGGTAAGAAAACAAATTCAAGTGACCAGATCCTGTCCATTCATATGGTGTCCTTCCAAGTCAAACAAATTGCATGTTTTCTACTGTGGGTGGAACTAGACACCTGGGTAGATTTTGAGCTGTTATATCCAGACCTGAATCTTGGCCTATAAACTTAGCTCTAACCAAAAGGTTCTCTCTCCACTTCTATGCTAACACTATCCTATCTTTAATATTTATTTTTCTAGTGGTTCTCATGGTGGTAAATTTTGTGAATTCTCTTACTAACAATTCATGAACGAAACTTCCCGTATTTCTGAAGGAGAATTGTCTTACTGGATACAGTGCTGTTGGTGCTAACATCAGTCTTTTAATCTCGGGGTGCACATAAAAATAACATGTCAATGTAAAACGAAAGAGGAAAGCAATCTTTATTATTTGCCATAAACCTTCCGTATGTTGTTTCATCTCTAAGTTATTACTTATCATCTATTACATAAAAGCCACCAGGTGGTCTGCATTTTGCAAGGCTCTAAAATAGTAGCTACAGCTATTGATTTTCTCTTTTGTGTCCTGTTGTTGACAAGCCTGGTGGCTGTGGGAGAGGCCAAGGAGGTTTATTCCGCACTAGCCCCATGGCTGAAGGGAGGAGTGCCTGCTCTGCCCTCACAAACACTGCCAAAGTGACTGAACTCTGAGATTATAGGTCCCAGATCCATCCTCCTTTACCAGGAAATTGTCTTAGCCCTGCACAAACCCAGGAAAAACATGTGGCTGGTTTCAATCCTAAATTTCCACCATTCTTAATTGAACTTTTTAAAATAAGGAACATCTGGATGATGAATGAGTGATTTCCCAGCAAGAAATGCTCATCTACTGGCAGCCTGCTTTCTGTGCATGTAGACCCAATACAAATAATTTAATAGTGTCATCTTACTTATGAGTGGGACATCTGTCTATCTTCCCCAGATGCTTTTAAAGAAAGATGTGGGGAATGTACAAAGGGCAGATCTTGCCGCGGTGCTTTCTCACACTAAGTGGCGGGCGCGTTTGGAGACATGAGCTTGTCTAACGACACGTGCAACAGCAAGAGGATTTTTCTTTTCACTTTAAAGCCTCAGCCAGGGATCAGCTTTCAGCGGGAGGTCACAGTTTGCGCACAGGGCCCGCAGCACGCCGAGTGCCCCGGCGATGGGGTGGCCGGGAGCGGGTTCTGCGCTGCTCGACAGTGACACTCGGTGGGCGGCGGGGCCGGAGCAGGGCTGGGGGCGGCCGGGGCGGGCGAGCCCGGGGCACAGGAGCCTCACACCTCCCAGCCCCGCGGGGCTGGCGCGGGTTGTGCCCTGGCCCCTCCGGAGCGTTTGATGCGGCTGCGGACGAGGGAGGGCGTGTATGTGAAAAGCGGGGGCAGAGAGCGGAGCTTGCTTCTGTTCTCCGTAAAACCTCTGGGATTTTTAACCGCCCTGGGCCACTGTCCTGAGGCTCGTGAGGTGTCTTTGCAGAACCCAAACGTGACTTTTAGCGGCACGGTTCGGTTAAACTGGGTGTATCAGAGAACGGGGCTTAAGGCAGCGTCCTGTTCCTCCCCCAGCCTTTTTCCACAGAACTGTATCAGAGCTGCCTCTCCCCGTGAGCTCCAGCAATCACTTGCATCTAGGTCACCCTATTAGATCGCGTTCCCAAGGATATGGCTAATGATTTCTGGCGTTTTTAAATAGGAAAGCTGAAAATCCTCTAGTTGGGGACAATGGCCAATTCATTTTTCAAGCGGAAGCTCATTTCCCCCCTCCCCATCACACCCTGAGGGTTGTCCAGAACTCAGGGGCTCCGTGAAGTCGGAACTTCTGAAATCTCACACAGATTCATTCACAGAAGAATTGTAATGCCAGCTCTTGTCAGCTGAAACCCAAACAGAACTCACTCTCAGGTGTATCCACGTCCGAAACATGTCCTCGGTGGGGGAAGAACCAATCTCCTTCTTTTTGCATCTGTCCAAAAGGCTTGTCATTAGCAAATCAAGTATATAACATTCATATACCTACACGAGTATGCATTTATTAGATATACGTGTATTTATAATGCAGATATATGGATTATATACATCTATCTATGGTACGTATATTGGTATAGATATAGGAGAGCAGGACCTGCCTTTTGTAAATCCATGTAGGCTGGGCTTGACCCTCTGGTTGTCCTGCATGGGCTGTGCAATGGCACCCAGGATATCTCTTCCATAACCTCACCTGGTGCCGAGGTCAGGCTGACAGGCCTGTATTTCCCCAGATCATCCTTTCAACCCTTCTTGTAGCTGGGCCTTACATTTGCTAATTTTCAGTCATCTGGAACTTCTGCAGTTAACCAGGATGGCTGGTAGATGATTGAGAGTGGTTTGGCAAGTTCTTTCACCAGTTCCCTCAGTTCTCTGGGCTGGATCATCAGGGCCCACAGACTTGTGCATGTCTAACTGGCACAGCAGGTCACTAATCATCTCCTCTTGGTTTATGGGGGCTTCAGTCATCTCCCATATGTGCTCTGGGAAGACCTCTTAACCCTCTCTGGAAAGGTTCAGTGCGTAGAGTGTTCTCTCTATAATATATTGTAACAAGGTAACCTGCTCACAGATTGTGCTTTTGCAATATAACTACATATTTCAATACCCTTTTCCCGATGAAAAAGCTAATTAGCAAGGTCGTTACAGTTACCACTTATATGGGGGAAGATACTAATTCCATTAATGTGCTCACAGGAACTTCATTTATATTACCTCTTAACCTTTACAAGGATATTATCATTTCGATAATTAATTGCTTTTTGCCATTTAATTTGCAGTTTACCATTTTCAAGGGAAATTACCCATTAAAACAAGGACTTTTTTTCTTTAAGGAAAAAATTCTTCACTCAAATATACACCATAAGCAGGCCTTAGAGAAACTAGATATTTGCTAAGCCACTTTCATGTTTGAGTAGAGAGGACTCTGTGCTAGCCCTGCATATTAAAGAACTGCCCATTGCTTGAGTCTTTAGACATTTGGAAAAAATGAGGCAGAATGGGGCTGAGACAGTGACAAAAAGGAAATTAATTCTTATCCTCATCCTTCAAATTCTGGAAGGCAATGAATCCTTCCTCTCTTATTGATGCAGTAAGAATTGACTTTCTTCTTTCTTTGTAACCATCTTATTTCTTCAACTATATTTAATTTATGCTGCAATACCCATCCATGAGGGCTTCTGTTAACTTCAGTGACTGAAAAAAAAAATAAAGGAATGTTGGCTCAACCTCGTAAAACACAGAAACTCTGTCTATTAATCACCCAGCACTTAAGTATATCCTCAAGACAATGCCTGACACTTTGGAGAACGGCACTCAACCTATGTATTCCTGCTCACACTCAAGTCTCTTGTAAAGCAACTATTCAGTGAATCAGTCATAAGCCAGTATCCCTGTGGTAGTGTGCTAGCACATCTCCACTACTAATAATAGAAATTGTGTCTAAATCCTATCATACTGAAAGAAATTTAGATAAATATTGGTATCTGAGAAAGTGAGTAATGCATTCCAAGCAGGCATATCTGTGATAGAGTGAAACACATACTTCTGAGAGAGGGATTTGCATGGGAAGATGGAGAGAAGGTGACAAAATTAATGAAGGAAAGAGACACAGGAGAATGGGGAAAAGAAGAAGCAGGTATGAACTAGACTGCAGCACTGATTTATGAAAGAAGATGTAAACATTTTTTCTGATTCAGGTGCAAAAATTAAACTAGCCCTTGGGCAGTTTTACCTTTTCAACTAGCAAGTCCATGATATGTCATCCAAAACTATATACATTTGCATGGTATGTCACATGCCTTCAGGTACCAACTGGATCATTTTGCTGTGAAAATAAGATATTTTATTTTTTTAATTGTAGAATCAAACCTCCTGGGTTTTTTACCCCCTTCCCTATAAGGAGAACTTGGGGTTACACCAAGGATTCAAACACAGTATTTCGTTTCCACAGCACTGAAGCTGGGGCATACTCTTAGAATTATTTGCAGAGAAGTCAAAAGTCACAGCCAAACAAATAGGGGTAAAAAAAAATTCTACTCTACAGTCCAGCACACAAGTTTTCTATGCAGTCAGTGGAGAGGACTGGGTAGGAATCTGAGGATGAACTGCCTTCTGCAAGTGCCTTTCTTTCCATTCTTAGAGAGGATGATTAGCTATTGATTTTACCTCTGACTTCTAGGTGTTAGAAGATTGGTGAGATGTATCCCTCTAAAAGTTCTTAATTTTGTCTTCAAGTGTTCAGATATTCAAGTTGAAGAGAGCAAGAATAGATTCAGGCCACTTAATATTAAGAGCTCCCTATATGAGCAATGGATCAGCACAGCAAAATAATCTGCTTTTTTGACCAGTAAAAGGAAAGTCGAGCTCCAGGCCAGCATGGGCATATCTTGTCATAAGCTTTCTGCAGTGAGGCACAAATATGTTAATTTTGCCAGTTAGCACTGCAATCTGCAATCTGGTTAAAGCACCTGATGCTTTTCTTTGAGATGTTACTGTGCCTATATTATTAGTGCTTTAGACTTTATCACATAAAAGGACATGTATGGGACAGAAGCAGAAGGAAGCCTCTAGTCATCAAAATTAACATAAAAATATCCTTTTAAAACCTCTAGACCAGCCATTCACTCAACATGACATTTTCTTTTTGACAGGCATGTGCTCTGCATGCACAATACTTTAAGGTGACATTGTTTAAAGAATGTTGACAGTGATGGGTGATGTATATTCAGACTGACAATACTCTGAAGGGAGCTTTACCTGCATGGACAAGAAAGTCCTACTTGTTTGCATGCAAAAGGAAGCTTGGGGTCTATTCTGGGGAACTTGATAATCTCTTGTAATTAGTACTGTAATTGGAGGTTGCTGGAAATGCTCCTTGAGCTTCTGCCAGGGAATGCGAGTGCTTCACAAAGCTGTTGACACTGTTCTGTACACCCAGCCTCACCAACATAGTCAGCTGCAGTAGATGCCAACACAGAACTCCTGCTTTGTCAAAACTCTCATCTAAGCAGAAAACACACAATGCTTTGTCCTTCCAATGTAACCACAGAGCACCACCAGTACTACCCAGCCCATCACCATGCTCCCTCCTGATGTTCTGCAGCCCACTGGTGATCCCAGGGCACACTAGGTCACTACCAGCCTGCCAGTTCTTGGCAGAGACTCACTCCATCCCCACTGTTTCAGACTGCAAATGGATAAATATGATCCACATATACCAAAGTTTAGAAACAACACTTGCCTGCCCTTGGGGACACAATTATTTGCTTCCAGTGCATCAGTCACGGGGATGCTAGTTCTGTAATAATGCCATGAAGGCAGAAATGACCACCAGAAAGGGATGCCAGGTAATTTTAGCAAGAAACTGCAGGTTTAAATGTATTTCTTCTAGAGGTGAGTGGATCTTTGCATAGAAATTGTTTGCAACTCAAGTGCGGTGACTGCAATCAGTGTCAGCCATTAAGTAATAAGTTATTTTTATCCACAGCAGCTCTCCAGCATCTCTGAGGGCAATGGCATCTTGCCAAGGCTTTGGAAGGGCTGGATGAGCTGACACACAAAGATGAACGGTTGAGGCAAGCCCAGATGACACTTCTGAGTCAACTCTACAGAAAGAGTCAAATCCAAATACACCATGTAGCTCCGCACTGGAGTTGCTGAGAAGCTGTTTGGCTACCCTCCTGACAGATGTCTGAGAGTGCGACTTCTGGCATTTTGGAAACTTTTATTTCTCCTGAAGTAGCAATAAAATGCCATTAAATTCACCCAAACAGAATTGTTATGAGCACTAGGAAAAGCTATTTATGACACCCACACCTGTAAAATTAGGTTGATATTGTATAACTGCTATGAAAATTGCCATGATCATCAACATGTTTTTTGCAACTTTTACTAGCAACATCCCTAAAGTGCTCTTTCACAAGACAATGGCTTTTGTGGTGAAGCTGTATAACTTTTGCCTCATGCCACACTACTGCCTTTTATCTCAAGAGCTCCTTGTGTGCTCATGGCTCCAGATACACTTTTGCCTGACAAAATTGTTAGCTGCCATTTAAAAAGTAGTTTCTACGTCCCAGATGTCCCTGACCACATACTCTTGTCTGTTGTGTGCCACTGCAAACATTTGTGCAGGATTTGCTGGGTTAGCAAAGTGAGAATTCTATCATCTTATGCAACTACATCTCAACCAACAGCTACCAGATCCAGCAGAGCACTTATTAACACTAAGGACTGTACTTTGGATATTGACTATGGTAAATAAATTGCCTGTAGCTGAGAGAAGCCTGTCATACCACCCTGCCTATGTGTGTGTAGATGCAAAAAGGGCAAGAGGGCAGAAGCTGTATAACAAGAGTTTAAAATGAGCTTTGAAAAATTCAAATAGGCTTCAAAACAGAAACCAGCCAGTCAATGTAATAAAAAAGGGGAAGAAAAAAAGAGGGCTGCAAAAATGCACTTCATTCTACATTTATGCATCTCTTGTCCTGCCAAGTGGAGTTATACTGTCTTGGAGTCCTGTGTGAATCCTGAATGGCAGCAATATATGCTACATTTATCACACATCTTCAGTGACTTGAGCTGTAAACACCAAGTGACCGTGGTGGTTGGGTTCTGGGAATAACAAGAATGCTTCAGTGAAGAATAGTCATAGTTGATCACTAGCTGGGGGGGCTTAAGGCAGTGCCTGAGTTTCCACAAAGGGACCACAATAAGAGCCTGTTCACAAGAAACATCCAGAAAAGTCAAGGGAAGAAAAAAACTAAGATTTGATAGAGATCCCTAAGACATGGACATTTGACCCACATGTCTGGATTAAAACACAGCAGTTGGAGTCAAAGTTTGCAGCAGTTCTGGTCTTTTTGAAACTTGTGTTGCTGATGCACTGACTCAAAAGGCATTTTTCTAATGCCATCATTCTCACAATTTATTAGATCTACCTTTGGCTTGTAATGATCCACGCCATGACCCTGTCGATCTCATAGAGATCAGCTGATGTTAGGGCACGGCTCAGTAATTTAGGTATCGTTCTCTAGATTTTGTTTGCTGGAGATTGACTTCAGCTGAGATCAGGGCATAGTGAAGGGTACTGTTTCTTTGTCTGATAGTGCATAGTTGCAATTTTTGTTCAGTTGTTTGGGTTATTTCTATTTCACCTATAAAACAGAACATATTCCAGAGACTTTTTGGCAGCAGGACACAGACAGTCATTGCTTGAAGAGATAGGGCAACAGGTCTAGCACACATCATTATCATGTGTTATGTGTCCTGCTTCTATTTTTTTTTTTTTTGCAAAAATATTCCTCTTTGATGCTGTATTGTTATTACAATGATAAGAGTAATCTTCCATATTAGAGATCTTATCAGCATACCAGTGAGCATATGCAAAGAAAGATAAGCTTTATACTTCAGCCACAGAGACATAGTGTCACTAAGGTGATGCAGTTCGTCAGTGACAAGGAGATATTTCTTCTTATGGCTCCACAATCTAAACCATTGTTTCTTTTTTTTTTTTAGGTGAAATTTGGGCCCTCACTGGAGTGAGTAGCACTGCCATGACCAATGTAATTGACCTTGCCAGGGATGTGGCCATGTAGTTTAGACAACCACTTCCTTAGAAAAGTCCTTTTTCCTGTAGTGTTCTAGAATCAAACAAATTTAGACTAAACCCTATCAGTTGTGCTGACACAGTACTTCCCTTGAAATCAATGGTTGGGTTTTTTTAGCAGGAGCTGAACAGGAGGATTTCATGGGCTTGGTATGTATTAAAGTGCACACTGTACTGCTAGTGTTATCTTTTCAGTGAGTTATAACAAACAGAAGTTTTATAGCTCCTCAACCAGGTGGCTGATTCAGCATCATATATATTAGAGCCACTACTGCTGACTGTGAGGCATGACAATAAACCTTCAAGTGAGATAGCATGTGCTAACCCAAAACTTCAGAACTGTACTTTCTCCTGGACCCTCAAGGGACACAGATAGGTTTCACTACATGACTACATGTTGCTGTCAGGGTGACCTTTGGCCAAATCACTCACAGTCATACCTCAGTTTCCAAAATGAGGTCAGCACTATCTGAGTTTTTTAAAAAATTGTTATCTGAGGGCATTGATCTGGTCTGGTGAAAAGTATCTACAATATTAACCTCTAAGAAAATAAATCATTAAAAAATCCAGCTCTTAAGTGACTTAAAAAACCAGAATATTTTCCTGTGTTTCTGCCTGTCACTTGGATTTTCTAGTCCAACCACAGCACAAAAAAGCATCAAAATATTGGAGATAGCCAAGGAATAATTTCATGGCAGAGAACTAGTGAAGATTATAAGGCAGTGGTGGATTTCTTCTGGGGTATGTTGTGTGCAGTGGAGAGCCTGGCAGAGCCATCTTTCACTCACCTGATCATCTGTAGGGATGACAGCATAAAGGGCTGTAAACATTTTCATAGGGAGGCATAGCTGGGCAGCAATATATCATAGCCAGCTCCCTGCAGATACTCTTCTTCACTGCATCTGAGAGCATCAGGACCTGTAAATTGTATGTAAAATAGTGTTGTCAAATTCCTTTTATCTATTATACTGTAAGAAAAATACAACTAATTGCGGACATTTTTACATGACCTTTCACCTCCCTGACTTCACTTCATAATGCTTCACATTCCTATGTGTTCTGTGCATCATATTAAGGCAAGCTCTGCATTAGTCTATCCTTCCGTCCTTCCTTCCTTCCTATTACTCTTCTTTTAATATATTTGTATGTTTTCTTTTTCCTTCATCACAGAAATCCTCCTTTCTCACTCTCATTTGCCTATGACAACATCCATAGCAAGGGCTATTCCTTCTTCTTTGCGTTTAAGAAAATATTTTCTTTATGTCCTACTCTGTCACTTCTCTTTTGCCACAGGGCGGGGAAATACATCCAGTCATGTCTTTGACCCCAGTCAACCTATTCATCCACTGAAGTTTTATTACTATTTAGCCTTTTGTGGAACAAATTCAGGTTACTACTACAAACCTTTTTTTTGTCTTTGTCTTCAGAAATTACATGTACTTCCAAGCATTTGAAAGTATAGCAGCACTTACTAGCTTTGGCTACATAGACAGCAGGTGGCATTCCCAACCACACCTTGTTCTGCAAGCTGAACCGTGCTCCTGTCTGTAGTGCACCAAGCAAGTGGTTTGAGAAGACTTTCACCAGCTGCGTAGCGTAACAGTTGTCAAACAGTTTTGCTGTCTGAGAGGGAAAGCCCATAAAACCAGAAACCAACACAGTAAGGAACTAAGATAAGAAAATTAACAGAAAATGCTCTGTGCCAGATGTTTCTTTACTGACACCTGTAGTTCTGCTGCTGTGTCAAGCTTTGGTAAGGGAACCTGCAGTGGAGTAAATTACACACACTACACAAACTGTCTACCATTGATTCACAGAAACTGATAACTGAAATCAAAGTACCTTCTGGCAGTTACAGATTACAAAATCCCAAGCATTTTATCCCGTAGTGTACATCCAATTGATTTAACAGGATGTTTGTTGGTGGGCAAGCAGACTGCTAAGAATGTCATGCCAAACCCACCTTTGTGATGCATACGAGCAGTGGCACACCAGCTGAGTTCTAGATGGTGACTTCGTTTCCATCACATTTGCATTTTTGTTTAAAAAAATCTGTTCTGAGCAGAAATCTACCCTGCAAATATTATTCATATTAGAAAAAGAGAGGATTTCTTTTTATAGCTGCATCTAATATTCTTAAAAGAGGACCAAGATATAAGCACTGGTGTCCTCATACAAACATTTTTTAGACTTGTGAGAGGTAAAAATGTGCTCCCTTGATTATTTCTTCTCATTTTTTCAAAAGAACATATGCATAGATAAACACACGCTGTTTCAAAACTCCATTGGTTCCTGTCAGCTTCATGTTTTACATTAGCTAGAAGCATTCTGGCTCACAAAACACATTCTTGAAGAAATGCACACCCATGGAGAAGCATCTGAAAACAGAACTGGTTGCTTCAAAAGAAAATGCATGTACCGACTAATAGAGGGAATTCTTTCTGGCTCCTTGTATGTTTGTGGTATAACTTGTTGGACAAGACTTGGCAATGGTCGTGACTTATCTGACACTTATGTTTCAGATGTTGGAGCCTTTCTGAGTTCAAGGTATGCCTTCACTCTGTCAACTCATCCATCAGGTTAACAACATTTGAAATGTTGTTCAAACAACTAACAACTTCCAACTTATAGGTGGGAGGGAATCTCTCTACTAATAAGATTTTCTTGACATGCTTAAATATTAATTGCTTACACCTGTGATGACTGCAGGCTGTTTTATCTCTTCTGACATGGAGAAGGGAGATCTTGGCTCCTGGAAGCTTAGTCACAAGTAAAGGACATCTACAAGGAGATAACATCAGTGTAATAGGATGGACGAGAAATAGAAACGAAGGAAAACAAGGTGTCTGAAAATGCTTGAAAACTTTCTTGCTGACTAGCAAAGAGTAGAAACAAGGCACTACATAGACTGTTCAGAAAAGCTGGCCTTTTATGTGGAGGATCCATATGAGGAAGCAAACAAACAAACAAAAATTAAATAGAAAAATAGCCTATTGCTGTCTCCATCATGCTAAGATTTCAAGAGCGGGGCTCTGGTCATACAGTTTTTTCTTGAGGTAAATGACTCAAACTAAAAGAACAAATAATTAATGAATAAAAGCATTCAGAAGTTCAGTGCTCCACCTTGGGCATAAAGGCAATGTCAAATTGCTTGCAGTTATTTTCAGGAAGGGTCTTCAAAAGAGCAATGTGAAATCCCCCAACTCCTGAAGAGTTAAGCTACTGCTTGAGTCTTTGGTTTTTGACCACACACCATCAGACAAATGGAACGGTGATGTTGTTTTCACAGCTAATACCACGGTGGGACCCATGTCTTCTTATATAACAGCTGTGCACTGTTAGTCATCTTCTTTCCATGGCGTCTTACCTTTAGCTGTGTACCAGCTTTTCTTTGGAAAAGCCCCCAGAAATCCCTCTGTCACACCTCAGCACTTCAGACAGGACAAGTGACAATGTGAGAGGTCATGGTCTTAAGCTACACCAGGGGAGGTTTAGGTTGAACATTAGGAGGAATTTCCTCACAGAAGGGGTGATTGGGCCTTGGAATGGGCTGCCCAGGGAGGTGGTGGAGACACCATCCCTGGAGGTGTTTAAGACTGGATGTGGCACTCACTGCCATGGTCTGGTTGATATGGTGCTGTTAGGACATAGGTCTGACTCGACGATCTCAGAGGTCTTTTTCAACTTAATTGATTCTGTGATTTTGTGCTCTGGAGCTATGAGGAGACTTTGGGAGTTTACCTCTGTGTAAGTAAATGCACAGCAGAAGCTAGACATCCTCCTCATTTTGACACACATTACAGCCCCTGCTGTTGGCTTATACAGTACAGATCTCATTTAGTTTTCCTTTCTAGCTGTGATCATAATTAAAGCATTTATTTTGTGAAATTAATATAGCTATCTGGCCTCATGAAGTGAACCCTCTTTCTATCATCGACTCAAAATCCTTTATTTAGTAAGTAAATTATTTTTTATTTATTAATATTTTAAATATAATGCATTTTTCTTTTATNAATAAAAACGAACAAAGAAATAAACAGAAAAACCCTGAGTGCCACCTTGCACCAGGTGAGGCCTTGCTTTTCAGGCGGCCTGCGCCGGGCCGGAACCAAACCCTCGGAGCGCGTTTCCGCCGGAGCCGCTCCGTGTCGCGGCGCTGTGGCCGGGGAGGGCCGCAGCCATGGCCGACACCGCTGCGCCGCCGCCGCCTGCCGCCGCCCCCGCCCCGGGGCTCCCGGCTGCCCCCGGCACCAACCCGCTGTCCCGCAAGCTCAACAAGATCCTGGAGACGCGCCTGGACAATGACAAGGTGGGTCGTGCGGCGGCTGAGAGACGGGGTGGGGGCCGGATGAGCCGTCAGGGGCCGCGGGCCCCGACAGGCTTCGCGGCGGGGAGGCGAGTTCTGCCGTACCCTCAGTTCCGCTGCGNCATTGGGAGGAATTTCCTCACAGAAGGGGCGATTGGGCCTTGGAATGGGCTGCCCAGGGGGGTGGTGGAGTCAGCATGCCTGGAGGTGGTTAAGCCTCGATGTGGCACTCACTCCCATGGTCTGGTTGATATGGTGCTGTTAGGACATAGGTCTGATGCGACGATCTCAGAGGTCTTTTTCAACTTTATTGATTCTGTGATTTTGTGCTCTGGAGCTATGAGGAGACTTTGGGAGTTTACCTCTGTGTAAGTAAATGCACAGCAGAAGCTAGACATCCTCCTCATTTTGACACACATTACAGCCCCTGCTGTTGGCTTATACAGTACAGATCTCATTTAGTTTTCCTTTCTAGCTGTGATCATAATTAAAGCATTTATTTTGTGAAATTAATATAGCTATCTGGCCTCATGAAGTGAACCCTCTTTCTATCATCGACTCAAAATCCTTTATTTAGTAAGTAAATTATTTTTTATTTATTAATATTTTAAATATAATGCATTTTTCTTTTATTACTACAT
>VYXC01007716.1:244657-615599 GCA_013397175.1 Platysteira castanea
AATAAAAACGAACAAAGAAATAAACAGAAAAACCCTGAGTGCCACCTTGCACCAGGTGAGGCCTTGCTTTTCAGGCGGCCTGCGCCGGGCCGGAACCAAACCCTCGGAGCGCGTTTCCGCCGGAGCCGCTCCGTGTCGCGGCGCTGTGGCCGGGGAGGGCCGCAGCCATGGCCGACACCGCTGCGCCGCCGCCGCCTGCCGCCGCCCCCGCCCCGGGGCTCCCGGCTGCCCCCGGCACCAACCCGCTGTCCCGCAAGCTCAACAAGATCCTGGAGACGCGCCTGGACAATGACAAGGTGGGTCGTGCGGCGGCTGAGAGACGGGGTGGGGGCCGGATGAGCCGTCAGGGGCCGCGGGCCCCGACAGGCTTCGCGGCGGGGAGGCGAGTTCTGCCGTACCCTCAGTTCCGCTGCGGAGCTGCGGGCGGCCCTTTGCAGCCTTAGTAACAGATAGAATTAGTTGTCGCTTCTCCAGCAGGATGCCACGCTCCTGTTTTATCCCTTCAGATCGTAGGGAGGTTTGTATCACTTGCTCCGGAGGGCATTTCTCAAGCTTTTTGTAATTTAAATGTTTTCTATCTACGGATAGGTCATTCATTTACAGAAAGTAGTCTTATTGATTAAGGCTACTGTAAAATTGCAGACAGAGTTTTCTGTTGTAAGAGAAGAAGAAAGGCTCAGCAATTATTTGAGTTGTTTGCCAACTGATGTGGAGTGTGTTAAGGTAGTTTTTCCTCTATAACGATTTAATAGGTTTGGTTTATTTTTAATAGGATCGTTAACTTGGGATGGGTACAGGCTATTTAACCTGCTTTTTGTAACTGCATGCAAACTGATGGTCTTTTGTTATTTTCCAGGAAATGCTGGAAGCACTCAAGGCTCTGTCAACCTTTTTTGTGGAAAACAGTTTGCGCACCCGAAGAAACCTGCGTGGAGACATTGAACGACGAAGCTTGGCCATAAATGAAGAATTTGTGCACATATTCAAGCAAGTTAAAGAGGTAACGTTTTTGCAGCATGACTGGCTGTCTTACAAGAATACTGCTATGCAATTTAAAGTTTAAAAAAAGAAAAACAGATTAAGAGAGATTCGAACTTTCCAGGACAGATATTCTTTTACAGTGAAATTGTTTCATTTGTTGAAAATGTTGCATTGGATCTTTCAAACAGATGTAAGTCGTGAGTGAATGTTGATCTTTAGAGGTGCATTACACTGCACTGACTAACAGGGAGCCTAGAGCAGCAATATTCATTGTAACTGGGGCATCTAATGGGAGTGGGAAGCTGGGCCTGGACACAGCATTTCTGATTATAAACACAGTTCCTGTTATTTGAACTTATGCAGGAACTTGAGAGTATAAATGAAGATGTGCAAGCAATGAGCAGCTGCTGTGAAGACATGTCCAGTCGTTTGAAGGTAATATATAAATGGACGTTTATATAATTTATGTCCTTTTAAAAGGACAGTTATTTTTGAGGATTAACAGCTACACCAAGATGTTTCCATACTGTGCATACTGTGTTACTTTAGGATATTAATATGCTTCTTTTTACTTGTTTAGAAAATGTATCAAGGAAGTATTTTAAATTTCTTCCAAAATGCAGTTCAAACTGCAGCAATATAGTTATTTTGAGAATAGCAATGTGATACCCGTGTGTATATGAGTGGAGAGAAAATATTTTATTAGATTAGATGGGAGATTTAAGGGCCAGTTTATCTCGTTCCATTTAAAATTACTTTTGCATTGACTGTGTCTGTTGAGTTATGTGTTTGTATAAATACCTCAAGTGTATTCATAGGGAAGTATCTTGTAATTCAAAGAGGGAGACAAATTTGGTTGGCATCTTCAGTTTATTGGTTTTGTTTCATAACATTGTCTCAGAATGCTGATATGCTCAAAACCAATTCTGTTTCACCTTAATCCTGAATCCATAATATTCTTGGCGGGGCTGGGGAGTGTAGGAAATTTGTGGTTTATAGTGTATTACTAAATCTGGCTTGGTTTTAGGGTACAAGTTCAATATTCAATGCAGTGATGAGTATAAATGGCTTATGGATGCTGAAGTGTAAATGTTTTGCCAAACCAAACCTGTTCTGAATACAGCACATAAGTTATATTATGTGAGTAAGAATCCTTCACTAAAAAATTCTGTGAAAACAGTTATTTTCCTCTCCATACGTGTGTGCATGGATATTAGATGTCCTCCTGCTTAGATAAATAGGTTTCACAGTCATTGTACGAATGCTTGTAGCTTGATGAACTTGTACCAAAAAATGTGAGAGTACAGTGTAGCTAACTGCAGTACTTAATTTTCAGTTTTGGAAGGAACTGGGTAATGCACCTCAGAGGTCTCAGATCTCTTTGAACACTGTTAATGGGGATGTATTCCCTAGTGCAGTTCAGGAACTGTTAGACTAGGCTCTTAGATGTGGAAATGAGTCAAGTGTCCATGCAGATTTTTGCTCTTTTCTGTCTTTAGATCGTGAAGTGTAACTATCGTCTGTGATTTTTTTTTCTTTTGCCAGAGTAGAGCCACCCTGCAGAGATTTATTTTTCTGTTAAAGTCAGTAGGTAGTTTTGTTCTGTGCCCCACAGGAGGTTTCTTCTAGAGCCCTGTAGAACTCATAACTTGTCTTGATTCAATCCATATTTTCTTTGTATGAATGTAAAGGTAATAAGCTCATGAACTAGCACTTAGTTGTGAAATACACTGGTACTTTATCTGTAACAGGACATGAAGACTTGCAGGCATGTGATCAAGCTGAATAAGAAGACAAAAATGAACTGAGTAGAGCAAATTGAAGATACAAAGAGGAGGATTTGGGGCATATAACGCAGAAAAACGTGCAAAGAGAGCAGTATATTAAGAAAGCAGAACAAATAGAGGACATGAAAGGGAATAGATTTGGATAAGCCAAAAAGCTTTTTAGCTTTGTTACTTTGTAGGTTTATGATACCATCCGATCCAAATAACCATATACTGTCACATCTGATTTTAGGACAGTGACTTGATAAATACAGTGGCTGAAAGGGAGAGAAGGGGCAAGTGCTGAAATGGAATAAAGTGGGATTGAAGGATAATGAAAGCTTTAACTAATACACTGAGGTGGGGAGGAAGAGAAAATTATTTCTGTTTTGGATATAGAAGAAACATCAAATACCAACTTTCTGATTTTTCTAGCACGTCTGCTTCATTTCTGACAGTTACCTTGTTTGGTTAGATGTAAGCTCTTATATTTCATACATAAAATAATGACACTATCTGGCATGTATTTGAATGCATGTATGTAAAAACTGGCTTCCTGGTATATCGAGCTAGATTCAGAAAAAATGCTTTTCCTTCCTTTCTTCTGTCCTACTGTTAGCATTATTCGTGGTAAGCAGTACTTCTGTGCAGAAAGTACTGGAAAGGAAGTAAATTTCTTCTTTTTTATTTATTAAAATTTGCAGTTAAGTTGGGCATGAATGGTTACAGTCCTACTTTCACCTTTCAAAGCATTCCTTTACCTTGACTGCTCCTCTAACTAATATAGTGGCAGATAGAAGGGCTGAAATGAATCAGTGTATGTACATACTTCTGTTAGACCTCTGAGGTCTCAGGACTGGCATCTTCAATTTGGCAAACTGTAATTTGGCCCTTATACAGTATTGAAATTATTCACATAGAATACCTTCATTGCTGTTTCCATCTCTTCACTTGCAATATTATTCTATACTGAATGCATTTTGATTTCAGGATTTTTTTTTTTTTTGGTTAAATCATCTCATTTTTTCTGCATAAGGAATCACTGGTGGTATCCAGTGTGAAGCCAAAAATTCCAGATGTCTTTTAGCTTTTCACAGAGCAGTAAGTTTCAGAACTCTTTAACCTCAGTTGCAGCAATCCTATGCAGTCGCTGTCTGATGCAGAATTGTTTCTGCATGGATTCCCTAGCACTGTCATCACTCAATGTTTAGGGCTGTGATGAGCTTCCTAAGTGCATTGCTCTTAAAATGGTAGAGTCATTTAGGTTGGGAAAGACTTCTGAGATTATTGAGTCCAACCCAGCTCTGCCAAGTCCACCACTAGCTCATGTCCCTCAGTGCTACACCTGCACGTCTTTTAAATACCTCCAGGGGTGGTGACTCAACCACTTCTCTGGGCAGCCTGTTCCAGTACCTGACCACCCTTTCAGTGAAGAATTTTTTCCTAATAATTGTCCTTGGTCCATACATCTCTGTAAGCTGTTGAAGTGTAGAGCTGGGCTTGCTTAGACTAGCAGAGCTGTGTTAATCATCTTTTCTAAAAAGTCTGGATGGACTCTTTAGCAGTGGGCAGTTTAGCATCCAAAGGAATTTGTTTCATTTTTTGTTGGGTGACAGCAAACAATTTACGGTTGATGGGCAAACAAAATAATCAGAACTATTTCTAATATTTATAGTGTTTCTGTATTAAATATAAATTTAAAATAGAAATTGTGACTATAAATGTACATAAACATTAAAATATATATGGATAAGGATGATTTTTTTTTTTTTACTTCCTGGAGGGAGAGTTAATGAATACTCACTTCAAGAAGGTCTTTTGTTTCAAAGAGTACACTCTTTAAATTGCTTATACTCAGAAAGCTTCAAAAGTATTAGCTATTTTAAAGATTGTTTAATACATTTGATATGTTTGTGTTTTTCACATGCTTAACAATTCTAATTGTGTTCTAGGCAGCAAAGGAACAAACCCAGGACTTGATTGTAAAAACCACGAAACTGCAGGCAGAAAAGTATGTATACCACCTTATTTATTTGATGGAATTTTCTTCTAGATGTGACTCTGCCACTTTTATTTCTGATTTATGACTTTGGGGGTTTTTTCAACATTATATATGTTTGTAGCTCAGTTGCACTCCTGGCTTATTGCTAAATGATCCAAAATGGTAAGAATGTGAGTGTTTGTTTCAATAAATTTGGCTTTTTAGGGAAAAGAATCAGTTACAGCGATACAGCATGCCAAATATGGACATGCTTTATCTAAAGTCTGTTGAAAATATAAGTTATATTGTGTCATAACAATTATGGACCAACTCAATTTCTCATCAGTTTGACAGGCTTCTTGTTAATAATGCTTCGTATCCAGTGGAAATCTTTCACTTTTTCAGGGACTGTATGAGGGAATGCAAAGTTGGATTCTAACCTGCTCTGCCATATTTAAAGCTAACTGTAAAATACAGGAGTGCTGTGTAATAAGCCTAACACAGACCACTTTTTCCCTTGGGTTCTCTAGCCTCTTGTGGAAGAAAAGATTTGTATTTTTTTCTTTTCAGTATTTTTATTGCTGAGAAGGGGATAATAGCTAATGACAGATTCAAGCAGTCTTTATTGTTTTTATGGCTAGGATGTATGGTTTTATAGCTTCAGGTTTTCTCAGTGTAGAAGAATGAATCTCCTTGCTTTATGAGCTTTCTTTGGAAAATTATATACAGTTCACTGGAGGTTAGAAATAATTATTTTGCGGTAGTAAGTTTCTAGTAGAAATTATGGTTTTGGATAGCTCTCAGCTTTCAAAATCAGTAGGTTTATGATATGAACATAGTAACTTCATACACTTCAGTAGGAAGTGGATTATGTCTGAATATGAAGCTGGGGTCTAATCTGTACATATTTTAAAAGTTGAATGTAGAGTAACTGCATAAAATGCAGTGCTGGTTCATATAAAGTGAAGTAAAGACAGTTTCAGCGAGTGAGCAGAAGTCTTAGAAAATAAGTCATTTTGAATATGAATATGTGAAGTAATAGGACAGAGAAGTGGTCATAGATTTTGTAGTCTCAAGAAAAGGAAAGCTGCTTTGATTCCTTGTTCTGAAGCAGACTGGGAGGTACCAAGACCAGTCCCAAGTGATGTATGTCTAATTGGCCTTAAATTCCGTTGAAGGATATTATGCAGACTGTACATCAGTACTTCCACAGTATAGTCTTTGCACTATTGTTTACTTAAAAGACTTTCTGCTAATTCCTTTAAAAGACAAAACATCCCCCTAGTGTGAAGAGGAAAAAGTTTAGGAAGTAGTCTGTCCTTCTAAGGGTCTGTGTGACCTCAGAGTGCACATGTAGGAAAAAGTTTAGAAGTTTATTTTTGAAGTATACCATGAAGAACCCATGAGCAGAGTCACAGGTACTAAAAAGTACCTGTGACTTTTACAGTAAGTCTGATAGCTATGGAAGATTCATATTACCATTTATTAGCAAAGTTAATTTTTTCCCTGCTAAACTTACAAAAAATTGTGAAGATGGTTTGGTTCCATTTGGGACATTTTAGTCATTTGTTCTTTGAACTCATTAAATTACTGTTCTGATGCATTCCTTTGATTTACATCAAGCACATGAAGAGGCATCTGCTGCTGGATATTAGGGGGTTCTTGAAGACCTGAAGCCTTGCCTCTGAAAATACACAAGTAATAAATTGCTGACCTTCAACTTAATGTGACATTTTTTAGCCAACAAATGAGTGAAACTGGAAGGACACGGCTTCTCTGTCTTCTAAGGGTTGTCCTAAAATGCTGTCTGGTTGAAATGCAGAGATGAAAACTGGACCTGTTCTATTGTGTTCTTCTGTTACACTTAGCATTTGTGTGATATACTTTATCTGACCATGTTTTTGTCGCTGAAAAAATGTTAGAATTTTATTCAGTGATCTAAAACTGAAGGGGGACTGTAAACTTCCAGATGCATTTCCTGCATTTATGGTAACTAGGGATTTAGATTTTTTTCCTTTTCTGCCGTACTTGAAAAGGAGTGGCTGTCTCAGTAGCTCTGTGTAGGTACTAGTTTACACTAGTTTAAACTAGGGTTTTTTATACTAAATAGTTTTGGCATTGTATTATCATCTGTATAATTAGTTGTAGTTCAAGATGATTTTCAGTTTCCAAAGCTTCTTATCTGAACTCTTGTTGGTTATCCTAGTCTCTCAGATTTGTGGTTTGAAGGTAGAGCTGCCCACCTGGAGTTTCCTGTAGGTAATCCTGATGAGCACTTTGGGACTTCCTGTATCGATGAAATGCGTGATTTTAAGACACCTAGGGTATTTGGGGTAGAAATATTTTGGTAAATATTTGGGCTAGAAAATTACATGTTTGTCTCAGATCTAGAATCTGAGACAAACATTAAAACTTTTTAACTTTAACTTGTTTAACTTTAAACAATTAAAACTTTTGGGTTCTTGGGTTTTTGCTTTGCAGCATTTTTTTTTTCATGTTACCTAATTTGTGAGCTTTAGACCTGCTTTGGCATTAATACTAGATATAGGGTATTACTTAGCTAACAAATTTTAAAAGTAATTAATACAATTGCATTTTTATATTTGTGAATATGTCAGAGTTGGTGCATTTCTTTGGTCAATTAGGTTGCTTATTCTTAATTTATGTCCCCTGTGAAGTCCAGCTAAAACTACTGTACATTAGAAACAGAACAGTTTTCCTTCACACTATTTGAATTATGGTATCTGCTTAACATAGGAACGAGGATTTTTTTTTTCCTTTTTTCCTTAAAAATGAGACTTACCGTAACTTAATAGAACCGTGTAGTGTGAAATAAAGTAGTCCAAGCCATCCAACCCATCTCTTTATAACATAAGGTTAAGATAGTGCTTCTCAGTAACACAATCTTGAATAGAGTGTTCATTTTAATATACTTCATAACAAACTTCTGTAATAAAGACTGAGGTAGTTAATTTAGACAATTTCTGGTAATTGTTAAAAATTTGCTTCCATTTCAGCTATCTTCAGTAGATTTGTATGTTTTTACTTGAGCACACTAATGTTGCTTTCAGGTTGCATTAGGTTTTTTATGAATAGTAATAGGGAGATTGCTTTGTTTTCAAACAATGAACATCTGTTGTGCTTTAAAAGATGTGGGTTTGTTTAATTGCTATTGCTAGTATGCTGACAGAAAAAGGATCTTGCTCCTTGAAGTGAGATTTTAATAATAGCTTTCTCTGACTTCTTGTTTCTCTTGTTATACTTGACTCCCATTTTTTTCACTTTTTTGTTGGGATTTTTTTGTGTGAAGCTAAAAACTTACTTGCAATACTAAACTACTTCACCTTGCATAGGGAACAAGCATTGCAGAGTTCAGGAATTCCCACACCAGAGAAGTAACTTGTTTAGTTCCAAATACTGTGTGCAGAATGCCAGAAACCTGGCTTCATAGTAATTTTACCAGCCTCTTAATAGTAAGATGTTGTGCAAGATGATGTTTTTGAGGTTAGCCACAAGTTACAGTTGTAAATGTAACAATTGAGAAGGGAGACTAGAAGGTAATAGTTACAATAATAATTTTTATAAAATTAGATAAGAGCAGTTATGGGAGTGTATGTATATGCTCAGGGGCTTCACTGAAAATAAGTCTGCAGAAATACAAAAGTTATTGAGAGCTAGAACTAGTTAGTGTTCTAGAAGTAAAAACCACAATACTCTGAGAACTATTAGGAAAGAATGGGAATGGAAATGGCTCAGGTACTTTTTGAGTCAGGCTAATGGTTCAGAGCTTTTGTGGGGATTATGCACTTGAACACCTTTAGAAACTATCTTATTTTGCTACTCTCTCTTAATTGTGTTCTTAAACAGCAAAATTTGTGTTTTGATGTCAGAATCATTGTTAGTTATATCAATTCTAAAAAAAAAAAACAGTTTACAAAGCCCTGGGATTGATTCATTTTTTAAAATACAATTAAATATGATTCCCTGACAGGAAGGTAACAGTGTGTACTTCAATTTCTTTTAATTGAATTACTTTCAGACTTGTTCTTTATTTAAAGAATAACAAACACCATTCTTGGAATTAAGTCAATGATTTGACTGTCATCTCTGTGCTCAATACAAGCTTAGAACTCTCAGGAAAAATGTTTCGAAGTGAACATCTGCTTCAGTAGTGCTACACGACTGAGCTCTCATCCTTGTCTTTTGGTGGTGCCTTTTTCCTTTTCTAACAATTATCTTTTTTATCATAGTCATTTTGGAAATGATGCAGGAAGTTCAGCACTATTTGTAGCAGGTTAGAGAGGTTTGCTTTTATTACCCTGTGCTAAGAAAAGTGGGGATCTGGTTGTTTGCATTGATGAGATGTATTTCATGTGTTGACCTTTTGAAACTTGTATTTAACTTTATTCCTATGAATGTGCTTCATGAGAAAAAGCAGTGATTGCCTAAACTTAATTACAATTCCGTGTGGGGGAGGGTGAAGGCTAGAAATTATGAGGCTGATTTTCTATCCTGATTTGTACCGAAGTAAAGCATACATAAAAAAGTGCAGCAGAGGAATAAAACCAGCTAAAATGGATCTGAAAGAAAGAAAAAACTGATTTGTCACATTCTAGCCATGACCAGCAGAGAACATTCGAAGCCTTATTTCTTGCCAGCATTTCTACCTGGCAGCTATGTACCTTGTTGAGACATGAAGTACTCTTGGTCAGTATGAAATAAGGTGTGGTTTTAGAGGTTGAGACACATTCACCAGAAGTGCATTCAGAAGTGCAGAAATCAGCTATATTGTACCATTTGTCTAATTTGCTCTGAGAAGAAATGCCCAGGAGCAGAGAGCCTTTGGTTTTCACTGGAAATTGATTTTGGCTCTTTATTGTTTTCCTGCTATCTGTAGTTCTCCTTTTGCTGCTGCTTAAGCTCATTTGTTTTGATCTTATTCCAAGTGGATGTAGAGAACAGTGTGTAATTTTCGTGCCTTTGGCAACATTTTTGAATTTGATGGCAAATTTGAAGCTAGACTTAGCAGGACCCTTTCAAGTGGCTTTGTATCAGATTTTATAGAAGATAAACTGGAGATACCAGTCTGTTTGGTTTGGAAATATCAAATAGCTCACCTTTACAAGATGGAAAAGAACATGTTCATTGGAAACACATTCCTTTTAAACTTAATCTCTGTGCACAACTTAGAAACCATGGATCATGGGTCTTAACCATTGCTAAACACTGATTTACCTAGTGTATGTGTATCTTATCTATATGTATCACATGATTGCTGCAAAGTTTTGCATATGAAAATTTTGTCCAGAATATACCATAGATATATACCCATTATATTTAGAGGAAGCCTAATCAGTATGAAAGTAGAAAATTATTGAATTTCTTGAATTTATTTACAACATGTAGGCTTTTGATTCTAGTGTTTGGTAATCTGTTTGGTAAGATTTTAATCATTTCAGTGCAGATGTGTTGCTTAACTTTTAATTTAGCCTTTTCAATTTTTCCCCATTTATTTTCATCACAGAATGAATGAGATGGCAGGGCTGCAGCATTGCAGGCTGTCCTCCGATAGGGATTATAGGAGAAACCTTCTAAGTTCAAGTCCACTCTCCTGCTGCTACCTATTATTTGCGTGATGACTTTGGTAAACTCATCAACTGTTCAACACATAACTAGTGCGTTATTTTTGCATTTTGTATGTGTTGCTGTTTGTGGAACACTTACCCCAAAAGCTCATTCTTTCCAGTAAAAGCCTTTCCCTGATTTCCAACCTAATTGTTGAATATAAATTGACTGTTTTCTCATCTTCTCCTTTGTCTTCAGAGCTTCCTTCGTCTCCTGTGATAAATTAGTTTTTCCATTCCCATGATCATTCTGCTAGCTCTGGTCTAATGGGAGTCCATTGTTTTTGCACAGAGATGGTCAGAATTGTGATCTGTTTTCCAGATGAGGTCTCACTAAAGCCTTCTTTACTACTACTGCTATTTCCTTATATCCTGGAAACATTAGACAATTCACTGGGTTTTTTATGTCTTCCTATTTTTTAATTAAGGAGAAAATTACGTAATGGTATTCTGTGATGAAATGAGTCACTGAATACCTGCTCAGAGTATTTCAGTTCTACTTCAATAAGACATTTTATCATTTTATCTTGTTTGACAGATAAAATGCAGAATAAAAGCATTTGTTCTCAGCATTTACAAATGCACTTTTGCACCTGTACTTACTCTTAAGAATGGTTTTCTAATGCTTATGTGTAAATGTTTTGTTACACAGTCTTGTATATTTGCCTTTCACGTGACAGAAAAATAATTCTTGCAGATATATAGAGAAAAAATAAAGATGGTTGTTACTTACTTATGAGTTAGAAATACTCCATTGTCCTGAGGCTTTAAAAATATGTTGAATCCTCAGTACCACAAATCGAAAGTAATTTCAGAATGCTCTGCTCTGATTCATCCTAGGTAGAAGAAACTAGCAGATTTTTATGCTGTATGTGGTGGCAAGATAAAATCAAGCTTTGGAAAAGTCTGTTTCTCCACCTCACTTCTGAGCTGTCTAGGCGATAATCCTAACAAACAGTGCACATTTGTATTTGGTTGAAGGGAAAAGTGCATGAAGTGCATAGTTTTCCCAGCCTTTTGAGTTCTCTTGCAAAAGAATTCTGTCTCCCTGGTAACGATTAAAACTGGGGAAATTGCTCTTTGTTGGAATCCTGTCCTTTGCCCAGGCTCTAAATTCTACCAAACACTTGGCACTTCCCCCTTTGCATCAATGCGGGGTTCCCATAAGCAGTTAGTTTCTCCTCCTTTATACAGAACTAACTTTGTTAAAAGAAAAAGCGTAAAATTTGGCATAACAGCATGGTATGACCTTCCCTCAGCTATACTGCACTGCTTAGAATTTAGAAATTATTATATCTACAGAAAGGCCAGTGGATCTTGAAATGTCCAAGTGTCTGCAGACAGGTGCTAACTGCTGTGGATTGTATGTAACACAGCCTTACACTGGCTTTTGTTGTTTGTATGGCACTTACTGCAGTGAAATGATTATAGCAACCTTAAGTGACATTTTAATCCATTGCCCTGCCTCAATAAGATAGATAAATTCTACTCAAATATCTGTTAGCTTTTATGTGAGGAAATAAATACATAAATAAATATATATAGAGAAAAAAATTGAAAACAGATGTGGCTGTATTGGTCTCAGTAATACTGTACACTGCCAGGCAAAAATCAAAGGTATGTGCGATTTACATACTTTGTTCCTGATCCATCATCTAGGATATAGGGTCTCTTTCTTGTGTAGATTGATAACCAAGGCAACTTCCACATCCATCTCAAGCAGAACTGGCTAACCTGGATTCTGAAACTGAGTACCTTCTTGAACTCCCGCGTGCTTTGTAAAGAGCCCAAAAGAAACAGCTGTATCAAAACTCAGACACATGCTTTTGTTTAGGAGAGATGTTTGTTATCAATTCCTAATCCCTATCTTGAGAAAGGTGAATGAAACATTGCTGCCACCTTGAGGTTGTTATCTCGTGAAACTTAGCTTGCCCAGTGTGCTTGAGTTTAACGTATTGACTCTATTTTATAAAAGTTAATTATTGGGAGTGCATGGAGTCCGTTAGTGTGCAGTTACGGCAGGTGTTAGCCCAAGACACAGCCAGGGATGGGAATGGCTTTAAAGCATGGTGTTTGATCAAACCTGGTTCTGCATATGGAGGGAGGACTGTGAAGAGTGAGGACTTGCAGAAGGAGAGAGATTCATTAGCAAGATTGTTATTTTTTTTATAAAGGAGGAGTAAAATAGGGCACGGAGTTCCAGGACAGAGTCACGATCATGCTGTTTGTACAGTTCCTGACTCTGTTCCTTGTTCTACCACAACCCTAATTCCAATTGAAAACTGAGAAGACTGTAATACCCAGTATGCTGCACTTCCTCCTACCCCCAGTTTGGTGGAAGTATACATTCAAAAAATCTGAAGAACACAAGATATTAAGTGGAGATCTTCTGTAAGAGCCCCTAAAAGTTTATGCACTCAGGAGATACACAGGCTCAAAGAACAGAAAAGTTTCTCAGCATCCCATCTGCTTCTGTGTTTATGGAAGATTTGTTTCAGTTGAACTCAAAGAAGACCTTTCATTTGCCTTCTCTCATCTCTTTGCTACCTTCCTTCTCTAAAGGGAGGGATAATCCAGTCTATTTTCAGCTTTGTGGATTTATATTGAATTGAGACTTCCATCACAAGAGGAGAGACTTGGAGCAACTAAGTTATTAAAGTTAATCCACTGAACTACATTTTCTGTTGTTTCAACCAAATACAGTGATGATGATGTTGAGGCATTAGACTTGCTCAGCAAACAGTGTTAAAACAGGAATGCTTTGTTGAAAACAGCATCACTGCGTTAAATTTTAAGTGCCAGTGGCTGATTTCCAATTTCAGTAGCCATCATGACGCCTCTAGGGTTTCTTGAGTCCTAATATTTAAAATAAGATTAGTAGTAGTAGTAGTAGTAGTTGTGACTGACAATTGAAATGACCTCTTCTTACACTGCAGAGCAGTTCTGAAATGCAGTTTTCATGAGAGTTTCATAGCAGCAGTGAAGTTAAGGCCCTCTTGCCTCTGACAGCTCCAGGTGCTGGCACATCCCAGTCCCTTAGTGCAGGCTGTGGTAAACTGAAATAGAAAATACGTGTAATCTCCACCCCCAAGAAGTAAAAACTTCTGGATTTTTTTTCCTGCCAGATTTGTTCCCTGATCTGACTCACTACATGATGTTATAAACAGTGTGCCTGGCACAGTGGGAAGGTCAGTACAGAGCAGGGCTGAGCAGAGTTTGCTGAGGCAGCCTATGTTGCATTATGTTACTGCAGAGCGGACCTGACCCATCTTTCATCTGTGTTGGAGAATTTCATAGTTATCCTCAGAACATCTCTCACAGGCCTAATATCGATTTAAAAATACTCTTTAGTTAATATCTTCTTGTCTATTTATTGTATGTTCTGTAGACCACTTGTCTTGGTATTCTTGCCTCTTACACCATGACTTGCTCTCTTCGGATTTTACCACATAAATCTTCCTGCTGAAAATTTACTGAATGTGTTTAAAATGGTGTTGTTCCATTCCCCTTCCACTGTTGGAAAGTGCCATGATTTTTCATGGGTGCATCTGCCTGTATAGTTGGTCAAAATCATCCTCCATCACTCTTGTTCCTTCTCTGAGAAACATTTGGCGTCATGGAGGTCCAAAATTTGGAATTGTAGAGTTTACTTAGAGAAAATTAAGTAGATAGGTTGATTTTAAGCATTGCAAAACTGTCAGTGTAAAGGTAAAATCATTGTATTTGCCTAGGACCCCAGTGAAACCTGAATTATCAGTTCAAGATGTGGTGTTAAAGCATATGAGGTTTTGGTTTTCTTTTTTGATTAGGTCTCTTCTGTGTAACTTAGAAGTACTGGCTTGCTTTCCCCTTTGATTTTCATAAATTTTATTGTTAAAGCACTGTTGAGTTTTATATTACTCTCCCTCTTGCTGTTCAATATGCTAGAGCATTGACAATTGCAGAACATTTAATCTGATGTCTGTGGAACTGCAGGGTGGGAAAGTCATCCATGTCTACAGAAGGGAACCAGTTTTCCACACTTCTTAGCTGAATGAAGTTCAGACACTAGTTGGATAGCAGAGAAGGGGTAAATAAATGAAAGCTTACTTTTCAAGCTTTGATCTTGCAAGGAAATGTAATTATACAGTATATAGAAGTGCACTTGCCTGTCTTACGACCCTGTAATAACTGTGTATTTATCTTGCAGTAGTTATATCACACTGGAAGCTGAAATGATCTTAAAGGAATTGAGCCTTATTCTTCTGCAAATAACTAATTAGTGCCATCTCAATGTCCTGAAAAAGTAGTCTTCTTTATTTCTTGGAATACTGTGTGCTCAAATCACAGTTTGAGGAAATTTTCTGTTGCTACAGGAATCCCAGTCCATTCCATTTGGGTCCTTCTGTGGTTGTGTGTGACAAAACGTGCAGGAAAATGCCCATGAGATGGTGTTTGCATGCTGCATCCCAGCGGTGTTTATTTCAGGAAGAGCAGTCAACAAGAGAATTAGCCATTTGCCAATTAGCCATTGCATTTTGATTGCTTGTGAGATTAGTAAATTCGTATCGGAACTGTATGGTGTTACAAAGAAATGGATCTGGTCTGCAGAAAAGAAGCTTAATCTAAGGTTAATTTTGTCATTTTGGGTGCTATAGGCTTTTCCTTTCCTTGGTGAATTTGAAAGGAAATAAGTACAACCATTACAATTGTACAAGCACAAAGTATCTGGATTAGATAATTTATGATACAAATGCTAAATGAATACTATTTTAAAGAACTTAGTAATTTTCAAATGTGTTAACATACCTTTATATTGTCTTTACTGAGTAATCTATGTAAGATTAATAGTAAATTGTATGTGAAAAAGCAACTCAATTATTTGATGGCAAGAATGTGCTATTTTAATTTGATAATACCAATTTCTGATGCTGATTGTATTTCCAGAAGTATGAATGTGAAAAATAAGTCTTTGAGATAAGCATGAAAAGCTAATATCCTCTTCCCTTTGTTTTATTACAGTCAGAGATTAGAAATGAAAGCACAAGTTGCAGATGCATTCATAGCAAAATTCCAGCTGACACCAGATGAAATGAATCTGCTTCGAGGCACGAAAGATGAGCCAATTACTGAGGTAGCTCAATGAACATTAAAATCTTTGCCCTGAACTAAAATGTAGAAATGCCCTGAGTTGTACACGAGATCTTATTTTCAGTTTGCAATTGAATTTTTTATGGAGGAATGTACCTTTTAGCAGAATGGTGAATTTCTGATGAGTCTGAAATGTGTGATGAAAGATTCAGGTAAAGAGGAAGAAAATCAACATCAAATTCTGGTTTGTGTAATGATGTAATGAGTTGGAGGCAATTGAGTTCTCATGTAGTTCTGCACTTCAAAGAGATCTTTATGAAGTCTGAATTTTCAGTGAAGACATTTTAAAACTTCATGACACTCAAATAAACCAAATGAGAAGCTTGAAGCCCTCTAGTACTGCCATTGTGCATATGTGGGTACATTTTGCATATTCACGTATATATGTATTCAGTGACTTGAAACAATATAAACTGAGGCTTTATCTCAATGTTCTTTGGTTGCTAAAGATACCAGGTGCTTATTCACTTTAGCTACCTTCCATAACGAGTTTTGGAGTATGTTCATGATTTGAATAAGAAGACACAGTAAAAGGAAACTTGTTCTACAGCAAGAGCAAACTGAGTAATGAAAGAATTGACTATACTTAATAGACTTTTTTATTATTGTAGTTGCATGGAAAGCTTCACATACTATATCTCAGCAGGTAGCCCAGATTTATCTCATTTTCACAGGCATCCTGTTCGCAGTTATAGCACTATTAAAAACATGGAACTGATAACCATAAACAGTGCTAATGAAAGCATAAATGGGTTGTGCTAAATAATTGTGCACTTGAGTAATTGCTGTATCCTTTTTGTACCACTACTGCTGTGAAAGAACATTCACGTTTCTAGAAAGCACGTATTGCAGGAAACAGTGCTGTGCCAGATAATCCATGATTGGTTTGCAGCCAACGAGGATTGGTCTGTTTGATACTTTGTCTAAAAAATGTGCAGAAGTGACTGAGATAAAACAGTTGTGCTGCTTTAGTTGGCAGACTTCAGTAATATCATGTGTGTGCATTTCCTCTCTGATAGAGTCAACCAGTGTGCTTAAAACACCTTTAGTCAGACTTCTGGTTTGGAAATTTTCTTTTTACCTGAAGGAAGAGTGCTTTGGGTTTTAATAAATGTGGTCTTCAACACAATCGGTGCAAGGCAGTAGGTTAAATTGCTGGCCTATTTTACTTAGAATGTGTCTATTTTTATGTGATTTGAACCAGAATGAAGCTCTATTTTCCTGAGCAAACTGTGTTCAAATCACAAAAAATATAACAAACAGTTGTATCCAAATTAGGTGGTCTCCTCCAAGGCATTTGAAATATGTCTTCGTAAGAAGGTGTGTTTGAAAATGTTACTGGCTTTCCATTTGCACTCTGAAACGGTAACAAAATAACCTTTTTAGCCATATGTCCTTGTTTTCTAGGCTTTGGGTTTTTTTCTTCACTGCTGCTGTTGAGTTACTCCCCAGAGAAATGTTGTTCTGGAAAACCTTAGTCTGGTCTATTGCAAATAGGGTTTTAAAATATTTTTTTAGAAACAGTTATCCCATTTTATGAATATAAAAAATATCAACCTGTAATCATTGTACTGTACAATGTTTCATTTTGCTCCTTAGTTGCTAACAGTATGGGAGACAGTGATGTAATGCATAGCAGTGTCCTCAAAAATCTCCCTAGTGTTACCTAATGAATGTTAAACACACACATACTACATAAGGCAGGTTAAAATCACATCTTTACTGCCTTTTTTTGTGGAAGAAGAGTTTGATGCAATGGGAAACTAAATAATCCTAAGGCTCTTAGGGTGAAATGAAAGGTAAGAAGTGGCAGAGGCAGGGTGTGAATTTTAAAAGCAGCATTTGGAACACAGACCTGCAGGAAACTTAAGAGTGGAATTGAAAGAGGGAGTATAGAGTGCTAGAGATTTGAATAGAAATTACTGCTTTTACATACTGCTTTTATTTTATTTTTAAATTGATTTAGGATTTTTTCAAGGCTTTGGGACGAGTAAAACAAATTCATGATGATGTCAAGATTCTCCTCCGAACGAATCAGCAAAGGGCGGGGTGAGTCCTTCTTAAATGAGTGCAAGAGAACCATTTACACTTAAAAGCAGAAGTTAAAGCAAGGTCTCATTCTTTGCTTCATATGACTGTACAGAATATTTCACAAAAAAACTCTAGACAACATTTTAAAATACTCAAAATTTTAATAAGGGTATGTTTTATTTGACTTGCACATGCCTTTTCTAGTATTGCCTAAAGTAGTATTTGTAAATAAATTTTTTATTTGTCTTGTAGCTTGGAAATTATGGAACAGATGGCTTTACTGCAAGAGACATCTTATGAACGACTTTACAGATGGACTCAAAGTAGGACTAAGAATGTTTTTGTGTTTACGAATATTATTATGATGATTTCTTTAATTCCTTAATGTGGACTGAACTTAGGAAAAACACTTTCCAAGTTATATTAACGTTTTGCTTTCCTTCTTAGGGAAAGATATGTTCTGAACCAAATAGTTAATTGGTGATTCTCTCATTTTTTGGGCCAATTTCATCATTGTAAAAGTGAGTTATTTATTTGTGTAGATGATTTTCCACAAAGACAACTACTACAGTTTGGTAGTCCAAACAGCTTTTAATTATATTGAATTTCATTTCCTTGTGAGTTACAGGGAAATTGTTGGTTTTAATGATTTGATAGTGAGATCCAGTTTAGTGGGAGGAGTGGTGGATTACTTTTAGAAAATTACTTTTTAAAAAGCCACCTCCTTTTGTCTGGGATGCTCTTTTCAATGATAGCAGGAACTTTGCATATGTGCTCTGGATGTTGCCATCCGTGCTCAGTGTAACACCTTGATAGTGTAAAATATAGATGCTTTTTTTATTTCTTCCCTCTTCTCTGAAGCAAGAGACAGTCTCACTGACACTTAAGATTCATAGGGAAAAAAAATAGTGCATTATGATTTTTATATTCATTAACTGTTCTTCAGTGGATGCTGAAACCTCAGATAATAGTTGTGGTTTCACCCTAATGAAAAGTCATAATTTTTCTGCCAATGTTTGATTTAGTTTATATGATTTCCACATTCTTGCTTGGAGTATACAAGATTGTGTAGTTATTTTGATGAAAGAAAAAAAATAACAGAACCAAATAACAAAACAAATAGCTTGCTTAAATACTTGCTCTATTTTTTCTTAATAGTTTACCTGAAATGTCATAAACAGTTACAAAGGAGCCCAACAAAGTTTTGAAGGTTGAATGGGTCGACATTTGTATGTGGGCACAAAAAAACACTAAGCTTCCTTTAATCATTTTTATTGTTGAAATTCATGATGGACATTCATTTTACAGTACTCCTTGCAGGTGAATTTAATTGTATTAGCACTAACTAGCCCAGTTAGCATATTCTAAAGTCTTCAAAATCAAAAGCCTTTGAGTTTTTAACTCATTTTCTTGTTTGACAGCTTGTATAAAATATATTACAGTGTAAAGAACGTGCTTTTACTTGTCTTGGTGTTTTATAGATGAATGCAGGACACTGACACAGGAATCATGTGACATTTCTCCAGTTCTTGCTCAAGCCATGGAAGCCTTACAAGATAGACCTGTCCTGTACAAGTAAGTAAATGTTTACTATTATCTCTTAACAGAAACTAGTATTTTGAGCTTATAAAACTTAAAGATGGGCACAAATTACAGTGCCAAGGCTGGTGGCACTTTGGTCATGTGTCAAATTTAAAACAACCCAGAAACTTAAGTTATAAAAAAATCCCATTTCAACTGCTTCAAATTTCAGAAGGCTTTTTGACATAGTTATGGTACAGGAAATGTCATTGGACTTTTTCTAACTTACAAGTTTCTAATTAAAGTAAAATGTCAGACTGTTTTAATTTAAATGAATTTTGAATTTCTGTGCTCTCATTCTAGGATTTTTCTGAAGTAAAAAATCCTGTCCAAAGCATGTGATTGTGTCATTTAAATCCCCAAAGTAAAAAATTGGTAAAGGCTAATTAGCTTTTACTGAAGTCCCTGTGGTAATAAAAATGTCTTCCATTATGAGTTATACAGTAATCTATTAAAAAATTCTACATATAGGCCCCTAAAGTGTAGAGATATTTATATATCTGTATCGATGTGTAAAACACTACCGTTCTTACTCAGAATTTGCTGAAGGTTTTTTAAAGCAAGCAAAATGGTACTTAGGAAAGTCAACCACGAGGTGGCACTGTAAGAACTGTTTATTGGGGTGACCATACCCGAAGAGGTGGTATTTACACTTCTTTGGTTTTGGGGATTTTGGTTTTTGTTGGGCTTTTTTTTTTTTAATATTTGTGACCATTGCAAATTACTTTCAGCCACAGGTATCCAGGACAGCAGAGTAACAGGCAGCCTTTCAAAGGTTACCTTTGTCCTTACGAGTGTCAGGTGTGCAAAGTTGTAGGTACATGACACTGTAAAGCTCCATGGAGCCCTTCCTAGGAAGAATGCACAGTGCATGTGGACCTTAAAAATGCTGTCAGTGTGAGAGAAAGCTCGGATCTTGACACACTCAGTCAGCTCTGCTGGTTAATGTGAGGGAGAAGGGGTGTCACTTGACATCCCCAGCTGCTGGATGTGGTGCGTTGCAGTACTTTGGGCCATAGCTGGGGATCGCAGTCATTTCTTGCATTCTCTCTACACCCTCTTTTAAAACTGCAAAAGGTCAGTCACTACTCTGTTCACAGCATTTTATAGGGTTCTTTTTAGATACAGTTTTATTTTCTGTAATAAATAATTTGTTGAATTATGATACTTTGAAATGTCATAAAATCATTGTTTTGCTTTCTTAGTTCAGGGAAAAAAGCCCATCTTGTGTATAAATCCAGTATTGGCTAGTCTAAAATGAATCATGCAAAAAAGAAGGGGGTTTTTTTCTGACACTTCTCTCACAAACAACAGTAATAGTAATAGCAAAGAACTTGATAGGTAAGACCTTTCCTCTGCCAAAAGGGCAAAAATAAACATGATTGTAGAAGATGCAGCCACGTGTCTCTCATCATAGATTATCAGGCTTAATTACTTGCTACAGCAGTATTATCAAAATTGCAGCACTGATGCTTTACATTCTAAATTTCAAGATTTAGTTTATTCCTTTCAAAAAATTTTTGTACACCTTTAAGTAACAAACTACTGAGTTCATAACGTAGAAGTTAAGTCACAAAAGAAAATAATTTTAAATTGTTTTTTGTTTTATGTGCACAAGCACTGCTGTGGGAACTAAACACTTTCCCTCAAATCAATGCCCTTGTATCTGATAATGATTGTGATTCAATTGGCTGAAAGTGAGTAAGATGGAGAAGGACAGGAGTTTAGAAACAAATCTACAAATTCTTGTTTCCTTATATTGATTTATATCTTGTTAACTAAAAGTGTCAGAAGGATTGCACCATGGATGGACTTTTGGGAACTGCAAGTCAGTAGGGATGTAAAATAAACATTTCAGATTGGTTTTCACTTCCTGGCTCTAACAGAAAAACTGAAAACTGTTTCCTAGAAAATGCATGGAGACATAGCTCAAAGCAGTGTACCTCTTCCAACATCCACTCAGGTTTCCAAAGTTTTTTTTCTACCTCCTTTCTCTTTCCCCAGTGATCCTTACTGTATATTTTAAACATTAAAGCTGGGCTGAAAAAAATTCAGATGTTGATTTCTTCTCCGAACATGACTGTGTAATAACATAGCAGTAAATACTGTGTTCTAGTGTAAATAACAGTTACTGCTGGATTTTTTAAGATGCAGGATTTTGTAATGGTTATACTGTGTTCTACTGAGAGCAAAAAGAAAATTAGTAGTTTCCTTTTAAAAGCAAAATTATCATTATTAAATGCTGTTTTCAAATCTAATAACGATCTGTTTCATTGCTGTATATTTAATGATCTATTGTATAGCTGTTTATTGGAGAGGAAAAAAAAACTAACTGGTTTCTACAGACACTTGAGATGTTTCATTCCAATACTGCCCCTTCTAGACAGTGGGCAGTTGTCAGATCTCTTCCACTTTTAATTGCATTATTTTTGTAAATAGTAATTTATTAGAATTTTTGTTGGACTTTTATTAATTGCAGATATTTACTCTCTGAGTTAACAAGTACAGTGTATAAAGAAAAAGGCTTAAAGAGAAATATCCAGATTCTTCAGTGTGCTCTTTCCCCACCTCTTTCAAATAATAATTAAGAAGAACGAAACTGAAGGTTCCCTCAGACTTTTTTATAGCTGAGTAGAAATCTAATTGAACTTAATGTCAAACATTTTTGAAACCATATATTATTTTCTTTTAAATTTTGTTCTCCACCCCTATTAAATGTGAATGCAGTACTTACTAAATGCAGACTTAAATAAGTCAGTGAATAACATTCTTTTTATTATTGTTAATTTATACGTATTCATCTGCTGGGTGTCATGGGTAAGTGACACCATACTTACTCCTTGACATTTTTTCAGTTATATTGGAAAAATAAACTGTAATGTGTATTTTCTTTTTCTCCTTTGTAGTTTGTGTGTTGTTCAAAATGCTTAAATTCGTTAAAAAAAAAAATAGAAATGTTCTGTGGCTTGCAGGTATGACAGGGTTGTTACCAGTGTTCATTTCCCATCCTTCACTTGCTTTCATGCTTCAATGCCAACAGGAAGGTAGCCTGCTCCAGAAATGAGCCATGTGTAAGTTACTGGCACCTCCTCTACCACCAGCAAGCCACCTGAGATGCAGCACTCTGGGCTGTAATTGTTCATCCGTTAAATATCTAGCTCAGACTCCTTTGATTAAAATCAGTGAGCAACTATCAAATGAATGTAAGTTTGTTCCTACTAGTCATGTGGTAGCCTAGAAGAAGGAAGAAGCCTTATGTTGCAGTACAATAAATGGCTGCTTCTGTCAGTCAGCTGGACCGTATGCAAACAGGAGTCCCAAACCAGTTAAAGATGCTTATATATACAAAAATTGAAAAGCTGTGTTTTATTTTATTTATTTCTGTGGGGTAAGGGAATGGGAGGGTCAAGGAAAAATTCTCTCTAGTATATGTTTAGAGGAGTCAAGAAAATTACGGAGTATGCAGAGTTGGAAGAGACCCACAAGGATCCTCCAGTCCACCTCCTGGCCCTGCACAGCACCATCCCCAAGTCTCACCATGTGCCTGGGAGCATTGTCCAAACACTTCCTGAACCCTGTCAGGCTGGTGCTGTGACCACTTCCCTGGGGAGCCTCTTCCACTGCCCAACCACCTTCTGGGTGAAGAACTTTTTTTAAATATCCAATGTAAACCTCCCCTGACACAAATTCAGGCCATTCTCTTGGATCCTGTCACTGGTCACCACAGGGAAGAGATCAGTGCCTGCCCCTCCTCTTCCCCTCTCAAGGAAGTTGTAACTGTGGTGAGGTCTCCCCTCAGTCTCCTCCAGACTGAACAGACCAAGTGACCTCAGCTGCTCCTCATACGGCTTCCCCTCAAGGCCCTTCACCATCCTCATGGTCCTCCTTTGGACAATCTCTAGTGCCTCAATGTCTTGTTTATATTGTGTCACCCAAAACTCACACAGGACTCGAGGTGAGGCCCCCCCAGTGCAGAGCACAGCAGGACAATCCCCTCCCTTGCCCAGCTGGCGATGCTGTGCCTGATGCCCCCCAGGACACTCCGCAGAAGCAGTCACTTCATTTTCTTCCCTCACCCCGCCTTTTTTTTTCAGTAATGGTAACCTGGTCCTGGCAAGACTACATCCTCTACCAATGCTCCTGTGTAGGAAACACAGCACCAAGTACTTATTTTTCAGTCTGTTTTTTCAGTCTAATGGTATCAGAGGAGGTACAGTAGAAAAACTGTTCAAATCCAGTAGAAAACCCCCACAAATAATAATCTGACAGGTAATTATTTAGCCTGGAAACCAAGAACTGTCCAACCAAGAAAGGAGAAAAGGACTGTGTCTATGTGTGTGTATATATATATATATATATAAGACTATATATTGCAGCACCTGTGTGCCATATCAGAAGTCTTCTCTCTTCCTACACATTTGCTCTAGAGCAGACAGACAGGTGACAACATGAAATTTCTCATCTCCTGTTTGTCAGATGTACCATAGACAGAGCAAGATGATAGAAATTCTGACATCATCAGATGGTTTTGAATGCTTTATAGTAGAAGCATTGATGCAAGATTTCTAGAACTATAAAAATACTTACTTGTATTAGCTGTGAAGTTGAGCTAATCAACTGTGATGAGGCAAACTGGGTTTTTTTAACCTGTTTTCATGTTTCAATAACAGATACACACTGGATGAGTTTGGGACAGCTAGAAGGAGTGCTGTAGTCCGTGGCTTTATAGATGCTCTTACTAGAGGAGGTCTGGGAGGTACTCCCCGCCCTATTGAAATGCACTCTCATGATCCTCTGAGGTACAGTACTAACAAGAATGTATATGAAATAATCTTTTTTTTGGTTAGCATTTTGAATTCCTGACTCCATAAGCCACTGATTTACACGGAAATTTCTGTCTTTGTGTAGGTATGTAGGAGACATGCTGGCCTGGTTGCATCAAGCTACAGCTTCTGAAAAAGAACACTTAGAAGCTATGTTAAAGCTTGTAACTATTCAAGGTAGTACTGGTTTTAAACCATAAATTATGAAGTGGTAATAAGTCTGTGATAAGTAAGCAAGTGCGAATAATTTCTTAGGCTGGGCTTCTGTTATAAGTCTGACTTTAAATATATCCTTGAAATAATCTCAGAATAGCTGGTCGTTGCATTCTGCCAAAAGAAGGCTCATAACAAAGAAGAGTCTTCCAAAATGCACTTGTTTATTTTACTGTACTTATAACAGATTTACACTAAATTTACAAAGGGACATTTTAGAGTGTAGTTGAGAGTTCAGAAATTGTTTTTAATGTATGTCAATACACATCTCCTTGAAAACATTGTTATTGCATATTATGTTGAGGATTTCCATTATGCCTTTGCTCTCTCGTTTAGTAAATTTTTAAAAATATTATTCCTTATTCCTGTAAGTCTCTTCATTCTATGCTGCAAGGAAAATGGAATTTTCATCTGTCATTTAACATTATTCCAGGTTTATAGAGGTTAAAGTAGGCTGCTCACAGATAGGTGAAGCTTTTTAATATCAAAGCTCTCCTTCATTTCAGAGCTGCAGATTCTCATGCTTAGTCTTTAGCCCCTTTGCTTTGTTTTCAGTAGATTGAACCTATACTTTAAAGACTTTTATCCTGTAGAAGCTTTAGAATGGTTTTCCACCATAGCTTCAGAGAAAGGTATTTTTTATAAATTAAGCATGTGCACTCAATTGTAACAAACTCATTGTAAGAACTTACATTTGATCTGTATCTGGTGAGCTCTTCAGATTGTATGTCTCAATCCTACTCTGGGTTTTAAAGTGAATATGTATTCTGATTTTTCCTAATGCTGTAAGTATTAATTTGCTTTCCTAGTTAATGGTATATGGGAAAGGAGGCTGTTTGGGAACTGTTGTAAATCAAATTGGAGGAATTCTGTTGTTTTTTAACTACAGTTACAGTGTACTATAGTAGTGAATTTAATATTGTTAGCTGACATTATTTCAGGGACACAGGAAAGCAGGCCTCATGATGGTTTTATGGTAGAGAAAAAGACATGGCAGTTCTTGGTAGATGACCAACTGATGCTTCTGCTGTAACTAGGGAGCCCTTCAGGAAAAGCTGGCCCCATGGAGCATGTAAACGTGTCTGGTTCTGCTGTGGCCTGGACTTCTGCTGCTGCACTTTGTTCTGAAATTCTCCCACTTCTTTGTGTAGTGCTTTGCTTAACTATGAAGTTCTTTGGCCTTCTGAGAGGATGTTGGGCTGAGATGATATGACCATGAAATGAGATATATTTAGAGCTTTTCGGCCACAGAGGAATATGTTTGATAATACAGAGAATATAAATATTTGGGGGAGAAATTTTCAACAAAAAATCATCAGGCCAAAACGTTTTTGTGGAGAGACTGCTATAAACAAGACATTCAGTATTTCAGTCAGAAGGAAAAATATATTTTCCTAAGCTCTCCAGGAATGGGTCTGCTATCACTGTTGTTTTTAAGAAATGTAAAGAGGAACTCTTATTTTCATACTGGGAGAAACAAAGCTTGGGAAGTGCTGTCTGTAACTATTCCTCTGTGTCTTTGTGGAAATTTTTTTTATGACAGGGATAGTGATGTGATAAGGTCTGTAAGACAAAACAGTACTTAACAGGATACCACTGGATTTTAACAAGAAACATTTATGGGCAGTGAAGCCTCGAAGTACCTTGACGTTGTATGTTCTTTATAAATTCAGATCCTGAATTGGTAGTGAGGACAGCATCTGTGGTACTGAGAAACTCAAGTTGAATTTTCTGTGCTGTTGTGCAGTCTTCACGTGTCTGGCTGTGCAGACTGCAGTACAAATTGAGTTAATTTCGTGTAGCCATTTAACAAGTGGACATCTTGTTTATTTGCAGTTAGAGATAAGGACAGGGATTTGCATCTTCAGAGTGCAGATCTTCCTAACAAAATTTGAGATCTAATGTAAGCATTTCTGGAGACTTTCATCACAGGCTGGGATGTTTTTCCATTCCCCTATAGAGGGAGCCCAAGCAACTGCCATAGATAAAACACCTACTTGGCAGTCTGGAGTTAGGTCAGTCAGATGTTTTCACTCCAATTTCAACTTGAGTAGTTTTTTGCAGATGGAACCGCTGCTATTATTTTCATTCAGGTGTAGCTGTTCTGAGTTCAGATTTCTGTTTAAATTCTCCTATAAGCCCTGTGTAATTTCAGGACTGTGGAAAGTGTGGTAAATTACAACTGTACAAAAATTTCCCTTCTCAAAAAACAACAACAAAAAAAAGCCACGTGTATACCTGTTGGTGCAGTACAGGTGGATTTGATCCCACTGGATGAAAAATTATATGAATTACACTTTTTTTGGAGAAACATTTCCATCCAAGTTTTTACTTTTGAGTGGCCAAACTATGTAGCCCATAAGCAGAGTATGTAAGAACAGCTTTTTAAAAGTTTTAAAATGTTAAGCTTGCAAAAATTAACTGCTTAAAATTAATCTGATCAAAAATGCTATTAAAATTTTAAGGACTGAAAACACATTCAGAAAAGTTTTATTCTTTTGGTGGACAAGCTAAAGCATCTAGTTTTCATCTTTGGAGTTTAGGTATTCTGCTAGCAGGAGCCTTTCAGTCATACAGAGATCTTCTACTTGAAAGGAATGGAGAATTGAAGACATTTTAAAAGATGCAGTAGAAACCCATTTTTCATGGAGTTACAGGAACCCAGATGGAGAAGCTAAACGAAGTCCAAAAAAGATCTCTCCTTTTATAGAAGGATACGCAGAGAAAAATTATATATGGTGTACAAAGGAGTTGGAAGCATATCTTCAGCCATGAGCTGTATTCTAAAAGTTATTTTGGACCTCCAAGAATTGTTTATTCTGTAATTCTTTTATGTCAAACTTGCACACTTATATAACCCATTCTGCTGGAAGATTTCACTGCTTTTGGAATCCAGATATTCTAATTGGACATGAAAATACATTTGAAGGCACAAGCATGTGATATATCAAAATTTTTATCCCGTGTCCTTTGGTATTCAAGCTTGTATATTTTTTGAGCTAAAATTTTCATACCAAACACCATGTTTTTAAGTCAATCTGGTCTAGATACACTATTGCAAATATGTGCTAGGTGCGTGTTATATTGATGAACAGTACAAGTGTGACTGTTCCTACTAAAAAATGTGTAAATTGCTAAGGTCTGTCTGGGAGCTAGCCATTATGTAAGAGAGCATGCATGCTGTGGTTTGTAATCTTGCTTTCTGCCTTGATATCAGTACTCAAGTATATAAGGATATTTTTATTACCTTACCAGTTCATTATGTTGAAATTCTTACAGCCACCACACTGAGTTCAGTTGTTACTGCTTGTGTGGCTTTTCATGTAACTTGGTGTAAAGAGGCATTGGCACAGACCTCTGATCTTTCATTATTTTTACTCTCTGAGGTAATCTCTCTTAGTCTGAACTAAGCAAAATATAGCTTCAGGTCACCTGATTTCTGTCACATGTCACAGTCAATTTGTTTACTTTAATTGCATGGGTCCCATCTGAAGATGAACTCCTGTTGACAAGTTTTAAATTAGAATTAAAGTATTGCTTTCTCCATAAATCTGTTCTGAGTTGCTACTGAAGTGAGAGCTTGAAGATCTGTTGCTTTCAGTTTGATTGATTTATGACAGCACTGGTTGCCATGCAACAATTCATTTGTGTTTCGTGATAAGATAGGGCAATATTCTCTTTTGTACATGGTACTGTGAAAGATGAGTTTCAATTGCTGCTGGGGAGGAAGCGTTTGCCAGTGCTGCAGCACGCAGTAGTGTGGAGGTACACATGTCACTTCATTTGTAACAATGCCATGAGCTCGTCAGTACCCAGCACTGACAGACACGTGTATTTGCCAGTCAGGCCTTTCAAAGTGGTGTGTACTGCTGCTCCTTGAGCGTCTCACTGGCCTGGTTGTTTTTTGGGTGTTTTTCTAGTTTAATTTCATGAAGTGCTAATATTTAGCCTTACTGTGACAGCTTCTTGCTAGATCATTTATTCTTCCCCTTGCTGATTCTACCTCAAATCCCCACGCACTGTGTTGCACTAGGAAGCAATTGCATAGCAAAAGGTAATGACTCCAGGACTATTTTGCCATGCAGCTATTTCTTAATGGCTAGATTGGAGGTACAGTGGAGGTGTGAACTAGTCGTGTGGAGAAAAGAACATACAGTTCATAATGCTTTTTATGGAGGAGTACCTCCTACATCTGTTTATTTGTTTTATAGTCTTGAAGAAAAGAGAATTACATTTGCATAATCTTAGAATGTGTTTACGTTAACTATAGGTGTGGAAGAAAATATTCAAGAAGTAGTTGGGCACATCACAGAAGGTGTCTGCAGGCCTCTGAAGGTGAAGTATTTTGTTTTCCTTAGCACTCTAAATACAAAAACTGTTCTGTCATGTTTTTTTAGAACTTGTGCTCCCATCTTTTCAATGTATTTTCATTGCCCTTGGTTAAGAATTAGATTGTCAACATGTAAAGGGTTTTTTCTCAAATTAAAGATTCCTTTGTTCATGGATACGTGGTTTATAATAGCCATATAGCGAGAAATACTAGGATGCTAGATTTGAGTCTTGATTTTGTTTTACTTTTCCTAGGTTGAGGAGGGCTGATGTACAAAAATACAGCTTCGTGATAAGTATATAGGAATAGCTGTAGTGACTCAAATGGAAAATCAATGTAATTTACTAACCTGTTTTTCATAGTGAAAATTATGCTTAGGGAAGAGTGTACAGGTTATGCAGTTGTGTCATACTTCTGTAGGATAGTTTCCTTGCCTGTTTGTGAATATACTAAGGACTTACTGAGCCATAACTTCTTTGTATATAATAGATCTCAATAGATGTTTTCTTGCATGAATATGTAAAATTGATATAAAATGTTGGTATTCACAACATGTCCTTCAGGAGGGAAGTGAACATTTAAACTCTCTTGTGTGAAAAGCCAGTTCCTTTTGTGGTTTGTGGGGTTTTTTTGGTTTTGGTGTTTCAGGGTTTGTTTTGTTTGTTTTATTTAATAACTCCAGCTCTTGTATTTGAAAGACACCATGAAAAATTGTTTCCTAATTACTATCTTTGTGCTACTCTGGTTGTTTGCGTTTCTGTCACATCCTCCCATACAGTTTTTTTTTTTCAAGCCTTAGTAAGTTTAGGGGACGCATTTGATAAAAATCATTAATGACGATCCATCAAATGATTGACTGAGTTGTCTATTGAATGTGCTTCACATAAGGACTGAAGTAGTCAAGGTGATGAAGCTGATACCAATTATTGCCCAACTGTGCAGTGTATAAATCCAAGTGTTTTTAAAGTAAAATCTACTGTGCTAAATACTGTTACAATAAATTTCTCTTAGGGTGCTGTAGCTATAACAACCATATCCAGTTGACAAATAATCAGTCTCAAATGTGAAGAGCTAGTTTCTGGATACTAGACGTAAGTTACTGATAAGAAAAGGATAAGGTCTGGAGAGAGGTAAAATTCAAAAAAGGTGCCATTTAGAATGTCATAGGATTACAGAAGGGTTGAGGTTGACGAGGATGTCTGAGCGTCACTTGGTCCAGACTCCCAGCTCAGGCTGGGGCACCTAGAGTTGCTTGCCCAGGACTGTGTCAAGATGACTTTTAAATACTACCAAGGATGGAGGCTCCACAGCTTCTCTAGGCAACAAATGCCAGTGCTCGGCCACCTGCACAGTAAAAAAGTGTTCCCTGATGTTCAGACAGAATCTCTTGTATTTCAGTTTTGTGCCTGTTGCCACAGAATTATGATCAACCCTCACAACCTTTTAGGTTTTGATCTTTTGGAAAACTTCTATTCTAACAGACACACACTCACCACAGCTTTGGTTTTTTGGAAGATATTTTCCAAACTTTCAGTGTTCTTGAATCAGTTCTGTTAATACTGAATGCTGATGTTTGAGTTCAGTATTTCTGTGCATTCCAAGCGATTAGGAATAAAATCAAACTCCTGTGTAAGTCAGAGGGAGTTTTGGTCTTAGAGATCTGAGTACTTGAGGTTTTTATAGTTAAGTAGCAGAGTACCTTTCATTTTGATTACCAAACCCTTTACACTTAAATGTTGCTAGTCTCTTTAGAAATATCCCCGAAATATTGTTGTTAGTTTAGTTACTGTGCTAGTAAAAATGAAAAAAAAAACCTTAAAAGAACAATTAAAGACTTCCTGTTGTATTCTGTATTTTAATAGAATGCAGGTTACATTAATTCACTGCCAGTCTAGACTTTCCAGTAAAAAGTATGGAACATTTATTGTTTCCCCTTTGGGAAAGAAAAAAAAAAGGTAGAAAAATTCCCCCTGAGAAACTCCCAAGCAGAAGAGCCTTTGCACAATGCAGAATAGGTAATTAGATAATTGCAAGCCACCATGTTCAGAGGAACAACAGTAATAGACTCAGTTTGGAGGAATACATTGTAGAAGGGTTATGCTTACATGCTGTCTAAATTGCCTACATTTCTTATTGATAGTTGGTTTGTGTTTTAGGCATTCAAGTGACTCTTGAATACTCCCTAGTAGTAGAGCTTACTACAGGCCTCTCATTTCAGATGGAGGCAGGAGAATCCTAAAAAACGTTTAAATTAAACTATTCATATTTTCCATAACATTTAAGATGACTGCAAATCAAAGTGTCTTTGATGCCCTGTGTGGACTGCAGGTAGTCTTTTATGGTCAGCTAATAATAGGACTACAGGACTGAAAAATGGTGAGAGCTCTAAGTCCAGAGCTTCCCCGAACAGGTTAGGTTGGATCACTTGCAAATCTTGGTTCTCCAGTGCAGTGAAGACTTCTGTATGGGAAGCAACAGTTCTTCTTTTCCTGCTTTGTTTTTTTAATTCTTATTTTTCTTTCATGTTCCTAAAATCTTTTTTTTCCCTCTCCTTCTGCCTGTTCTGTCTTTTTCAGTTTCTTAATTATTTTCTTTTAGTTATTCCCATTTTATTGGTCAATATTTTGTTTTCCCTCTTTTTCCCCTGCCTGCCCTATTCGCTTGTGCTGTACAACTAGAATATACTCAGTATTCATGCCCACATGACCTTTTAGGTAACATGGAGACAGGTATTTGTCTATAGACCTTTGCATATACAAACACATTGAAGAGCATAGTTCACCTGTGTGTTGAAGTAAACTTCATGCATTAAGTACTGTGAATAAGTTAAAAAGTATTATTTGGTTTTGGTCTGTGAATTAGATGCAAACTGAAAGGATTGAGGAAGCTTAGTCTTAGTTGGTTCTCCCTGCAGCTGGCTCTGAGATGAAGGCACTGCAGCACATCGTGTTCCATTGAACAGCAAATAACGTGGGAGAGTGGGTGGTGGCTGCTGATTTGTGTGTAGCCCTTTCACACATAGACACGTGGGAGAACAGTGCAGTGCTAAGTCACTGTCTATTCTGCTTCATAAATGCATAAAGATTGACCCTGGGGTAGCTTTTTTGAGTGGATTGAGACTGTGTGTACCATGGAGACAAGACATCAGCTGTCCAAGTATAAAGACAGTCAGCACCATTTTGTTGTGTAGCCAGTATCTCCTGGTTGAGATAACAGTCAACATAGCTGGTTATTAGTTATAAATATATCTAACTAAATACTGGTAGGAGATATATATGCTCTCCTTTAAGTGAAAAATATATTCGTCCAGGGGAAATTTGTTTGTTGGGCAAAATACCTAATACTTTGATGTTCTGAATTGCTGCATGATGCTAGAAATCTACTGCTGTAGTTGTGTGATCCTTCAGCCTTGCATCTGTTCTTGCTGTTCAGTGCTGGGGAGGATTCCAGTATGTACTGGTATTAATCCATCAAATTATCTCATTTTTTTTTAAATTTCCAATAACAGCAGAAGTCTGTAGGGACTGTAGGATTTTTGGAAGGCTTTTTGAGTTTGTAGTTTCTCTTTTTTCAAGAATGTGTATACCTTCATGTTTTCTGCCCAGATGCTTAGCAGCCCAGAAGCACTTTGGTTCAATCCGAACGTTATAGTTAACTGGACATTGTCTTTTTAAAATTTATTTCTGGTTGAATTTGCTTTTCAAAAATCAGAGATATATTGCATATAAAGTCATAGCAGACTGTCTTTCGAAATTTATGACCTGAAGGTGGTTTGTATTTGTTCATGATGCAGGTTAGAATTGAGCAGGTGATTGTTGCTGAGCCAGGAGCAGTTTTACTGTACAAGATTTCTAATCTGCTCAAGTTCTACCACCATACAATCAGGTATGCAAAAAGTATGTTGAAAATGCCTTTTTTCCCTACTTGTATATGTAACAGTTAATCTGCTAAGAAGAGTACTTTTGTTGCTTAGTTGTTGCTCTGCACTATAACATCAAGAAGAAACACATGTGATATCAAGCAGAAACCGTTTACCCATTACCATTCCTTAGTTCATATCAAAACTGCTTTGGAGTATAGCATCAATTTGCCACAATAACTATTTCTTTACTCTTCTGTGTAGATTCAAATAGTGTACAAAAAAATTCTACAAAACATTTAAGTTTACAAAGTCAAGTCCCCTTGAGAAAATGTTATTATTAAATGAAATTACTTGTTTTTCTATTTTTTGTTGTTCAAACAGTTTGTGTTTTGATAACTTTTTGCTAACTTTTTTTCCCTAATTATGTGCTTCCTTATCTCACTGTTGAAGATGCACTGATCACCTTCCAAGCTTCCAGATACCACCAGGAATACAGAAACTGGAGAAAAGCCGGAGCTGCTAATTTATATATAATTTATATATTGTGGCATATGCTGTAGTTCATGTTGGTTAGAAACAGCAGCAGCAGAAAAATCTTCCTCCACAGCCCTGGACTGAACTGCTGAGAATTTGAAACATTAATATTACTACTTGAGCTTCTCTGTCTGAAAATATTTTAGATGTCAGGCAGACTGGGATAAGTGGTTCTTGGGCACCTCCCAGCTTATTTAAAATCCTCAGTTGTGATGGCAGATCTATAGTAGAACACATATAAGAGCTATTCCTAATTTTATTGTCCAAAAATACTGAAAGATTTTGTAGTCATTTTCCTGTCCCCAAAGTTAGTGTCTCCCTGCGGTGAGACACTTGGTGCAATTGAAAATGTGATGTTAAAATGGGAGGTCTTAAGCAGTTTTTATCTGTTGTTTTCTGTCTTGTTAACAACACAGTGTTTGAAGACCACTGGAGTGCCTTCTACCAGCTGAATGATTTCCTTTCTATAGAGAAGGTGCATCTCAGTAATGAAGGGAAAAAGCAGTTTGAGAAATGATCTATTAAACAGAAGATTACAATCTGAAAATTGAGATACAGCTTTAGTCCTGTTATGACACAATGAATTTTCACTGCCAGTTTGTAGCTTAAAAGTGGAATTCCTGTAGACAGAGGGAGGATGTATCTGTGAGAGGAGCATAGTCCTGCAGTGCCACTTAAGGGGTATGTGGTGTCTGTGCTAAGTGTGATAGTTTAACCCTTGGAATAGCAAGGCATGAATTCTTATATTTTTGGAGATGCATAGCATCCTAGTGAAGAAAGGAGAGAGGTAATGCTATCCCTAACAGGCAGTATGATAGAATATTGTTAACCCTTTTTGTTACATGATTTGTTTCCTATAACAGAAATAGATTTATAGCATAATAAAGCAAAAACCCAGTACCCTACAAAAAAGTTAGTGCAAGTTTGATAGCTTGTATTTAATATCTGCTTAATGAAATATTTGATGATGCTTGTTCTTACAGTCAACTTATCTCTCAGCCATTATGGAGAAATGTTCCCTGCAATTATTTGCTCTAAATTTTCAACTTTGAAAATAATCTTATTTGAAATGGTATTTAAGTATCTGACTGTCATGTTGTTCCCTTTTTAGATTTGTTAAATAATCTTAATTTTGCTTTCAGTGGTATTGTAGGAAACAGTGCAGCCACACTGTTGACAACAATTGAAGAAATGCATTTGTTGAGCAAGAAAATATTCTTTAATAGCCTGAGTCTTCACGCAAGTAAACTAATGGACAAGGTTTGTTTCAAAATTGTACAGCTTTCATGTTTCAAAGCATGCTTCTGTTTTCCTTTCTCTAGTAAGATTACTAGATAAAGAGCTGTTTTGTATGTCAGCTTTTTCTGAAGCTGAAGTCTTGTATTTTCTATATTTTAGTTATGGAATTACATTACAAACTTGCTGTTTATATTTTAATTCTGTTAATAGTGGGAGGTTTGTGGATACGTGCTAAAGTCCTGCTTTTAGCAGTATTTTTTTTGCAGAGCAGTTTACAGATTTTTAAAATCTACAAGAAGCAACAAATTTAGGAAATTTTGTAAACTGCATTAGAGCAAGGTCAGGCAGTTGAGCTGTATAATTTATATTAATGCATCATCAGATCAGTAGTTAATTGTGCGTCATTCCGTTTTTGAAGTTGCAAGGTATATCCCAAAATGGTAAGCTAAGCAAAAACAAAATTAGGGCTTTTCTGTCTATTACAAAAATAGTTTTACTACATGAACATTGCTGTAACATTTGTAAATGCATTTCTAAATTATTTAACCTACCAAAAATAAACCAGAAAAAATACGTTATTTTCCAGAAACTGTTCTTTGTGAAAAGACTTGTAATTTGCTGACCACTTAGTCAGTTTTTCTGAGTTTTGTCAGTATTGTTCTGTGGTCCTGAATGAGTTGTCTCATTCAGCACAGCCTGTCTGGTCCTAATTTCCTGTCTTTCTGCAGGGGCTGGGGAATGAGTTTCTCAAAGAAGCAGTTGTTCCTCCTCTTCTCTCCCAGATAACCCAGGGACTCCTTTCAGTGGTTTCATTCGTTTATTGGGTTACTCCTTAGCTGCTACCACCCACAGTCCATACTACTAAAGTCCACTTAATGCATTGTTGCTGTTGGGTATTTCCATTTGAATGCGGTGTCATATCAATAATAGTTCCTTTGCTATTAATGCTTCTTCAAGGATCAGCTAAAGCTGAGTTCCTCAAACATGCAGTGGACAAGGACAACGTGAATTTACCAAAAAACGTTTTCTTTCCTAGTATGTAAGCTAAAATAAAATATCTGTGTATGTTTCCCTAATGTGAAAAGAAATCAGTGAGGTACCTTAGCAAAAATGTTTGACTGCTCTATACTTGTAAAGTGCTTAAGGAAAGAAATTTTCTTGGGTTGAAAAATCTCTGTATTCATCTCTTTTCTATTTATTTATCATGTTGAGTATTACATCTGTACTCAAACAGGATCCAGCATGATTTCCCTACTCACAGGAAAATCAGTTGTAACTCACAGTCTTTGTGGTTTTGTTTTGGGTGATACACTGTTTTCAGTTTGGAAATGTGTAGAATTCAGAAGAAGAATGGTAAAGGAATTATGATCCCCTAGTTCATACTGTGTGTTCTTTCTGTTGTCACTATGGGAAGGTTGTGTAGTCCTCTTTGCCCTCTTAGTTCCCCTTCCCTCAGCCCCTATTCTGGATGTAGCTGGTTCTTGATGCTGTCATTGTTTTATAAAGTAGTCAAATTCGCTTTTACTGGCCTTAAATGAAGGCAGAGATTGCACTGCCACCTTCAGTGGTGTTTTATTACAAGTAATGAATGGCATACCAAGCCTACCATGTAGTGGGAAAAGATCATAATATTGCTCTTTCTCATAAACACATTTATAATTTAAGTCTGAAACATGGACAATACTACATTGCTTATGTGCCCTATGAAGATCTTTCCTCAGAATATAATTGAGGTCAAAAGCTTTAAGAGATTTAGATGACTGTTAGATGTATGGGTGATAAAGGCTGGCACAGTTATTTATTAATCTGCTTCAGGAGTTAACAATGAGGTAACACTATGTCTGAGAAGAAATCTTACTGTTCTAATGTGTAGTTTTTGTAACTGAGTTTTAGATAGTCCTCTGTAGCACCTTATATTAGTACCCTTTGTGAGTGGATTACAGAATTGATAGAATGATGTCTTATCTCTTCATGACTGAAATTAGTTTTGCTTCATAAAAAATACAAAATTTATAGGCTGATTACACTCAAAGAAACATTAGTTTCCATGCGATAAAGACCTTTTTTTAATCATAAATCTAATTCTCTTGTTGCTTAGTTTTTTGTGTGTTAGTGTACAGATAAGCAGGTTTTATGCCTTTTCATTTGTCTTTGTAAATTTAGTAGTGAATGTCGCAATACCTTTACATTTTGAAGAAATGGAAGGTTGCTTTTTACCATTCTTTTTTTAAATGTGTGTTCAGACCAAAATTGTGTATATGTAATAGTAGGATTTTCTTCACATCCCAGCCTGTTTACCAGCTTTTTGCCAGCTGTGTATGTACTGCAACTGCTTCCAGATCTATTTTTTTTATTTTCAGAGAAGATTAAACCCCTGGAAGATGGACCTTTTGTGCTTACACAGGCAGTTGCAAAGGCTTCATTGCTGTTCCTGTCGTGCAGATAGAGAATATTCACTGGGAAATTTAGTAAATTACTTTTCACTTGAACAATCTGGAAACTGTAGTTTCTTATTTCAATTTAGATTATGCATTTTAAGGCATTGATAAGCCTGTTTCAAAGAATATCAACTGTCCAATACTTTGATTAAAATATGATTCTTAAGGCAATTTGAATAACTTTGGAAATAGATTAAAATGCAAATGGGATGTTCTTAAGTAAAAATACTTTTATTTCTGTAGATTTAAGTGCCTCTTCTGTTTAGATTATTGGAAAGTGGTGAATGGCCTGTCAGGTCGACAGTTTTAATGATCGTTATTTCCTCAGTATCGTCTCTTGTTGCTGATAAATTGCTTTTTAATATCTACATTCTATCTAGTAGTTGATAGACTAGAATATGATTTAAGCAGATCTTTCACTTAAGTGTAGCTAGTTGGGAACATTTTTTAGACAAAGCAGGTTTCATTAAATATGCTAACTCCTCAAGATCCCATCCTTATGATGTAGACAAATGACAGGATGGTAATTTGATGTCCTCATCACCATAGACAATTCAATTCCCTAGATTATTGATTATCCTGAGTTGAGCATTGCCTTCTATCTGCCTGGGATTTAATTTCTAAAGCACAATGGGAAACTGAGACTTCAAACTGTTCTTTCTAGGACAAGAAAATAGCTTCCTCTTCATATCTATTTTTGAGAAGAGTCCCATATTATATAAGGAGTGTCACAAGTGTGGAGGTGTATGGAAGCTTTTAGGCAGTCTTAGATCAGGATTCTCTCTCTTGGTTGTCAAGCCATCAATGTAACTGATAGAGGGAAATCCCTGGTTACTCCAGAATACTTACAGGTTTGCCTAGAAGCACTTTGCTATGAACTTTTTTTCATTACATAAGAAAATCTCAAGCATCCTGGTTGTAATCTGAAAATAAAATAGTCAGCAGCTCTCAACTTGAAACTGTTTGTTCTGAGAAAGCTTTTTTTATGGCGTTCTCACTCAGACTCCTGAGGTAGCTCTGTTCGAGCTGAAATCCATGTGACGGAAATATTCAGCAGACTGCTGGAAAGCAAGTCCATTGTTATCAAAGAAATGCAGTACACCAGGGAGTCTCTTTGGTTCCAACACTTCTTGAAACCTGTCATGAAGTTTGGTAACAGAGTTGTTGCAAAGCCACTTTGTTTTTAGGGTTTACAATGCCATTCATGACTTTGAGATTCTTGGGCTGCTGTAGAGCTCAACGTTGACATCCTACAGAAGCTGTGCATCCACAGCCACCTCCTGGGTCACTGAAGGTTTGGTACATCAGCTCTCACTGCAGACACTGTCTCTCCTTTGCCTTGTTTGCCTAAAGGCTCTTACCCTTCAGAGGCAGTGTTGGGCAGTCTTGCAAGTACTTTCTAGCTCTGGTCGCAATTGATGTGTTCTGGTTCTTGGTTGAACTAGAATGTTTGTTGGCCAGTATTGGTGTCCTTATGCTGAAAAAAATGTGTTTGCATTTCTTGCTTTTTAGCTTTTTTGGACCTAGCCATGGGTCTACCAATCGTGCTATTAAAGTGGATCAGAATTATTGTTACAATCCTTATGTATCCTTTTACATGTTTCTTTTTGCTCTGTGCTTATAAATCAAATATTTAGGAGTTCAGGATTCTGCTTGTGTTACATATTGTCTGTATCTAAGAACAGCCCATTACAGATGACCATTTTACAGATGATTATAAATCCAGGAGAAAATAATGAATGAAAATAATTGTTAGAACAACAGAAACTGTTCCAATGAAGCTAGGAGTAAAGTTCAAAGGTCCTAGTGGACTGGAGTGGATGGGCTGCTCTTTCAATCCTCTCAATTATGGGAGTTGTTTAATATCATGAGTCCGTTGGTGAGGCATTTTAACAAGCGTGTTAGACTAACCGATGTCAGCATGTTTTATTGGACCAGCTGTTACAATTAGGAGAGTGGGAATTTTCAAGCCCACGTGTCCTTCCTCTGGCTTCACTGGTGTTCCAGAACAACTGTTAAAGGAAAGAGTAATTGTGAACATTTAATAAAATGGTATGAGAGTTATCATAAGGGCACTAGAGAAAGATTGTGCCAAACTCCAGTCATCTGCTGTCTGAGCTGCTAGAAGACTATTAGTAGAGAATCCCAAATTAAGTTCTGGGGTTATTATTCCTTAATGCTGTTGTTTTTAGAGTAGATGTATGGAAATTAAATACTGTGATTGCATTTTCTTTTAAGTTTGTCAGTAAGAGAGAAGTCAAAACATTGCATGGGAATAATTGTAAAGATGTCCTTCATAATTTGATTCCTGCCAGAATGAAGCCTATTAGGTTTCTGGGAAATCAGATGGGGGGCAGATTGAATAAGACTGAATATTGTTGTTGTGATCTGAATGCTGTTGTGCTTTTAAATGGATCCGCATGAACAAAGGAAAATTCACTATCTTTTCTTCCAAGACCAACTTGATAGCTGAAAAGACAAGCGTGCCATTGGGCATTCTACTTTGTTGACCTCTGTAGGATCCTAATAGGACCCGAAAATCTTGAAACAGCTTCTCTGGTAGACATGCACTCAGGTTCCTTGGACTGCTGGTGAATATTGTCTCAGCTGAGGAGAATGGACTTCAGCAGTTGATGCTGCTCAGTGTTAACTGACAGCATAAAAAATTCATAACATTTTTACAAGGTTCCACTCTGTAGTACTTTGAATCTGGCCCCTGCCAGTGGGGGTTTTTAAGAGGCTGTATTTAAAGCTGATTAGGCTCTTATAAAAGCCACTAACTTTCCATTTGTTACTCATAAGTAACAAGTAAGTAATAAGTAATAAGGCTTTCTCTGTGGAACTCTGTGTTTTAAATTACCATCTTGTTTTATTTGATAGTAGTATCACAGAATTAAAGAATGGATGAGTTCAGCGGGAAACTAGAAACCATCTAGTCCAACCATCTTGCTCATGACACAGAGTGTCGGCTAGAGCAGGTTGCCCAGGACTTGCTCCAGCTGGGGTTTTAATGTCACCGAGGACAGAGACTCCAAAACCTCACTGTGCAACTGTCTCCAGTGCTTGACTAACCTCACAGTAAAAGTTCTTTCCTTGTGCCTTAATCTGTGCCCTTTGCCTCTTGACCTGTTACTGGACACCACTGAGAAGAGTCTTCATCACTCACTTCAGATATTTATACACATTTATAACATCCCCCCTGAGCTGTCTCTTCTCCAGGCAGAACACAGCCTCTCCTTGTGTAGGAGGTATTCCATTCCCTTCATGAACATTGTGACTGTTAACTTTCTAATGTTCAAGTAGCATAGTATGTGAAGTTCTGATCAACTGTACAGTATTTTCAGAAGAAAATTTGCCCTTTTAAAAAATGTAACCTTTTTTGTAAATGAGAAAGGGGAACAACATACATGCACACTCTTCTTGATTGTTGATACTGCCTTTTTTTTCCCTGTGTTTTCTTTTGCTGTTTGTAAAATTCTATGATACATCATTTGAGCTACTTGCTGTAATAGACAGAGAAACCTGCTCTGGATTATATGTTTGGAGGAAGATTACTGGTTTACTATCTATTCCCTACTGATAATTATGCAGAAAAGAAGATAAAAAATTTTCAATTAAAGCTTATGTAAAATTTCCAGTATCCATTTCAGAATTTGTTTCAATTTTGTATATTGGATTTTAAAAATGGCTAATTTCTTGGGTTTTATGGAAGGCTGAAGAACTGTTTGGCATCATTTCTGTATGACTGAAGTGGTAGTTAAAACTGATTAGAGACTTAATACTGTGTTAGAGTATGTTTTAATGCAGTTGAATTCGCTGCTGCAGAACTTCCCTAATCATGTTTTAGTTAGCTGCTGTCTAGCTTGCATCTGAAAGAGGTACTTCAAAAGTAGAACTCAGCATGTATTTGAAACCTATTTTTCTGGAAATAGGATCAATTATAATGATCTCTTAGTGCATGTATAACATTCAGGGCATCAATTATTTTTTTATTAGAATAATGATTAGTGCTCGTGAGTTGGAGCCTGTAGGTTCCCCTGTAAATTTGAAGTGTCTGTTTTTAAATTTCCTTTTTAATTTTGAAAAAAAAAGCCCTCACTTTGTATTCATGTGTCAAAAGTTAGAATTCTTGAAATTAATATAGCACTATTTTGATTTTTCTTCTACTTACTGATAATTTTGTCTCTATTGCAGTAGTCAGGAATTTCAGGGTAACCCAAATAAAATCTAGTGATCTAAATCTTTTTTCCTTGCCATGTTTTCTTCTTCTTCCATGATGATGTTCCTTGCTCTTACCTAGAAGACAGTGGACTGTAAAGGAACAGACTAAGTGAAAGATGAAGCTAATTTAAGAGCTTCTGAGCACTAGCTTATTCAGGAGACAAAAATTCTGTGCAGAGCAGCCTGAAATTATCATTGCCATGATCTGTGTGTGTGTTGGAAATGAAAGCTCCATCAAACTCTAGTCTCGAAGGAGCCCCAAAATATCCCTGAACATGGTTCAGTTCAAGTCTGAGAATGGTGTGTTCAGGACACAATCAGTACTCCTAAAAATAAGAAGAGGAAACAAGGAAAAAGTTATTCAGCGCTGTAAACATCAGTTAATTTTACAACTCATCAGCACTCAGTGCCTCTTTTTGAATTACTGTTACTTCATCGCTAGAATATTTGTTTCGTGCTTTCAAGACCACTTGGACTGGAGAACTTTTCTCTGAACCTATCAGATTTAGTTTTCGGTTAGTTCCTTGAGTTCAGTATACTCCCTTTTAGAAAAGTGAGAATAGAGGAACACTTTATATTCAGAAAGATGAAAGAAGTTTTCATTAAATCTGTCTTGGTAACAGTGTGGGGACATGTGTGATATCTCAAATGTTTCAAAACACAAAGTGTGAAAGTTCAACCTGGTTTCAAAGAGAGAGTGTTTTTTTTCTTTCTTTGCTGGCATGTTCATCAGGTATAGATTCATTTCCAGAAGGCTCTGTAATGTTCTGCTCTGAAGATGTTTGTTGTGCTCTCCTTCTTGGTTTCTTTGGCCATCAGCCTCTGCCCCTTGGATTTTTATTTTTTTTAGCTTGAAGATTCAGACATCCATATTACTATGCTATTCATCAGTATTTCTCATTTGGGAAGCTGTAGAACATGTTGCCCATGACTTGAAGCCATCCAAAGCTGTTGCCTTTTCTTTTGAGCTGGAGTCTTAAGAGCACTACAGAAGTGCACGCTGCATTGCTCTGCTGTGGCCAGATACTCTGACTGAGACACATGGGCCAGTCCCATCCAAATTTACTTCTCCCTACCTCCTTCTGGAGAGATTATGCTTTTAAGTTTTAACTTACTGTGTATTGCTGAGGGTCTCCTTACTCCCATATGATCCAGCCACATCTGTGTTTGCTCTTGGATGGGCAGAAGAGAGGAAGGTGGGAAGTGGATTGTTGGCAGAAGGAAATGAGGTTGTAGTAAGGGTTTAGAGGCTGCAGGAAGCCAGTTTGAGGCAGCATTGGAGACAAAAAGATGCAGCTATGTTTGGAGTGGAACCTAAGAAGTGTGTGTTGGGAAAAAAGGGTGCTAGATATTCTATAAATGTTTTATGAAGTGTTTAATGAATATTTGCCTATTACAAAGAAAGGACTAAATAAAGTATATGAGCCTGGGTTAAAAATAGCATAGAATTTCAGTCCATTTCAGGGGGTCCAATTTTCGTAATTTGACTTGGAAACTACATTTTTTTCTCTAATATACACAAACCTTCCTTCTTTGTTTTTTAAACATCTACATTGCCTGCTTCTTACCTTTGGCGTAAGCCTGCATTTCAGTTTATGCAGTCTCATTGCAGTTCATGTAGGTGTACTTGAGTTAGTTTGTGTGCAGTTCATTTGTGTACTGGCAATTTAAGGTACAAGCTTGCTGGAGATTAAGACTGTTGCATTTGTGACTGCAGCTCTCATACGCAGCATCACAGGGGCTGTGCAGCCTTGTCAAGAACTGCTGCAGTATGGCTCTCATCTCCCAGAGCTCTGCCTGCTCTAGATTCTGAAGTGTTTACAGGAGGTCCTGCTTAAAGTGAACTCAGTGGTGCCAACAAGGTGGCTATTCTTTGGCACCTAATCTAGTAAATGTATTTTTTTCACTACCAAAACTGGTAGTGTTTGGGTTTCTCCAGATGGTAAAATAGGCATAGTCTGAATAAAAGAAGAAATTCAGTGTTGCTTGTTTAGCACTGAATAAGATGGTTATGCTGAAAGTTGGAGGCAGTTACTGTCTGAAATGTGCTAGATTTGTCCTACATTAAAGTTCTTTTCTGTGTGCCTACATGTAATTTTGTTATTAGCTGATTGCATTTGTGCTAACAGACTGCATGGTGTTTGCTGTAAATGAAATTAATAAAAAACCCCACAAACAGATATTCTTGTTCTTCAGGTTGAGCTCCCACCTCCTGATCTTGGCCCAAGCTCTGCTCTAAATCAGACACTTAACTTGCTACGGGAGATTCTGGCATCTCATGACTCGTCTGTTATTCCACTGGATGCCCGTCAGGCTGACTTTGTACAGGTACAAGAATGTTTGACTGCTTTGTGTGTGAAGAGGAGGAAGAGGGGCAAAAAAAACAATGTGTAAGTTAGTTTCGATGCACAAAAGATAGCTGGAACGTTAGTCTTTTTGTCTGGTCCCATTTTGGAGCTCTCTATCAAACCGGAGTTTGTAATGTGAATAAGAGGGTGACTAACAAAATGGATAATTACAGTTGAGTATGGAGTGCTACTCTTAACACAGTATCTAAATTCTGTTATCCAATTACTACTCCATTAAGTAAATACACCCTCAAGATTGCACAATTACCAATTATCTAATCTGGGTTGTTCTTCCTCCTGCTAGGCTGGAATCTGTTCTTCTCAGGTTTTTATACTTTCCCCATCGCTGTGGTAGGTGATCACCTGCTGACAAATCCAGTAGAAAACTGCTTTCACAGTTGGAAACTCTCATTCCTCTTTATTCTGCTTTGGGGAATAAATATGTGATAGAGACAGAATGAGGTTAGAAGCCTTGTGTGACATTATTTCCTCCCTCCCCTCCCTCTTTTCTATGTGTTTGCTATTTTAGGTTCTGTCTTGTGTGCTAGATCCGTTGTTACAGATGTGTACTATGTCTGCTAGTAATTTGGGCACAGCTGATATGGCAACCTTCATGGTAAATTCACTTTACATGATGAGAACTACTTTGGCTCTCTTTGAATTCACTGACAAACGTCTAGAAATGTTGCAGTTTCAGGTAAGCTTTAGCAGCCCCAAAAGAAAATGAACTTATTACTGATTTTTTCACACTGTAAGTTGTGATGTAAACATAGTTATCATAAAATCAACTCAAAGCCAACATTATCAAAATCGGGGAAATGGCATAAGAGGGCTTCTTGTTGGAGACTGTAAGCAGATAGCATCTTTCATTTTAAACAGACAAAAAATGATTAAAAGGTTTGGTTTTGTTTGGTTTAGTTGCAGATAAACCCAGATCAGTGAACATTTTCATTATCCTAATCATTCTAATATTTATATGCAAACTATGAGAAGAAGCAAATGGAAATTGAAAGCTCAGTCAAACGGCTGACTGTATTCCATCATATAATCAGTACTGGATCATCATCTATTTTGTACTAGAATATAGTGTAGCTGAAGTTACAGCTTCAGTCCTGCTTTCTGCCTCTCTTTTCTCATTTATTTGGTTTTCTCTCACATCTCAGGGTAGTAATTCATATGTGGTACAATTTTGAAATGGAAGTCAAAATTCAGAAACTGTTGACTTACTAAAACTTGGACACTTCCCATTTATATTTTGCTTCATGAATATGTCTGCAGTATATCACAGGAGACCTTTGGAGGTGGGGGGCTTGAAAAAAGTCACAACTTCTTATTTGAAGGGATCAGCAAAGATTGGCTGTGATCCATTTTTCACTTTCTACTCCTAATCAGAATTTCTAGCACCTTTTAGCTCTGAAACAAACAGGCAACCTTACCAAACTGTCTGGGGTATTTCTAATTTCTATTATCAAGAGTTTCTTTCACAGTAAATGTTGCAATTGATTTACTCTTCAGAAAAGCAGTAGAGCTGAAGCTTACACATTTAATACCATTTACTTTCTTCGAACATCTTGCAAATACAGGAACAGACTGAAAAAAAATCTTGAAGATTATACATAAGTAGGTTATTCAAGTGGAGTTAGAATGGCATATTTATTAGGAGAAACATTTTTCGTAGAAGAACAACTCACTAAGACAGTTAAAAACTCCAAACTGAAATTAAGATTTCCCTCCTGATTTAAAAAGGAAAATGTGTTCTTTTAAACAATTTTAGGAAGCAAAAAGGTGAACTCTTTAAGTATCAGACAAAAAAGTCTTACATTTTAGTAGACTTATTATATATTATAATTTCATTTATTTTCTTTAGGATTGGAAGAAAAAAAAGTGAGTTAGTTATCTGTAAAAATGAAGTAATAATGTATATATACCCAAATTTCTTTCTGAGACTGCTCAAACTGAAAAATGGTTGCTGCTGCTGTGACTGGATTTAGGGATTAGGTTTTCTTGCAAAGTAAAGATTATATTAAGAATGTAAGACTCTTACAACTTTTTTTGTATGAAGATAATTAAAACAAAATGGCTAACTGTAATTTCATTGTCTATTGTTCTTTCAGTTAACTTTTTTAAAATATATGTTTATCAGTATTGAATTTAAAATCAATTCTGAATATGAGTTAGTTTCAGTTTTATTTTCCTTACAAAAGACTCTTCTGTTTATTGTAAAACTGCCATGTTATTGTCAGTATTTTCAATAAGAGTTGAATGATTTTTATCACATATTTTCAAAGAATTATAGCAAAATAAAATTATATAGGAATTTTTAAGATCAAGGCTATAATCTTCGTTTTTGGTGGTATTGCATTTACAAATACCAAAAAACCAGGTTCTTTTATTAGTCAGACATAAAGGAATTCCCTGCATTTTTATTATTGGTTCCTTGTAATATGAAAGATGTAAATGGATAAAATAATTATGCTGTATGTATTTGTAATATTTCCTTGTTTGTTGATCACTCTCCTTATTTGTGGTTTTTTTCTTATTATTTGTTTTTCTAGACCTTTTGACCCCAGAACTTGTTACATTTAATATTCTCACACACTCTCTATAAATACCTTATGCTTAACATTTCAGATTGAAGCTCATTTAGATACACTCATAAATGAGCAAGCTTCCTACGTGCTAACGAGAGCTGGTCTGAGTTACATTTATAATGCTTTGCAGCAACACAAACCAGAACAGGTGAGCTTACAGAATTTATATGTTGAGGGGGTACCACACACTTGCCAACTAGTAGAATTTTGGCACTGATGTTTTTGCAAATTAGGCTTCCTCTGAAAGCAAAGATTCAGTAATGCCTGTTGTTTTTCACATGGGACCAGGACTATTAGACAAAGGCACCTTCCAACTACGGATTGCCCCTACTCTGTGTGTAGCAGGCCTCGCACAGTTGGTGTGCAGCAGTCCTTCTGTACTGCTTGTCTGGTGCACACCGGGTGTGTATACCAGCACTTCCATGGTACCTAGAACACGTTAGACCTGCTGTGTATGTACATAGCATTCAGCTTCTTCCTTGCTTCCTGTAGCACCTGCATGGAGTCCATAGATAGCTGCATGTATTTGGTAATTGCTGCTTTTTTTCTTCTGTGGAAAACTGGCAGATGAGTTTAGTGGTAGTTTGAAATAGTTTCTTCTTCCATCCTTACTTGTTGCTGTAGCTATTCTAGTACCTAGACAGTGAGATTCTCAAAGTGAAAACTTGAGATTTCTTAGAGGAGATGAAAACTAGAATTCAGATCTCACGCTCTCCCTTTCTTGTGAAGCACAGTTGCGATGTGGTAGGTGTTAATACAGCCCTTCTTCCCTTCAGCTGTGCCTATGTCCTTTTGTGATCTTTTGTAGAAGTGAAAAACAGTGTTTTCTGGAGAAAACAGAACTCTGTTGGAGAGCTTTATGTTGTTTCTTCAGCTAATAATTTTGCATAAAGTGCTCAAACACAACAGATTTTTATGTATAAAGATGAATAAATAAATGTATAAATAATCTGATTAATAACTCAACTTAGTTTTCTATTCATGAGACTGTCTCCTGTTTTAAAACCAATTTCAAGTCGACTAGGGCAGGTTGTTAATGGAATGTAGCAATTTTCATTTCTATCTGTACAGCTGCCTGAGGTGATGTCACAGAATTTGCTAGGGGGTTAAGCAGCATTTGTGCACTGTATTGCCAAACCAGCACAGAAGGCTTACTGGGAAGCAGGTCTGAATTCTTCAGAGTCCAAGAACAAACAGCAAAGTTATTGTCTCTTAAGTCTGGAATTCCAAGGGAATGTAGCCAGTTTGCAGTTCAGTCTTTATTCTAGACCTTGTGGAAGGCTAGTTTTGGCTTTATTTAATGGTGAAGAAGAAAAAAAAAGGAATTGAAAGGACATATTAAGAATTCCATATTCTCAGCTTTTAATTTAAGGGAGTGGTAGAATTCAAATGAACTGTTAAGAGCACTTTAGTACTGAAATGCTGATACAGTTTCCAATCATTTAAGATCCTGTAGCAGGACAAAATCAAAATTAACTACTGAACTGATTGTAGACTTTATTATTTATCTTTTTCTATATGCTAGTATGACCTTTTTTTATCCCCCTGTTTGATTACTGGTTCTTAGGGTCCTCTTTCAAATTTGTCAAGTATGGATTCCGTGTCCCTGAAGGTTGCAATGGTAAGCATTTTTAACTTTCATATTATGGTGGTGATGCTGTGACATGGTAAAGAATAATGTTAATTATATGATTAGAAGATATTCATCTGTAGTAGAAGATATTCATCTAATCAGTCCTGCTCTTTAAGAAGAGCTGAATTACATGTCTGGGAATACTTTCTTCATCTGTAGTAATTTGACCACTTGAAGTAATAAATACATAAATTATTTCTGAAGGGGTAGTAATAGAATATTAGTTTCTAAGCCTTGAGAAGCAGAACTTTACTTACAAGAATGCTGTCCCATGAGTCATCTTAAATTGCTAAAAGCAAATACTTAGCTCTAATTAGTTTTAATCACCAAAGTTTCTTTTTTTGCCTCTATGCTTTGAAATATAGGTTCTGCTATCATTTATAATCTTAGTCCTAAGGCTTTGATTTTATGCAAATAATTCATCTTTACTCAGAAGTTAGATTCTGGGTGTATGTCACAGTTCTGTTTTTTCAAGTTGAAAGCTACAATATATTTTAAAGCAAATTATCAGATTATATTTTTTCTTAGAGTGTGTGAAGGCTATTTTGCATAGAGATAGCAATATCACAGTTCAGTAGGCAATAATATATAATCTGTCACTCTTCTTGCTTAGCTAAGTTTAGCTTTATTCTAAAAGTTTAACTGTAAAGGCCTGCTCAGACAGCAGTATATGTACACACCCATGGAAAAAAGGAGATTTTAAAAGGTTTTTAAAAAAACTTGTATATTGAATGCATCCCAATTATGGTAGTGTAGCCTATTTTTTTCTATTCAGGATTTAAACCAGCAGTTCCTGGCTGGTTGGATGAACAGAGCTCTGGCACAGAGCACTCAGTGGTTTACTGAGATCAGCATGCATTCTTACTAAATAAAATATCTTCTATTTATCATGGTCTTGTAGACTAACAACTAATTTAAAGACTGCAGTTTGGGGACCTTCTCTTTAAATTATGTATATGCAACTCTGTTACCTATAGTGGTACATAATAATTTCCCTTGAATAGTTAAGAGAAGAATCCAACTGTTTTATTTTGTTCATTACTTTATTTAACATCTGCTTCTGTGAACACACTAACCAGAATGGAACCAAGTGTGCTGAAGTCAAATCCACATAAATCCAATCTATCAGCCTAATCTATTGGCTTGTCAGGATTTAAACCAGGGCTGGGTACTTGCAGGCAGATTCACTGCCTCCCATTTATGCTTGAAAGTTTTCCAAGTCCCAGCCTTTTAAGTTGTTCATACATGCTTGCAAACGCGATGCTTGCTAAGTCCATACTCCTCTCAGCAAAAGCTCCCTTTCTTTCCAAACAAGGGCAGAAACCCCAAAAAATTAATTTGTGAGAACTGTGACTTCATTATTCATTTTTGCCTATGTTTTAAATTATGGATGGATGTGGATTTTAGGATTTACCAGCTTTAGAATATTCATTCAGTGAATGAATGAAGGTTGCCATCATTAGATAAACTTACTTAGGGCCTCGTTTTAGTGAATAATTCCAAGGATTGGGGATTATACAGTTTTTTTGGATAATCTGTTCAATGACATTCCTGATGAGAATTTCTCCTCTCACTATCTAATGAAAATGCTCCTTAGTGTAATATATGTTCAATATTCCTTTTGTTTTCACCTGTGAGAAGACCTGGTTTCATCTTCTCAGTAGTCAGCCATTTGACCACACAGTCACAGAATGGTTTGGGTTGGAATGGTCCTTAAGGACCATCTTGTTCCAACCTTCCCGCTGTGGGCAGGGACACTTTCCACTAGACCAGATTGCTCAAAATCCCATCCAGCCTGGCCTTGAACACTGCCAGGGGTGGGACAGCCACAATTTTTCTGATCGATTGTTTAAGACAGCAGTAATGTTTTTTCTTAGAATCAAAGCACTACTCTTTTTATCACTAGTATTCTGTGGGAAAGGAGAAGTAGGCTTAGAAGCAGTTCAAGAAGCCTGAAGTGGGTGATTTGCTCTTTGTTTTTCTCCACATAAGCAGTGAGTCCCTGCCAAAAAGTAAAAAGAAACATGCAAAAAGAATCAAGCAACATGTGTAACTTGGACAGAGTAGATATTTCTCTGAAGCTGTCTTATATTCTCTCTACGCTGAACAGACTCAGTGTGATCTTCAGTGATGTATAAGTACCTGCACCAGCTGCATAGGAAGCTTAGTCGAATACTTATAAAAGCTGGATTCTCATTATTTGCCCACCACTCATATTCCTCAGAGTCAGAAACAAAATTTTGGTGGCAGAGGTGCTGAAGTTAGACATTTGTTTTGGATTATTAAGTTCTATCTTTTAATGTAATCAGAAATGTTTTCAGAAGTCTGTGGTCTTACTTATTTTCGTATAACAGCGAAGTGTTAATATGTTGATCTCATATTCTCTTCTCATAGGCTCAGTTTGATCGCTATCTGTCTGCTCCAGATAGTCTGGTAATGTCCCAGCTGAATTTCCTTCTTAGTGCCACTGTGAAGTAAGTACCTTAGCTCTGGATTTCTATTATGCCTGAATAATGATCACAAAGATGAATTTGATTAGGTTTTAGTGAATCATGATGAGAATTCAAGTTATCAGCTGTGATGATATTTGCATTGTCCTTCAGGTCACAGTTCAGTTTTGTTCTGACTCTCCTATTTTTGAACAAGCAGTGAGGAGTATGTAATTCTGTAACTTTCTGAAGTGGTTACGCTTGATTTAAGAGGCACCATCAAAATGAATTACATTAATCTATTTTGAATGTTTCTACTGTGTCAGCATTTTTTGTCAACTTAGTTGTGTATTGTTTTAGAACTATTTTGTAAGCTCTCCAAAGACAGGTGAAATATATAGTTCTCCAAGATTTCTTTTATCCCCACTGCTTTGTCAGTTCTAGAATTTTCACCTTTGTTGTCTTCTGCTGTAGAATATTGGCATTCTGTCTCATTGAATACTGTGCTGAGATTATTTTACTTTTCACCTAATACATTTTTTTAAAGAGATTTATTCTTTGAAGTATGGAAGTAAGAACTTTATTATTTATCTCTTACCTCATTTTTTGAATATAACTGAACACTAAGGCTAGGGAAAGTGCCACGAATTTCTTTCCAATTAAATGTGAACCACATGAAGACTTTCTGTAGTACTTAAACTCAGAGAATTATATGTTGCACTGATCAAAAACTTTTCCTTGACATTATTTTTCACACTTTTGTGGAGAATGCAGGTTATGGAATATACCAGAAACTGAGACAAGCACATCACATTTTACATAATGCAGTAGTATTTGGAGTTTCATTACTAGTACTTTTCTTCAGTGGGATTGTATTACAGCATCTTGCATTTACAAAATGACGTATGTCAAGGGAAAAATAATTATTGTTGGGAGTTGAATAGAACAGTTTAGTTGGAAGGGACCTACAATGATCAGCTAGTCCAGCTGTCAGGTTCTCATCCTGCATTGCTCAGGTTCTCCTCATCCAAAGACTTCCAGTCACTCCATACAGGTGGAGCGTGGCTGGGAATGCTGATGCTTTTCAGCTGGCACTGGGTGTCTCTCCCAGGTTTACCATTCCCATACCTCAGCTGGCAGAGCTGACCCTGTTGCGGGAGACCTCTACTCCCTGTTTAGGTCAAACAGGGTAGCTTGACCAGTAAAGTCAGTGAAACATCACAACTTCTGTTTCTCGGTGTCAAGGCATTAAACCTGTATTTTAGCTCTCGATATATTTTTTTAATGTAGATCGATTTAAAAATCGTAATAACAGTAAATGTATTTTGAAAACCTCAACTTTTCATTGCTAACACAGAGGCAATTTTAAGAGGTAGACTCTATGCTACCATAAAGACTCTGGCACAGTGAAATTACTTGAACTAAATCATTCCTTCTGTCAGGTGAACGAAGATAAACTGGTCATGTAGGCACTCTTAGCCTTATCCCATTGATAAGCTTTCTAAACTTCTCAGCACATTTTAAGCCAAATTCATATTACCTTGCAGCAGTGGACAGTTGAGAGATCAGAGGGAAGACTTGTGTGAAGGTGATGGCTATGGCTGCTACAACTCAGCTAACATGCAGAAGTTTATTAGCCTGCTATAATCAGTGCTATAGGTCAGGTTCTGCTCAGAATTAAAACAAAATAAATAAATCAGTTAGCCCATTAGCCCTCAAACACGTAGTTTTAAACCCAAGCAATCCTTCTGAAGTTAAAATACCCATTTACGGAGATGCTTGTAGAATCACTGTCTTGATAGTCAATATTTTCAATGGTAAATAAGCCTTGAAAATTCAAAATCTTGTCAAAATTCAAGCAAAACATTTAACAAGTGCTATAATTTTAGTCTCTGGCTATAGTAGTTGGAATTTTCAATTTTGAAGACATTTTCCTTGAAATCAGATAATTGAGAGCTGTAACCTATGAGGTCTGTGGTTCTCAGAATCAGACCACATGCTTTTGATAAAGGGACCAATGTATTATATACTTGTTGGCAATATCATTTAACCTTTGCAACTGGGAAGAACATTTCTTCCAACATTACCAGTGCAAGCTCTTGTCTTTCAAATTTCTTCAGTCATTTAAAGTCTTAAGCTATGTATTCTATGGTTGTTGGTCTTGAAAAGCTCTTTTCATTCGTGTTGGATCACAGAAACTGAATGCTGGAATTACTATTTTTAGCAAGTGCTGCCATTTGTGTTAGTGATAAATGTATCATGTTGTTATGGCAACTGAAATACTAATGTACTGATTAATGACACTGACATTATTTGATTGAACAACACATGTGATGGTGTTCAGTCCTCTGCATATTTTAACAAATATTTTAACGAACTTTTTTTATTTATTCATTTGGTGCAATAGTTTTACACAAATTCAGTGTGTAATGCTTTCATAAAAGATTGTCATGTTACAGGAGCTTAGTGATCCCAGGCTGAGGTCACAGACAGTTGTCTTACCTGAACACCCTGAATATATTTCCCTTATAATAGTGGGTTTGGATTTGCTAATAGAAGGGCTGTCTTTTTTTCAAGTATTCTAATAACCTAGTAATACTGGCAGTTGGTGCTGTAGAAGAAAAAACTGGATACTGTGTGTCAGAATAAAATGCATGTTCGGTCTTCTAATCTGCTTCTCATAGCTTCTATTCCTCAATGTTTCCTATAAAGACAAAAATGTTTGTACTTGATCTTTGAAATTTCTTTGATTTGTCAGTTCTCAACAGTCGGTGAATTCAGCCCTGATTTTAGTGGATGAAGTTTTGTTGTCTTTGTTTCTCTGCTGCATATTACAGCAGGGCTCAATCTGGATTTGTGGTTGCCTTGGTTTCCTCAGCTTCTGCTGGAGTTCCCCTTGCATGGGTTTGTCTGTAAAATAGTTGTAGCTGCTGTTTCTAACAGATAAAAATGCATCTGCAACTGTAAACACCATCACCATGATGATTAAAGTAAACTGATTCAATGGATAATGTAAAATAAAATTATTAGGTTGTCTTCAAAAAATATTAAACTTTCCAGTTAAATTTAGCATTCAGTCTGTGTGCATTGTTACTCATTTATCTCCAGAAAAATAACAGGACACAGACTTCCTACCATTGTTGGTAAAAGGTTGTGTTTTTAATCTCTGACCACTATCACTAGGTTTTGTCTGATTATGGAATTAAGTACTGTCAAGATAAAGCAAATAGAATATATTTGCTAGTAAATGAAAAAAAAAGTGTGTATTTACAAAGGACAGTGAGAAGCCACTGGAGGTAGAAGATAGATCAGTAAGTTTATCAGTCTTTTAAAAGATACAGGGGAGTGCAGGTGGGAAACGAATGTATGCAAATTAAATCCTTCTATTAGTTTTTGCTTGACTGTAGAAATGAAGAAGCTTCTGTCTTAGTTATCAGGTCATATATGTGAGTTTGTCTGTGTATAATACAACACAAGAAAGAAGCCTTTTTTTTCAAACTTTGAGCTGTTTTCACAGTTGAAGTAAAAGACTTTTTAGTGTAACTCACACCAATTTTAAATGTGTATTTTGATGTATATCTTTAATTTCTTGTATGTGATACAGTTATATTCCCTACAATTTGCAAATTATGTTGTTTTGGTTTGGTTTTTAGAGAGCAGATAATAAAACAGTCAACAGAACTGGTCTGCAGAGCTTACAGTGAGTTATATGCAGCTGTGATGGATCCTTCAAATGAGTACAAGGATCCAGAAACCATCCTACACAGATCTCCTCATCAAGTTCAGGCACTCCTTTCATAGTTGTGCATCCCTCAGATTTATCAGAATCCATAATTCTGTATTTCTTGAGTATTTGCATTGAATTACTTTTCTGCTTTGAATTTGGATGTGTAATTGTATAGTTAAAATATGTAGGAATGCAGTTTTCTTTAATCTGCTTGGCAGAAGTCTAGTCTTTCCTGTCTTTGAATACTTTCAGTAGGCCAGAAAATAGAATATAGATTGAAAATTATTTTAATGTATTTCTCTGATGGAAATGGACCTTGACAATGTGCAATCTCTTTGAAAAAGGAGAAAAGCTTTTTTCCTTGCTGTACATAATCCTTTCAACTACAGTCTTAACCAGTGTCTCTTACGACTTCACCAATATTTTTATTTGCTCTATTGTCTGTTCTCTCACTCTTTTTCTCAGCCTCCCATCAGTAAACACTGATAACTGAAATTTTAATACAACTGATACACTTTGAATGACTCATGCATCACTTTTGCAGCTCATAAATCATTTCAGAATACGTGATGCTCTTTTGCAAATCCTATTGATTAAATCTTTGAGGCAAAATTTGTGTGGCTTTTTTTGCAATCTTTTATCTGGTGTTTTCTGTCAGAAAAATAAACGTTTGAACTACATGCTTGTACATAACCTGGAACTTAATGCTTTAAATTATTTTTATAATTCTGTTTTACTGGAAGGATTTTGGTTTAGTGCAGTTGTTTTCAATAGGAATCCTTATATCAGTTGAAACTCACTGATCTAAGGGTGGGACGAGTAACAGTGTAGGTTAGGGAAGTGGTTTGCACAGCAGTATGGCCATTCCTCCCTCACATGTACATGATTTCTGTTTTGCTTGTTTTAATGTACCGAAAAAGTCCATCTGCTCTAGTACAAGTATTTTTTCAGTTCATAATCCACCAAGAGATTTTCATGGTTTATGTGACTTGGGATTTATGTGGGAGAGCTGGAATGCGTCGATGTCCCAGTCTGATGCGTAGAAAGCTGTTAGTGAAGGTTTCATTTCTTTCCTCTGTTGGTGCAAGCTGAAGCTTCCCTGTGCAGAAGTCCTGATAATATAGAGTTATGATTTAGGGGACTTCTGCTTCCAGGAAAAGAGGAAAATGAAGGAGGAAAAAAAAAGTAGGATACTTGTTCTCTGTTGGGCCTTGTGATAATTTTCTGCAAATTCCTTAAACATAGTTATTTTTCAGGAAGGTGTTGTTAAAGAGAAACTTTAGGAAACAAGAAGTTAGTAAAATGGATTTGTGACTAGGGTTTTTTGTTCATTTGTTTTTAAAGGATTTTTTAAAGGATTTTTTGTTTCTAAACAGCAGACTGTTTCATTGGAAGCATTTCACTTTTTTTCTTCTCTTTGTTAATGTAGGAGTGCCATGGAGTTATTACAGTCACCTGAGTTTACTCTCACATTATATGTGGCTTATTTTATGTACGTCAAGGGGGAGATGAGCAGTCATTCATATTGAATAACTTATTTTACTTTTATTAGTAGTAATAGTCCACATATAAAATACATACTTGGTGGCAGCCAAGTCTGCAGTTTAGTGTATGCTTGCAGAAGAGCAAGACATAAAGAACAGCAGCAATACGTTTTAGCCTCTTGGAAAACTTCATTGCACAAAATGCATTCAGTGCGCTCAGAAAACAGCTTTTGTGGTAATGCCACAACAAAGCAATAGCTCCTTTTCCAAATGGGAGTAATTTGTTGGTATAGAAAGTGTAAGTGTCCCTGGAGTTCTCAGGCCAGGCATAAATCTCTCTGTAAATATGAATGTTAGATTTATTCTGTTTAAAATCTCTAGACCTGTAAGACAAAAAATTCTAGAAGCTGAGAAAAGGTCTAATGGAAAATTACCAGGTAAGGCTCTTTATATTACTCAGATTTTGCACTGCCAGAATATACATTCAGGCAGCTGTTCATTGTTGTTTAATAATGTTAATATTGCTTAATATGCCTGTAATTATTATCTAATATATGAAAATTACATCAGTTGTGAAAGGCCTATAAATTACCTCGAGATGAGCATACTCACAAGAGTGAACTTTTTCCTGAAATAATGCTCAACCTCAGTCTCCAATAATCAATAGTTTGCATGAGGATTCGTAAGAAGTTACTGCCTATATTTGATTCCATGTAGAGACTTACTCATGGTTTTGTCTTCTCTCGGTAAAAATGCAAAAGCTATAGAGGTTGTAATTTGGGAAAATTAAAGTCAATTGCTAATTTTGGTATGTGCAGCTAAAGTTAATGACCAATGGTCACAAATAAGAAAGGACATCAATAAAAACATTTGATTTACTGACTCTGTCTTCCATGTTGTTATTTCCTCTTGATTGCCTTCCTAAGAGTAGGAAGGAAAACGTGATTAGATTATGACCTGCCTTTTCCATCTTGGCATTTCTGACCCTTTTATTTTACTAATTCCCATGATTTCCACACTAGGAACCTTGAAGCTGCAGTCCTCTGATTAGCTAGAGGATGCATAAGCATTGCAGTAAATGAAATCACTCCGGGTGTCAGTTCCTGGCCCATTTTCAGACCAGATACCGCAGGTCTGACTTGAGCCTCCCATGCCTGAAGAGATGCTCCGCAGCCCGCGGCTGGGCTGAGTCAGTCAGCCGTTCTGGTGTTGCTCCTTACCACTTCCCTGGAGGGACATGGCTTTTCCTGGAGAGAGCAACTCCCTGCTCTGTGCTGGGCAGCGACTGGGGAAGGTGGGGAAAAGGAGGGGTTTGCACACTGCCTGTAGTAGGCAGCACTCCCTGTGTGTGACACCCTGACAGCCCCGTTCTGAGAACAGATGTGTTGTCTGGTACAAAGAGCACTTTCCTGGGAAGTGGGAGAGCTGGGTTCTGGGCCAAAGGAGTTTGGAACCGACATACCGCATCTTCCTGGCGAGCACCCAGCCCTCTGACTGTTGTGTAGTATGAGATGGGGCAGGTCTGTTTCTTCTCTTTCGCATTTAGCAGCTGTGCATAAATCAGTGCAAAATATGGGAGGCAGGAGATGGAATAAGCAAGGAGGAGTTTGGCCCTGTGGGATGTACATAAGGGGTCTCTGAGGCCTCCAAGGTCTGGATCTTCCTCCATTTGTTACATCAGAACGTTATCTGTGATTCCAATACATGCGTCCCTGAAACAGAATCAGGTTCCCAGGACTTTATCACCCACAGAATATCCAGTGAGCAGCAAGATACAGAGTTGGGCTTGGGTTTTACCCAAGGTGTTTCATCTGCGCTGGTGGCAATTCCTATGTGTTCACTCCTACGTGTACAATTTTCTCCTTCCTGCTTTATAAATGTGCACACTACTAAGGAAATACAATATAAAAGTTGTTTTAATTACAGCAAGCAAGCAGCAGCCCAGCCGTGGTGATTTTTTGTTTTCTGTTACAGGAAAAGAGAAGCTTGCGGAGGTTTAGAAAGGTGGCAATCTATTTGTTTTGCAGCATTTCAGTGCTCCTCCCTGTTCTGTAAGATTTATGGTTCTAGCCCTGCATTTTGTCTGTTAGACTCAGCCGTAATTATTTTTATTAATGTTTTGAAATAAGTGTTGAGGGAAAATACTTTCAGAACTGCTAAACTTTTCCATTAATTTAAAAAACTGTATCTGTTCTTTGATCCCTTTACTTGGCTTGCTGAGTCACTTTGCGGGCAACCCAGGGGGTGGGACGCTTATAAAATTCTGAAAATTAAACAAAGAGGTTAGACATATTTCCATGAGCGAAACACACCCTCCAGAAAGGAACACAGACATGGGTGTGGGTTTATTTGAAATCCACTGCCACCTGCTTCTGAGGGAAAATGCAGGAAAAGAGACATTTGCTTATGATGAGGGCACCCATCCAAAACGGCCTGGATAGGGTTAGATGCTGCAAATGGATGGTGAATTGATGTTATGTGTGAGTAGTTCAGAGAATTTTCAAAAATAATATACTCAACTCATGTATTGAATTTACTTGTTAAAGATTTCCAGAACTGCTACATCTTTTGCCCCCCAGTCTTAAGAACTTTGCAAACTTAATTTCAAGCCAATCCAGCAACTGCTACACAAATTCTAGCGCTTGAATATTTAGAGTGAAATGAGATGCTTTGAGCCACCCAGTGCATACAAAGCAGTAGTTGAACTCAGAGCAAATGTGTGTCTTGAAAGAATTTCAAAAAATGGGAAATTAATATAATTTGAACTTGGGTATTTGTCCTGAGGGGTATGAGAGGCAACACCATTCATGTGGCAGGGCAGGTCTCTCTGGTGGTCCACTACACAGTAGGAGACCAACGTCAGTTTTTCAGCATCAAACTCCTTGGAAGTTTTTTAAAGGTGCTCCTGTGCTGCTGTGCTGTGCTAAGCTGGGTGTTGGCTGCCCAGCAAGGCAACTGAGCTGTGATCCAGTGGGGATGTCCATGCCTGCTGTACGTCTTTTCCAAATGATCAAAAGGTGGGTAAACCTCTTGGCACAGAAAGATCTTTTTCCAATATCCTATCTCCATCCTTTAGTAAAGAGCCACTTTGTGCAGAGCTAGTGCAGGTCTGAAGTAAACACAAGACATTGCTTCTGGCTTGGTCCTCAACCAACTGTTCATCCACCTGGAGATGGTGCTGGTAGATCTCCAGCAATCTGCAGAATCCTCTGGTGCAAAGCTAAGGAAAGACAAAGCACAAAGGAGCCCTTTACACCTGAAAATGCACACTTTTGTACATTAGTGTACGTCTTAGGGCCTAAATGAAGGTACAACCCCCTCATGCCACAGTTGTCACACAGACTTCACATACAACGGAAAGGTGAACCACAAAGGCTTTGCTCCTTACAAAAGGAGTTTGTTTTGACTACCTTGCTTTAGCAGTAAGGAAACCTTGATGGAGCAAGATATGGCTGAAAGGTGTTTGATAGGTTACTGCAGAGGAGCTGACGGAAGAGAAAGAGACTGTGGCATGTTTCATATTCAAACAATGAAGCTTTCACTTGCTGCCTCGTTCACAGATGTGGTATTGTCAAATTGCAGGAAAATGCCTGGCAGACTCTGTCATTGACTATTTTAGGGAGGAAAAAGACTCAGAACACACTATTTATAGAAGCCACACAAATGAGTACAGAGTTCTTACCCGCCAAAGATAACATTAGTTGTGATTTATCAAAGTAATCTTTATTTTATGGAAAATGGATAATAGGGTGTAATTTAATCCTCTGTGAATGTAATGTATATTTCAAAGGGTTCTTTTTTGTCAATAAAACCATTTGTTGTACTTGTTAAACTAATTAGTCTTGTTGCTGTTGCTTAGGACAGGATAAAAGATACCCATTAATGAAAAAGGGGAGGAAAAGATGGGTTTGAAAGTTTGTGAAATATTTTGTACTCATTGCAAGCCAGTTTTCTGATCAAAATGGATTTTGCCTCTCACTGCAAGCCTGCGTTAACTGAGTTTGTGCAGATGATACATTTTCCTTTTTTAACTTAAAATAAATTAGAGGATTAGCCCAAAGAATTCATCTCATCTCTTGGTGTTTCACCTGCTCCAGGCATCAGGGTCTCCTCCAACTTTTTTGTCTACCAATGCTGGCACAAGCTTCCAACCCCAGAGCTGAGTGCCGGCAGGGAGGGTGACGTTCCTGGCTGCTTCTCCCTACTCTGCATTTTTTCCACCATGTGCAAACACATTCCAGGAGTCACAGAGAAAGTGAAAAGGGAAGAAAACAGAGCTGTCTGGGTGCATCCTGTGCTGGTCTCTGGCCAGCCACAGATCTTTCGCTGGGTGAGGGCAAATTTTGCAGGGCCAGAGCACGGGGCTGAAGCTCTGTTGAGTCTCTCTGACCCCTCTCTGAGAGGGGTCCTGGCAGCAGTGTTAGGCTGTAGAGGCAGGACATGAGATCATTCTTTGGTTCTGCAGACCTTGAAAGATCAGAAAGTCAGAAGTGGGAAAGAGTCAGAAGAGGACATATATTTTATTATCATAATTTTTTTCCTTTTTTCCTTAGTGTTTTTGGTGTCCTTGTTTGTAGCCTGACAGCCTCATGAACTTTTAATAGGAATTTATGAATGATTTTCAGAGGATAACAGTTAAAAGACTGCCTAAGCTCTTAGAGGTCTCCCTTCGAAATGTCTCAGAAAATGCTCCTCAGAAGGACCAATTTACAGGGAAATCCTTAATGGTCTTGTCTTTGTTGTCTGTAGCAATTTTGCATGATCATTCCAGTTTCTTGATTCTCCTTGCACCCTCCATTGAAGAAACTGTCCCAAGTACAACATTTCTAATCGTGAATTACTGCATCCAGTGGTTTCAAAGGACCTCAAATCTCCTGGATGCAGAGGTGAGAAGCCTTGGTCACACTTCGAGGTCCCAGGGCCCCCACTGGAGAGATTGTAGAGCAGATCTGCCCTCTGCAGCCCTTCCCCATCTTGCTCTGAGGACACCTGCCTACTTCAGCAGGAGAGAATTGTCCCTGTACACAAAGGACAGTTCCTCTGCTGCCTTTGTTACCACTGTCCTGAGCGCAGCTCACAGCTTGGGATAGGGCTGTCCATCTTCTCAGCTGAAAAGAAAGAACAGGCAAATTACCAGACAAGCTGCTTAATTCATGTAGGTGAAATAAAACCTCTATTTCAGCAGCCATTCAGTCAGAAATCTGAGTGGCACGTCCAACCCTTCTACCTTTGGATCAGGTGGCCCTGCTGCCTCATACCTAAATAGTGTGAGAACAACAAACCTTTATCCCTGTGAAGGTCCATCCGCACCTGTGGCTCAGAGGGAAAGCTGTGCCTCAGGTCTGGTGCTCCAGTCCACACCAGCAGAACACACTGGGTGTCTTCTTACAGCAGCCCTGCTAATGCTGCAAGGCAGAGCTCCTGTACCCCATGGACTTCCAGGACAGTGACCCAAAAGTAAATGCCAAGATCAGCTTGCCAGCACTTTGATGTGGAAAGGGCTCTGAATCTGAGGATGTTGTATCCTTGCTGTGCTGTCTTTGGTTTTGTAATAATTTCTACGTGAACACGCTCATGCACCATTAGGTTATTTTATAAAATACACGAATTTCTGTGGATCTCCTTCCCCAGGCCTTTGTGGCAGCACTAAGGAATATCACAGTAGTGATAAAAACCTGTCAGCTTTCTAATTAAATGGGCCCAGTTTAGAAAGTCCTTTTGAGTTTTATGTTTCTATATCCAGAATGACTAAAGGACTGAAAACTGCCATCCATACCCAGAGCTGCATCGAAAGCAGCATGGCCAGGAGGGTGACGCAGTTGATTCTGCCCCTCCAATCTGCTCTTGTGAAATCCTCCCTGGAGTACTGTGTCCAGCCCTGGGGGCCCCAGCATAAGGAGTACATGGACCTTTGGAACACTTCCCGCCCCTCTGATTGCTAAAGCAGAGCCCAGGGAGGAAGGGGATCTCCACACAGGGAAGTGCAGAACCTGTTCCAGTAATCCCTACCGGGCAGACAAAAATAGCGACCTTACTTTAAAGCTTACATTTTTATGTAAACACTGAACGATGTGGCTTTTACTTCAGGGAATTGATATGGGCTGAGAAAATTGCAGAAAGGTGAGATGTGGTATTTTTTACCGGTATTTTTTCTATCCTGCAGAGCCTGTGTTGTCTTTCATAAACAGGTGAGGAGGTGTCTGTGGTTGTGAACATGTTCTTCCTTTTTCTTCTTGGAAATCCACTCTCAATTAATCCGGAACATTAGATAAACTGGTGCTAATGAAATAAAAGGTTTTATTAGGTTACACAACGGTATGCAGTGACTTAGGGGACAAAGTCAAATATTTACTCAGGCTAACTTTAGGAAAGGAAACAGCTAAAGAGATCACAAGTGAAACAGCTGAAAATAAAAATTGCATCTGTCAGGTAGACTTGTAAATTAATTAGGGGGATAAATAATGTAAGGGTGTTATGTGGAGAGCAACTGGAGAGCAATTTTTTTTTCTAGCTCTCTATTGCAAGCCTTTGGAGTTACCTCCAAACACCTGCTACATGATTGAACTTTGGATCAACTCTGCAAAGCTCAGCATATGATTAAGACCAAGTGACTTCATGGGAATGTAAACATGTACTTAACTTCAAGTCCAACAGGTGCCTGAGGCCCAAAGACACCTCCTGAGCACAGGACTTGGTGCTCAGAGCGATGTTTTCTGATCAGGTCAAGAAAATTGCTTCAGAAGAGATTAACTGTGCTGTGGAATTGCTTATCTCCCCCCACAGTGGTCACCAGTTTGGAGACAGCTATCTGCAAACTGGAAACTGGGTTTGTTTGGGTTGGCATAGCTTTAAGTAACTAGAGATCCCAGTATGGCCTAAAATAGCCTTAAATGCCACAATCGCCGCAGAAGGAAAATAATTTGATGGGCACTTAGCCAGCCAGGTACATACACACACACTCCTGTCTGTGTTTTTCTGGACAGAATGTGTAGGCTGCAACCTTTCCCAGATACTTCTGAGCAATATCCTTCTCAGCATGTCTGGGGTGTCATGAGACCTGAGCTCTGCAAGTGCCAGCCTGGAGCCCAGCTCATGAGCAGCCTGCTGCTCCACACTCCTCATTCAACAGGTGCTTACACTGACTGCAGCCACAGAAATGTGACTTTGTACAGCAAAAACGAGGCTGAGACCCTATAAATACATCTGTCCCCTCCATCTGAAAAGCTCAACAGCCAGTGCAAACCCCAAAGTCCTGAGTAGAGATGACTTGACGTGATTTAGTAGGCATCATTTCTCCCATCCCCTGAAGTCATATTTCTTCAACAGGTAAGTACATGCTTCTGAGAAAGGAGAATGGACTAGCACCAGCAATTCTGAGATTGATTTCACTGATTTTATGGATGCAGACATGCAGTGGATTTTAAATGTGCTGTTTGGGTACTGAGATTTACAGAAGCAGAAAGTTTTTAGCTTCCCAAGTACACTGACCCTGGATGCATTTTCTGTAGTCCTGATGTTCTTGGTCTAGATAAGTTGCTACAAGTGTTGCCTCAGTGGAAACCAGAATCAGCTCAGAGCTCTGTTGCAGGTGACTGAAGTGGGTGGAGTGGCACAAGGGGAAGCATGAGACTGCCTGATTTTTTCATAGTTTGTTCTTCCATTGAGTTCCCAGAGCTGCAGAAACCTATGCACACAGTTCAGCATACGAGTAATCCTACTGCATGTATGTATTTCAAATTCACCAGGTGAATTCAAAGGATGGGGACGTGTGCATACGTATGTTCTCGTGGCCTCCATCCCACAGGCATGGCAAAGGCTGCAGCTTGTTTGAAGTTTGGTCTCTCAGCAGAGGTACAATCTTGAAATAACCCTTAAGAGTGTACCATCACATCTGAGTTTTTTCTGACTGCAGCTGAAGACAGAGAAATAACATTCTTCTGGTCAAGGGATACAGCAAATGTGCTTAGAGGAAAACTCCCAATACAGCTCTCTTCATGGAGAAGACCACTGACAGATCAAGTTTTTAACAAACCAGTAGAAAAGAAATCTTCCTTTCTGCATTTTGATGTTAAAAATATGAGCAAAAATTTATACATGTATATTGGCTGATATTTACACTTTTAGAGAATCTCCCATTAACTTCAGTTAAAACTAATCTATTCACTGCAATTTTTATCCCCTCCTAAAAGGAAAAAGAGACAAATTTACTAATAATTTGTGTAACTTGGATTTTGATGCTACTTGGTGTTATAAGAGCACAGAACATGGAAATCCTCAGGTACAGTTATTTTCAATTTATCTGTTTTCTAAAATATACTTTTTAAGAGTCCACATATTTAAAACTTAATCTTTACTGTATGTCCTGATTTCTGCTATGCAAATGGAAATACACGGAGTGCTGTGAATTTAGATCCACATTTTTATATGATGCCCATTCCTTCTAGTTTCAAGACATAATACAGAACATTTGCAACTTCTTTACGACTCTCCTATATACACATTGTTATTTTAGAGTCAAGATGTTAAATATGTTGCCTGTGACTGATTCCTTGTGAAAAGTCTTAACTGCAGCAATGATCACAAACAGGTTTTGGTCCAAAAATCCTGATGGAGAAAGAAAGGAGGAGAAAACAACATGTGCAGTGTACACTTTGAGTGCAACAGAGCAAGGGTTGGCTTAAATACTTTAATCAGAAGGTCAAAAGCAATTTGGCTTGGCAGTTTGTATCATATTGCCTGTAGATCCCAGCTCCTGAAAACAGGAAACCCTAAAATCACAAGTCAGTAAAGAAGACATTCAGTGGAATCAAAGGAAGTGTGAGGGACAGGAGCAAGGAAAGATAGGGTTTGCAGAAAGACATGACATGGAAAGCGCTCACCAGAGGCAGAGATTACTTGAGGCAAAATTTAAGATACAAGTGGCCCAGAAAATATGACAGGAAGCTGCTCTAGACCTTGATGGCAGAGTGAAAAGTCAGAGGAAAGGCTGGCAAGCTCAGATAAAGGAGGTGGTTGTGGCCTGGGCGATGGGGACCAGGACTGTGCGGAGGCTGCCGGCGCACAGGGAAGGAGGGAAAGATATTTCTGCAGATGGGTTTCAGAGCGGTTGGGAGGGGGAGTGAGCGGCAAGATCAGAGGGTACTCACTGAGCATTGAAATAGAGAGGAGAAATTAGCAGGGAGCTACTGATCATTCTGGAGTGAAGGATCCTGCCATGTGTTAGGCAGGCAAGAATAAAGGCTTTTCAGGTTTCAGGTAATGACAGTTCAGACAGGCCCATCTCTGTCAGAAACATCAGTACCGTGTGTTACAGATGTTCACGTGCCAGGCACAAACAAACGAAACCCCTTTCATTTAGAAAACACTGGAGGCACGTTCACCTTTCCATAAGCCTCCAAGCCACACAGCTGGCACGATCCTTGTTCCCGTTTGCAGTGCCACAGGCTGTATGGTACATGCAGGTGATGGAGACAGGTGAGTCTGTGCCTGTCCCCTGTCCCTGTGCAGAAGGAGGAGGGACTCTGGAGAGCCATGGAAGAGGCTTGGGAGAGGCAGTAGGGATGAACTCTGCCAGTGAGATCCTTTCTGCTTTTGGCACTGGCATTACAAGTTAGTGAGCTCTGTGGGAAGAGAAAGGGAAGTGAGGGGAACAGATGGAAATTGCCTGAGCCCCAGCAGTCCTGATGCCATTGTTTGCTAGTGGTGTGGGGCTGTTTGCTTGGAGCAGGGGGACAAGCAGAGGAGAGGTTTGCAGAGCAAAGCAGGACATCTGGGTTTCTTTCCTGGTTGCCATCACTAGTGGGGAAGCCACTTAATCTCTGCGCTGCAGTTCCCCCGCGCTGGGTGTTGTAGACACTCAAGTGCAGTCGAGAACAGGCACCGGCCCTGGCAGGGTGGGAGGACCCTGAGCACACACTGGTGTGTGAGGAAAGGGCCTCTCTGCTGCATATTCACATCCAAAACTGCAGCTCTGAATAAGCAGGTATTTTATTACCCTGATGCTGACAGTCCAGTCTGAATCTTTCCACTCTATTTGTGCCCTATTATCTGGCTATAAGCTGCAGAAGGGTGGCAAGGAGGAGGCTCCACTTGGCCCCCCTCGGGTATCACCTTGCATCTGCTTGCAGCAGGAGATTAAATACTCCTGCCTACCCTTCTTACTCTGCCTCCACAGCAGTGTTGTGGATGGGTGCCAGATCTCTGCCCTCATCTGAAACACCATTTAGCAAAGATTATGAGGTAGTAAAGTGGTAAGAATAGCTGTATACTTAAATACTAAGTGGGGTCTTAAAGCCAGAGAAAACAGCCTAGCATCAAATCATTCAGAAGGTAGCTCGGGACTAAAATGTGTACACATGCCTGTGGAGGACAGCCTCAGGGCTATAAACACCTACAGGACCACAGCTCTAGCCCTCCATAAGAGTTTACCCAAAATAATTGCAGCTTTAAGGCTTTGCTTACATTTTTGCTGCTGTTCATGTTTATTGAAAGAGATTACTTCTTCATTTTCCTCCTAGCCGGATTAAAGTTTTCACTGAGAGATGTATCCGATGTCTAAATAATTATTTCTTGTACATTAGAGGCAGAACTGGCTTTCTCCAGCCCCTTATACTGCTGGTTCATCCTAAAAGACATTGTTAAGCTGGTCATGGAGAGTAGAGATGGGGAATGGGAGCAGAGATGGCACAGGTATTTACCCTCACCTGAGTTGCCCTATAAATCCTTAAGATCTTTTACCTAACAACTGAAGGTTTGTTTTATATTATATACCCTTTTCCTATTTTCTTCTCTTCTTCTGCCCTTATCTTTTCCATATCAGAATTATCTGACTTTCTTTATCTTGTCACTTTGACTCCCTTCTTTTGTTGCTAATGCAGTTTCCCTCTTTTACCTCACTTCCCTTGTAAAGTCTCACTGCCTTTGTACTCTTTTCCAGGAGCATCATCTTCTGTCACAAACCGCAGATTGTATCTTCTAGCCTTCTCCCACAGAGGTTGATTTTAATCCTTAGACCTAGCCACTTGTGACTAATTGGATTGCTTCCATAAAATCATAGGCATTTGCGCTGGGAATTTACCCTGTGGTAATCTGAATTTAGGTAGCTTCACTGTTAGTTGTTACTACTTTCAATCAGTTACTTTTCACTGTGAAAAATCAGGTTCAGGATGGGTATTCCTCTAAGTTCTTTATTTTGAAGACCATTAAGGTGTATTCTCTAAAAAGGGGGATTTATTTTTTAGCCTTTTCCTTGGTTTGTTTTTGTTTATGGGTTTTTTTTTGTTTGTTTGTTTGTTTGAATTGGGGTTTTTTGCTTCTTTTAACAGCCATGAAACCTAGAAGAGAACGTTTTGAGTTAATTTCCCCCTCTTCCTGCATCCAGCAGTTTCTCAAGCCCTTTCTTCTATTTTCTTGACTCCTTGCCCCCCACGGCTGCCTGGGATTTCTTTACCACATGGCACTGCACCAGGTAGTATCTTCCCTAAGGCCTCAATATCAAATTTCTAATTGCTCTAAGCACCATGTTCTTCCTGTGCTCACTAGGCTGTAAACTCACTTTTCAGTGGCTCTTCTATTTCTTGTTCAGTATTGCTTTTACTCACAGATGTTTTAGAATATTGATGACCTTCTCAGGCTGTCTGTACTTGTTTTGGTGGGGATTTTTATTTTCTACTGGTTGGTTGGTTTGTTTTTAATAGATAGACCCTACGTCTCATACTGGTGGAAACAACCGTGCTGTAAAACCTTGATGCACCCTTGGATCTCATGCAGCTGACTGTGTGTGTTCTCCACATCTGAAGGAGGAGACAGTGGAATTAACAGAGATATAGGGAATTGCAATTAAGATGATGAGGAGAATGGAGCAAACGGCTTATGAAGAGAAACTGAAAAGGCAGGATCGCCTCGGTTTGGAGAAGAGAAGGCTGAGGAAGGATATGACAGAAGCTTACAAAACATGGAGGTGATAGTAAGGGGAATAAAAAGCTATTGTTCACCTGATCCATCAATAGCAGAAGTGTGGGCACTCGGTGAAATATGAATGAATTTATAACAGAGAGGAACAAGAAAAATTTTAAATGGCAATTAGAGAAATTTGGCAATTTGTTGCCACTGGAGGTTGTGGAAATGGACAGTACCATCAGATGCAAAGGGACTGGAGAAAAGTGCCGAGAACAACAGGTCGATAAACAGATCCTAAGGAAAAGAACCCAGGATGTACCCTCTAACCTCCAGAACCCTACAATTGCTGTGTGGGGCACTACAAGGACAGTGGGCTTTGCGTGGCACCAAGACGTGTGCTGTCCCCAGAGAGCCGGGACATACAGACACTGATCTGATCTGATCTGATCTGGGAGGGTGTTTCCTGCAGTCTCCTGCCTTTCCTGTTTATTGCTAGAAATCATTAAACAACAAGACTATCACCATGCAGAGAGAAGAAAGAAGAGCAGGAGCATGGCTTTTTGGGATGGATGAATGTTCAGAGGCTGGCAGAGTTAATGGAGTCAGGAAAATTTCAGAGGGCTCAAGTGAGACTGAGACACTGGGATGCTCAGCAGGAGAAGGCAGAGGGAAGATGTGATGGTCAGAGATTGGAGCATCACTCCAGCAAATGCCAGGGGCAAACGGGTTTTGTTCAACACAAAGCTATCTTGTTAGATAAGAATTGCAAGAAAGGAAAAACTGATTTGTAGTTTTGCCCTGCTGCAATTCATTGTGGGTTGCAGTGATAATGAAAATAATCCAGAAAGGAAATAGGTGGTGTTCCTGCAAACTGTTAAGAAATAGGCTTGCTGAGTGTTAAAGAGGAAGTTTGTTGCACCAAAAGGGCACTTGGTGATTAAAGCCAGTTTCTGGTTTTACCCAGCCTTCCTGTATGCGCTGATGAAGGCTGCTCACCTCCTTTGATGTCAAATTTCTGCCCTTGGAGTGCAGAAAATACAAAGCAGGGAGGAGTGGCTGATACGCAGAGAACTGTTCTAGAAACGGGCTAGCAGGAACATCCAGTTCAAAAAGGAAATGCAAAGTCCTGCACCAGTACCAGCTTGGAACTGACCAACAGGAAAGAAGCATGACAGAAAAGGACCTGGGAGTCCTGGTGGACACCAAGTTGAGCACAAGTCAACAGTGTGTCCTTGGGGCAAAAAGGCCAGTGCTATCCCGTGCTGGATTAGAACAAAGTATTCCCAGCAGGATGAGGCAGGTGACCCTTCTCTCCTCAGCACTGGTGACACCATACCTGAAGTGCTGGGTTCACATGTTGGCTCTCTGGTACTGGGTCGAGTCCTGGGAAGGAGCAGAAAGAGGATAATGGGACTCAAGCAGCTGACACGCATGGAGAGGCTCAATCTGTAATTTTAAAAAATATCTACTGCCCCTGGTCTTTAGCTTTGTCTACCCAAACTGGGAGCAGTTACAGCCAGGGACCATCTCTTTGTATCTAGTGCCTGAGAAACATGATTCAGTTGAGCATACAATGCTATTCTATAAGCACTTTTTCCTTTGAATGGATGTGCTGCAATGTCAGAGTATGGAAATCGAGTAAATGCATCCACTGATGTTACAAATTGGGAAAATCGTAAGTGAGCAAGAGAAGCGTTTTCCTATTATGTGAAATCAAGCTGTGGGAATCAGAAGCACAGGGGTGGCCTGACCCAGCATCTCAACAAGTTTTAAAACACCACTGACCACGTGCAAGGCAAATATCAGAAGTTTGTCGTGGCGAATAAACATTGTGCCAGACATAATACGCTTCATGTTTAGAAAATCTCCAACCCATAGCGGGGCTGGGGACCTTGTGTGAAGGTGGACCTCTTACCACTCCCCTTCGTGAAATCGTCACCACCCTGCTTGGCCCTTCTCCCAGACAACTGTAAGCAGGAGGGGAGTTGGCTCAACCTTAGATCTGGTCCAGGATGGCAGATTTGCAACTCCAGCTTATTTGCAACACACAGACGTTAAAACATGTAAGCCTATAATTAGTAACCAAAGGATAATCTTTTAAATAACAGATTCTGTGTGTAAACCTCTTCCCATTGTCAGCATTTCTGCATGATTTCTGTTTACCTTTTGCTAGGGAGTAGTTTCACAATCAGCTTCAGCTGATTTTTCAGCTTCATTTTCCAGAAACTCAAACTGAAACTTAAAATAAAATCGACTTATAAAAAGAACTCCAAAATATGCACAACATAGGAAAAAAACGAGGGAAAGATGTGCCTTGAACCCTGATAAGGAGGTGAAGTGTAATACTGCCCTGCTCCCTATTTATCCAGTTCAACAGGCAGCTGTGTTTGGTCCAGCCAAGTGAAAACAGCAGCAAAATGTTCCTGTTTATGTTGGGGCTCCTTTAAATCTGTTTTGGTGGCTGTTTGCTTAGCTCTAATTTATCAAAAACGAGACACCGGGAAAGAGTGGTTCCAGTTAAAAACCTTGAGGCTGGGACTTTTGCTGGCATCAGTGGTGCTGAGCAAAGTTGTCCAAAAAGCTGTCCAAGGCTCATCCAGAGCCAGGCATTGCTGATCTCCACACACCGAATTTGCAGGAATTCGGGAGGTTGAAGGCTGGACACAAGCCAGAGGTTGTAAAAACAGGACACTTGACTCCTGTTTTGTGACAGACGCTTGTATTAGCATCTTTCTCTCCTAAAATCTTCCATCTGCCTGTGTTCCTTAAGGCCTGCCAAGAGCCAGACTGGTCCCAGCAACAAGTTCCTTCACCACTGACTCCTTCTGGAGCACTTCTGTCTCTAAAGTTGATGGTGTCTTTTTAAATGCAGTCCCAGCCCTCATGTGGGCAGGAAAAAAAAATCACACAAACAAACAAACCAACCAAAACTCTTCAAATCCTTTTCCCCTACTATTTGACCTGTCAGAACATCAGCACTGGAGAAACTAGATACCTTTCATTTCAGCAAGCGGAGGGGAGGCACTTTTATCAGCTTTTCACATCATGACTGAGGACAAATAATAAAAAAAAAGAAAATGAAATGTTACAAGTTGAGTGAATACTCTGGAGGTGCTGAAATACGTCAGATTATGTGAAGGTTTTCTGAAACTTTTGAAGCATTTTCAGATTAAAGACTTTCTTGGAAACTGATGTCGCTCTCTCCTTTTACCCAGGACTGTAAAATATAGGCTGAAATTCACTGTGGTTGGACAACAGAGAAAGAGATCCCCACCCCAGGATGTCACTCATCAGTGCACCCTCAGCCCGTTTGCAGGTGACAGCAAGATGACTGGTTAAGTTGACACATGGAAGGACAGGATGCCATCCAGAGGGACCTGGGCAAGCTCAAGCAGTGGGCCCAGGGGAACCCCATGAGGTTCAGNCCTTTTACCCAGGACTGTAAAATATAGGCTGAAATTCACTGTGGTTGGACAACAGAGAAAGAGATCCCCACCCCAGGATGTCACTCATCAGTGCACCCTCAGCCCGTTTGCAGGTGACAGCAAGATGACTGGTTAAGTTGGCACATGGAAGGACAGGATGCCATCCAGAGGGACCTGGGCAAGCTCAAGCAGTGGGCCCAGGGGAACCCCATGAGGTTCAACAAGGCCAAGTGCAAGGTGCTGCATCTGGTTTGGAGTAACCTCAGTATCAATACAGGCTGGGGGATGAAGGGACTGAGAGCAGCCCTCCCCAGAAGAACTTGAGGATGCTGGTAGGTGACAGGCAATGTGCACTTGCAGCCCAAAAAGCCAAGTGTGTCCTGGGCTGCATCCAAAGCAGTGTGGGCAGCAGGGCCAGGGAGTGGATTCTGCCCCTCTGCTCTCATGAGACCCCACCTGCAGTGCTGCATCCAGCTCAGGGATCCCCAGCACAGGAAGGACACGGACCCGTTGAAGCAAGTCCAGAGGAGGACCATGAAGGTGATCAGAAGAATGGAGCACCTCTCCTATGGAGAAGGCTGAGAGAATTGGGGTTGATTAGCCTGGAAAAAAGAAGGCTTTGAGGGGACCTTTCAGTACTGGAGGGATCTTACTAGAAAGGAAGGGGACTTTTCACAAGAGCATTTAGTGACAGGACAAGGGGGAATGTGTTGTGTTGCAATGGTTTCAAACTGAAAGGAGTAAGTTTAGATATTAGGAAAAAATCCTTTACTGTGAGGGGGGTGAGTGGAGGTGTTCATTTTCTCAGTGAAATTCTGGGTGCCCCATCCCTGGAGGTGTTCAAAATGGGGTTGGATGGAGCCTACAGCAGGGGGATTGGAACTAAATTATCTTTTAAGTCACTTCCAACCCAGCCCCTTCTATGATGCCAGGACTCTATGATTATCCTTTAACCTGCATTTTATAGGAGTCAGGTCTGCATATATTTGTTGGGGTAAGGTTGCTAGCCAACCTTAGCACTTTCAGTCAGTCTGGTTTGTATCTGCACTGTTGATTCTTGCTTGGAATAGTCAGCCACAGCTGTGCATAACATTGTGATTGCTACCTGCATAACCCCTGTGATTTCGCAATATCTGAAGAGAACCGTGCTGTTGAGATACTGCTCAAAAATGCAAATATGCACTGTGGGAATGCCCAGAGAAGATGGTTTCCCATCTGACTTCTATTTTTGCAAAGGAAGATAAACATTAAACAGTGGAAAGAACAAAAACATGATGGGAGTTAAGAGCATGAGGCAACAGAAGATAGAAAAGTTCTTCAGATGAAGGTTTTTGCAAAACAACATATACACTCGCCTTGAAAGTCACAGACGTTGTTTTTGTATGACAATAGCTCTCACACAGAGGCCTCGGGCTCAACAGGGTTTTACAAGGTATTTTTGGATGAGGGTGGCTATTGCTGCTATCAGAGTGTCTAAACTTAACTATCCCTAGTCTGCCAATTCCTTGCTTACCTTTTAAATCTCTCACCTTGTCCTCCAGTAGCAGCTCAGATTTCTGAGTCTTCTGTGTATGAGCAGATTTCCCCCAACTAGAAGAGTGGAGGATTGGGGCCGTCTGTAAAGAAAGTCTGTGAGCTCAAAGCAACGCTTAGACAACACCAATACAAACAAACCCAGAGGTGAAAGACAGAAAGTTTGAAGACCATTTAGAAGGCATAGCTATAAAAAGGTGAACAATTCCCTTCTTTTTCTTCTTTCTCATCATCATCATCAATCATCATCATCATCATCATCATCTTCTTCTTCTTCTTCTTCTTCTTCTTCTTCTTCTTCTTCTTCTTCTTCTTCTTCTTCTTCTTCTTCTTCTTCTCTGCTCTTTTTGTATCATTCAGACAATGTAGACTTTATCAAGGAGATGTTTTAGCTACAATTTTATGAATTTAAGTCTATCACTATCTTCAAAGGGTTGAGAGCCTCAGGTATGAAGAGTGTGGTCACCTAAAAGCTACTTTGCAAAGCACTGTTGGTGCAACAAAGCCATCATGGTATGAAAAAGAAAAAAGGAATTCAAACCTGAGACCACTTCAATACAACAGTTCTGCACTTGGAAATAATTTCCAGCAATGTAATGATGTTCATTTACAGGGATGGGACTGGGATCCAACTAGGGGACAAAACAGCTTGCTCAGTGGGGCTAAGCCCTTACCCAAAGTGGAGAAAGGAGAGGGGGCAGTGTGGCACCAGGAGGTCCAAGCAGGCCCTCAGCAAGCCAGTCTTTAGAGCAGCCTGGAACATAAGTCATTGTGTGGCTGAAGCCATTTCAGCTATCAAAGATGCCACCAAATGGACGAATTATTGATAGCTGATAACACCTTTTATCTTACAGTGCCTGAGTCATCCTCATTACAATTAGCACACCAAGAGCAGATTGTAAATAAGGAGTGTAAGTGCCTTAACATCCCAACAGTCAAGACAGAGTAGAATGAAACTAACAAATCAACCCCAGTTTCCTGGAGGTGTGTCTCCTTCTCGCGGAGTGTGCACCTACAATTATGAGTAAACTACCCCTTTTTGGTGTCTGAATCTAAGTGGGGAAAATTGGTTTGGAGGCCACTCTCCAAGAAGTCAGAAGGCAGCAGTGTTGGAGCAGGGTCTGTGTCACAGAGGGATGAGTGTGCAAGAAAGGGGACCAAGGCACAGAAATGAGGAGCTGTGTCTGCAGCAAGGGCATGCCTTCTGCTGACACCATGTTTCCCAGCAGATCTCCTCTCCAGTGTTCTTCTCAAGGTTTATACAGTCCTTCCCAGTCATGTATCCAAGTGTCTTCCAGAGGACAGTGGTGACAGGAATGCCGACTGCCACAACAGGCTCTATCAGTTTCATCCATAACCCCAAAGGCAGTCTATTTCAACTGCCCAGCCTATGCATTGCAATGATGAATAAATTCGTGCCTTTTCCCTCAGAGATGGAGCCAGTGCCTAGGACCAGCACTATGGGTCGGAGAGAATCTCCAGTGGGTAGTCCAGTGTCCCCAGATATTGTACAGCTAATAAAACATGAGGTATGCATCAGTCCTGCTGCAGAGTGCGTCTTCCTCCTTGTTCACCTCCTACTGTCAGGATGCATTTTCTGTACAACTATCCGGCTCTTTCAGACCAGAAAAGTGACTGCTCTTCCCTTTGAGGCTCTGGAGAACCACTGCCAAGAAAAAGTAGGGGAGAGATGTGTCTGGTGTGCACTGAACTATGAAGACAAGGATATCTTACCTCTCCTTTCTGAGAAAATTGGGGCATCACATTCCCTCTTTAATCTCAGAGCTTTGTGATATCCTTCCTGATTTCCATAATATTTCAAAATGTTTGAGGGGTTTTGAGGATAGCTTCCAATGGATACATTTTTGTACTCTTCCTTAGGTAAGTGTCACTACATCAGGAACAGGATCTCTGTGCTGCAGAGGTCTGTCAATTCTTGTCTTCTTAACATCCTCGTATTTATTTCTATGCCAATATTTCCCACTGCATGAAAGAGCTTTTTGGAATTTTACTCTAATATATTCACAGGCAACAAACATATCTACTCTCTGTCTTTGATTTGCAAGACTAAACAAGCTGACAGCTTTCTCTGTCCATTCATAGAAAAGATCTCCTTTCTCTCAAGCATCCCATACCGTGAGAGTTCTCTACTTGGAGAAGCCAAGGAATTCCTATGATGTGCATAGAAAATTACGAGGCATGAAACATTTTTGAAAAATACTGTGGTTTAAGGCATCCTATAATCAGAATTTTTTACTTTTCCATCTTAACACACTGAGGTTACCTATTAAAATGGATAGATGTCCTAATAATACAATTCAAATTCTTAAAATGAAACTTCAAGAAATAGAAAATCCATAAAATAATTGTAACATTTTAAAAAATCTAAACATTTTCAGCAGAAGAATTTTAATAAAATACACAACCTTATGTTACAAGTCAAAATATCATTAGTAGTTTCAGTGATGCTTTAAATTAAACTGATTTATACATGTGTTATTTAATATCTCTAAGCAATATTTGCCTCATTTTATATAGATCTCAGGTTGCTTTTGGCAGTTTATATATAGTAGCTAACTCCTTAACACATTTGTGAATGTGATTAATTTATTTTTAGTTGTTTGTGGCAAGTTAATATGTTTCTATAAGTAGCAATGATGGTAAAATTCTCCCGAAGCACGGCAGTTACGGATGCAAGCATTATAAAGACTAAATAGTGTGTATCATCTTATAAATTTGTCCTTGAGATAATACAAAATGAGGCACAGTCAGTTAAGATATTAATCCTGTATGTTTAAAGTCCCTGACAATGAAACTATTTTATGAAATAGCTTTTAAGGCAGTTATAACAGTGGTTCTGTCTCCATTAACACCCACACACGCATTAAGAAAGCCTCCATTTCACTTTGATAATTTTAGAACTGGATGGCTTTGTTATGGAGCTGAGAAAGCAACAAACTCTGTGTTCCTTTTGTGCTGCCTGCAAAATGGGAGAGAGGATCGCCAAAACCGGGTGGGTATCCCTTACACGAAAGAGAGCCACGGACAGCAGGGCTTGCACCCAGGTGATGCCTCCGTGCCTCCTGGGGAGCTGCTGTCATTTAGCAAGGCACCATCACTGCTGGGGCCCCGTGCTAACCTTTCGCACACCTTTAATGTCACAAAAATGGTCTGTTCGTGACAGAAGTGTGACTGGGCACAAAACTGCATGTCAAAGGCTGCGTCGCAACTGTCCACTTGAATTCATCCTGGAGGGTGTATGTATCTATATACATACAGCTATATATACATATATATATGTATGTGTATATGTACAGTCACATCCGCTTTAGCATGGAACCTCAGTGAGGCACTTAAACCCCGAATGAAGGTCTGAAGAGGTAGAGAAAGGCTGTGGGGAAAGGCAGACCTGAGGCAGACCTCGGCAGGATGTGGCTACAGCAGGTACTGCGAATGCTTTCCCTCCTTTCTCAGCCTTGCCTGCTCTTACAAAGCTGCGGTGCTGCCACCGCGGATCCCCGCGTTTGCGGCTCTAGAGCTGGGATGCTGTAAGTACAGCTTAGGTGAGCACCTAACTCCCCGCGGAGCTCGAGCAGGAGCTGGATCTTCAGACTCATCTCCCTGTCCCCCTCTCCGCCCCCCCTCCTCCTCCTCTCCGCCTTCTCCTTTGCGCTTTCAGCTCATTAACTCACTGATTTCAAACTTGGTCCCAGCAGATTCTCTCAGAGGCAGAGCAGTAGCTGAGCTGCACAGACATATTTATGTGTCATTACCTGAAAGGAATTGCTGCTGATCGATTGACAGGAGGGCAAACTAACAGACAAAAAAAAAAATCTCCCCTCCTTTCTCTTCCTCCCCTCCCTCCCACGCCCCTTCTTTTGGGCAGTAAGAGGGAAATAGCTTGTGACACTCAATGAGGATAAGGCACCAATATGGGTAATAAAAATATGCACAATTCGACGATTTAAGATGAAAAGCTTAGGCACAGAAGCACTCAGGGGGAAAGCCCGGCTCGTAGCTCATGGGCATTCAGAAGAGATCCTCAGCTGCTGCAGTTGATGCTGTCTGGTTTCATCCGCTTGCAGATGAAGCAAGTGTTGCTCTGGCAGGAGACAGACTGTTGCCAGAGCAGCATGGCTGTGAGGAGGTGACCCACAGGGGTCTGTGCCCCGTGAGTTGCTGTCAGACCCCCTGGCACCCCTCTGCTCCTTTCACGGTCATCGTGAGCAGGGCTATCTGGAAAAACTATCATGCATCTATGCCTGTGCCAATCTCAGAGTTTGTAGGAGGATAAACAAAAACAGCAGGATAACATCTTCAGAGAAATACCACCCAACAATGCTAGAGCTGCTGGGTACACAGAGCAACTCTGGGGTTTTTTCAGTTAATGGTTCAGGTGCTCTTGAAGCCCCATGTTGACCCCAGTCTGACATTTTTCTCCATGTCAGGATGATATCCCACTGCCAAGAGAAATTCCAACATAACCACGGCACTGAGGAGGAGTGACCTCTCTAGAGCATTAGCTGGCACAAAAGCTGTCCTGAGGCAAAGCAGAAGAGCTACTGGTTACCACTGCTTCTGCTGGTTTTCATGCTGGCGTCAGCCAAATCTTTCCAGGATGGCACAAGAGGGATGGGTGCAGAGGGGAGTAATTTTGCTTCACCAGAGGCTGGAAGGAGAGCACAGAACAGCAGGGTGAGAATCAGGTGTGGATACTCAGCAGAGCAAATAAACTAGCATCCTGTCCCCAGTGTGGGAAGTGTTCCCATGCTGCTTACAAAGCCAGCAGAGAAAATGGGTATTTCTGGGTCACCACCCCGTGCAGGGACAGATGGAGGGCGGCCAGCTCTGAAGGAAACCCTGCAGCGCCGGCGGCTGCCTCTGAGCAGAGGAAACCCCTACCGTGGGGGCCCATGCTCTGCCCTCCTGGGCATAACTATTTAGACTACTCATTTCCTAATGTTTGCTTTAGAGTAGCAGATAGATGCACCACATGATACTTGCGTTTTGCCTTGGTGCCAAGTACTACTACCCTGTGTTGGAATGTAACGGGGGACACCACCTGCTTGCTGGTTTTTTCTCCCAGTGCACAAGACAGAAAAAAACCCAGACTTTTTTTTTTGCAGTGTTACACACAGGAGGATGAGCAAACCCCCACCCAAGTAGGGTTGCACTTCAGCAACTCTTAGGCACATTCCCTTTACAGCAGCACGTGCTCAAATGATTTGCTAAATCAGGACCTTCAAATGGAGCCAAAGCCATTTCAGGAAAAAGGTTCCAGTGCCAGCAATTAGATGGGGACTAGCCAGGTCCAAATTTTTTGTCTTAATTATAGGAAGGCATTTTATCTACTAGTGCATTCTTTCAAGTCATACATATAACTCTTCCACAAGCAATCCGTGAGGTCAAAAAAACATTTTGCAAAGCATCCAAGATGCAAAGGCACAATAAGAGGAAACAATTATTTTTTCCATTAAATGGCAAAAACAGAAAGAAGGGCACAACTTCTCTGGAAATCGCATTGGCTCTCCTGCTCCTCTGAGGCTCTTCTAGGAAACAGGACTGGGTTCCTTTGGTTCCCTTTGAAGAGGACAATGTCACTGAATTTCAAGCCATTCATTTGCAGAGACCAAAGATAAATATTTTCCTGAACTTTGACTACCAGAATCAGGGAAAAAAAATGTTTATAAACAGATACTGATGTTATTGATGACACACTTGGCTGAAATCACAAAGGTTTATCAGTATTCAGGGGCTTCTGAAGTAGGGTTTGTAAATGTCTGATATGTGTGTAAGTGAGCTATTTCCTGTAAATCAATGTACCTTACTTTTGACTTTAGCTTAATAGCAAGCATACCCACCAAAACAAATGACACAATCATTGCTTTATCTCTACATGAACGTTGTCCTATACCATTCTGCCCTTTTGTCTTTTTCTTTCAGCAGAAAATTTGTACTCGTCATAAGCTTCAATTAAGGTAAATGAGCACTATAAATCTGGAATCCCTGAATGCATAAGCAGCAAACAAAGGCTGATTTCTTGGACATTTTTATTAAGAGGTTGTACCTTAATGAATAGATAGCAACAAATGCTAGAGATGACAACAGCATGGCAAAGTGGGGGCTTGCTTTATACAGTTTTAAGAGTGCCTTTTCTGATCATTTAAGAGACCAGAAGAATAACATGGAGCAAACACACTTATTCACAGATCAAGGGGAAAAACCAACCCCATTTCTTCTTGTCCTTCAGACTACAGAAGGCAGATGGATAGAGTTTCTGTATTCTGGATTTCTGGTATTAGCAACATTTTCATGGGCAGTCTCCCCCACCAAGTGACGTAAACAGACAATATCCTGAACTTGTTGAAGCCCAGCCAGTTTACCAGACCTTCATGTGCCCTTGTTTCTTTTTCAGACCATGTGGAAAGCACACTGTTAGAGAAGCAGCAGAAGCTGACTGAACTGGCTCTCACACCGCTGGTGAGCCTGGTCCACAGCTCCACCTTGCCCTTTCCTTCCTAGCCAGTACCAGGGCCTAACGCACACAATTTGTCCTACAGGGCTTCTGGAGCAGACCTGTTTTGTTGTTTCTCAGGCATGATGTTGGCAAAAGGCAGTTTGTCTGTCTCTTTTACTCTCTTTTAGCTCACAGGGTGCCCAGCTGAATTGCCATAAAGTGGGAACCTCCAACGCCATGAGCTTTCCCTGTTCTATGAACCCAAGGTAAACAAGTGGCCTGGCCTTGCTCCCCCATGGGCACTGGCACGTCACAGGGTCCCTCAGGAGACTGACCCTTGGGCCCTGCTCACTGTCACGTGCGCTGGGTGATGCAGGTAAATATGTGATGTGGTGCTCTTTGGACAAGGGCTGTTTGCCAACCTTTAGAAGAGATTGACGCTCTCGTTTCACAACTGAAGGGGGGGAAAGTTTAAACATTTGGGAGCTGGCCCTGTCTGAGTACACACATCTCTCTTGATAAATGGGATGTCTAAATTGATAAGTCTTCAGTAGTGTTTTCATCCGTAGCACAGTGTTACACAGAAACCTCTTACACAGAGCAAAAGACAAAAAATGTCACCCCAAAGAGCAGTTAGGGCTTAAGATCACTTTGAGATTCATTAATTTTAAATTATCTTCTCAAACTGAAAATGGGTGCCCAGAGAGAGGGAGGAAATAGCCTGGACCACCTCACATATCTACGGCACTAACCAGGCGGAGCAGAAAGCTAAACCAGACCTCTCTGAGCAGATGTGCACGGAACCTTTCTGCCAGCACTGCTTGCCTGTGTGGATTTTCTAATGTCCGCACAACAATGAGTTTATCACCATCAGCTCCCTTCATGATAATTCTCATCAAAAGGCAAGAATTAAACCACTGGATTCACACTTTATGGAGATAGGAGAAACACACATATGCCTGTAAATTTTCTAAGACTGTGTATTAACCTTAGGAAAGAAGAGTTATTTATATGCTAGAGCAGAAGATGGTACAGCAGCTGTTCCTAAAATCAGAAGTGCTTGCTGAAAAACCCAGCATCATGTATCCATTAGCTGAGAGGAATCTTTGCCATATATCTTCAGCCATACAAACGGCAAAGGATTCGCCTGCTCATCTCCCTGATGAGCACAGACATGTGCACAGCTCCCCACTTCTTGATGTCATTGAGGTCAAAGACAAAATCTCCCTGCACTTCAGCGGAGCAGACAAATGTAGAGTGAGATCCTGCCCAGCCATGCAATGTAAGAGAATGAGGTCATCAGCATGGTGAACAAAGGTGGGGAAAACCCACACACGCTCCCCGTGCCTAAACCCTGTGTGCCTTTCGTGCAGCACGGATGCAGGATAGCTGCCTCCTGGAGAACCCCATGTGTTTGTCTATGGCATGGTCACCGTCATTGCAAGGCATCACACTGCCCTGCTGTGCTAACACTGCACTGGAGAGCTGGGCGTGCTTTAAATCTTCCAGTCTTTTAACCAGACACCTGGGTTTTGTGCCATTAACCCAATGAAAATTTGTCTTAACAAACACCAGGGACGTTTCCCCAACAATGTGGCTGGGACAAGAAATCCACTGGGCCATGAGGTGCCCAGAGTCGGTGAAAACTGCTTTCATCACCATCGCCCAGGAACTTTGGCCATGATTTTTGCATGGATCTACTGAAATTCACCATCCCCAGGGAATGGGTGCAGTGTGCTGCACAGGGATGGGGATGCAGATGGACCAAAGCATCCTGGGGCACTCCTCCTGCCAGCTGGACACTACTGGAGCCATCCTGGGGTCTGGGAAAGTCTAATGCTCTGGCAGGAAAAGTGTGCTTGAAAGCCTGCAATTCTGCTTCGTGAAGGCTCCGTGCATGGCTGAGGTCAGGCTTGGGGTATGCTGGGGGAATTAGGAATTCACTCCCTTGCTGAAAGCTCGGTCAGGGGGATTTCCTCCTTCATATCTGAATTCGGCTTTACAATAAGAAATTAATTACCTTAGATGAAATAAGGCTCAGTGCAACTAGAGAATTAAATGTAATGTATAATCATCCCTTGTATCAACAGGACAGCAACTAACTGGCTACTTTCCTGCAATTTTCACCTCAGCTCACCTTGGTATGCAGTCACTTCACTGCTCTGCCTCAAACCTCCCTTCTGTGCCAAGTAAATAAGGGTGCAATCTTTTCCATTAATTTTAAGAGGTTTTGGAGCAAGCCCTGCACACGTGGGAATTACAGCTGCAGTGTGATGGTGCTGCCTGCTGCCTCTGAAGCTCTCATTCACAGAGCTGATCGCACACCAGTCCATAGGCCCGCAGCCAAAAATGCACTTGTTAGCTCCTTGCAGATACACCTGCGAGGTGATTACAGCAGAACAGACAGATTTTTGTGAACTGGTAGTCACTGAAAAAGCCAATGCTCTTCACAGATGCAGGCCACTGAGTCTGGCCCAGTAAAGCAAACCAAGGTCAGATCAAACCATTCAACTCTGTCAGTTCATGAGAGTGTTTCAGCAGTGCTGTGTTTGGTACCAATTAGCAAAATGAGGGCATTTCTAATAGTTTAGAAGCTGATACTTCCTTTTCTATTCATACTCCAGGGTACTTTGGGCTTCTCCAGGTTTACTACTTCGGTCTGGAAACTACTTCTGTTTGGAAAAATTTGAACCTGCTTTGGCTGTTTCCTTGAGCAATGTGGCAACCACCAGCTGGGGAATACTTTCAGTTACTGATCCTGGTGTCTGTTTCTGGAGTAATTTACTGAATATATAACATTTCAGTAATCACTGAAGCAGACATTAGTCCCCAGCTGCCAGTTTACAGATCCTATGGATTTTCTGTCCTTGCCTCTCAGTTAATTTTTAAATATTGACTAGTTATTCTTTATTGATAAATATTTAAGTGAGAGAGGTATGCGTCTGAGGGCTCTTGCAAGAGACATGGCTGAGGGAAATTAAAAGGAGAGGAGTTGATTTGAAGTCAAATGTAAATCACAGTGAGAATATGATCTGTGTCTCTTATCCCTTGGATGAACAGCCACAGAACTCTAGAATTGAAGAACAAGACTACAGCACTGTAGGCAGCAAACCCCTTTGAGGGTATTTGTTTGTTCATTTCTTAGGAAATGTCTCTGGACTCACCCAAGGCAGTCAAATACAATTTCCTAGGAGGACAGAGACCCTATCTGTAAAGAGAGCATCCTGCCGTGCCTTACTGCAGCTGTTCCCCAACAAGAGGAAACAGCCTCAAGTTGTTCCAGAGGAGTTTTAGATGGGATATTAAGGTTGTCAAGCATTATCACAGGCTCTCCAGGGAAGTGGTGGGGTCACAGTCCCTGAACATACTTAAAAAATGTGTAGACGTGACACTGAGGGACAGGGATTAGTGGTGGACTTGGCAGTGCTGAGTTAATGGACTGAACGATCCTGAAGATCTTTCCACTCTAAATGATTCTATGAGAATACCAGTGGCTTTTCTGTCCTCTTCCTAGGCATAAAATTAAGAGGAGCTCAATTTCCTCTTCACTCCAGCTGATTATGTAACTTTCTTGGCCTTTCCTTGCCACCACAGGCATTAGATTTTCCACTGTGCTAGGATTTGTATTTATTTGGGTCTCTGTTTCAGAACACAGTAGCCCTGACTACAAGCATCTTACTGTATCTGTATTTGTCGACATGCTGAAAGGTGCACAGAATCACATCTCTGGATGACAGCTGAGCATCTCATGGCCTGTGGAACACAACAAGAACAGGAAAGAGCAAGATATCTCATATATGGGTTAGTATTTCCTGTGGAGATCTAACTAAGGGGAAGGCAGAAGAAAAGTGGTTCTCATGAGCAGATCTGGTCAGGACCAGTAAGACTGCAGGTAAACTGACCCCCTGGATAGGAGGATATTTTTTTATAATAAGGGATATTTTTTTTGGTACTTGAGCACAAGTGTCCAGGTGTAGTTTTCCTTTGAACTGTGCCTCAGCCACGTGCTTGGAGTCACCCTTACCCATCCTCTGCCCATTCAGTGTCTGGAAAGTGGGACAGCTTCAATTGAGAAGAGCACAATCCTGCCCAAAAAGTAGTCAAGGGTGTTGCAGCACTGCAGGAGAAGATTCTTTCAGCTGAGAGCAGGCAGGGAATAGAAGATGTCTGCCCATCCTTTGGTCTGTAAAATCAGTCCAAGGCCGCTTGCCAATTTCTCACCACCAAGCTGTGGTAGAAGGGGAGTTTCTAGATCCCAGCTTGCTTTTGCCTGACTTGTTGCTTAACACTCAAAACATGGCCAGCTCTAGAGCTACCCAGAGACAGAGAGCCAGCTGCTAAGTGGGATTTTACATGTTTAATTTTTTCATGGGAGCAGATTAGAGGATTAGTCATACTTTTTCAAGTGCTGGTCCATAGGATCTCAGAGTCCCAGCTGTAAAAAACAGGATAGTTCCCAGGTTTTGGAACTGTTTGGGGAAGAATGACATTTCTTGTGAAGAGTGTGAAGTCAGAAGTGAAAACTGTACTTTGGTGTATGAACACACATCTCAGTGAGTTCCTGGGATAGAGGTGTTAATAGGTGCCATGGATACAATAAAACAGATGGCTTGTTTCCTGGTGGAGTGATATTTCTTTCTGTTTATTCATATTACACTTATTATAACACTATCAGCGTGAAGAGGGTTATAATAATGAGGGCAGCAGAGATAAGATCATGTGCCTGCACAGGCTGCTGGTACCTTGCACACGGCTTGATCCTATTCAAAGGCTTAAACATACTTAAATCCTATCCAAATCCTTTATCACTTTAAGCCTCTTATGGCTTTAATGCTTCAAAAATACACCCTGGATCACTCAGCCTGACAAACTGGAAAGAGAGGAAAGGCTGGGACTTTTGATGGCATCTGGGGCTTGTGCCTTGCACACCTAGCTCAGGGCAGAGGGGGTCCTCAGAAAATCCCCTGTGGCCAGGCAGGTTTCCCCTGGGATCAGGGGCAGGAGCGGGCTCCCTGACCCCTGTCTCTGGGGAGTGGGATGATGCTTGGTGTCATGGGCACAGGAACACATTCCTTTCTGGGAGAGATGAGATGGAGGTGGGTTCATGGCGCTGTAAGTGAAAGCCTCTGCATGGCAGTGAAAGGTGAAAAGGGAAAGGGTGAGTGTCCCCCTGGTGCAGACACCCTTTATCTTGGAACAGGCACAGTGCCAGAGATCCATGTCATCAGCATTTTAGGATAGCAGTTTGGAGGGGTAGGGTTTATTTTCCAGTCTGTGTGCTCACTGTGCTTGGTATGACAGAGACAGCACTTTGGCTGGAGGCTGTAGCTTTGACTGGAATATGAAGAAAGAAAAATGGCAGCAGCAAAGTCACTCTTTGGGACTAAGGTTTGTTCTGCAGGGTGATCTCTTTTTGCCTCTAAAGTTCAGGCATTGTGAGCTGAGGGAAGGGTATTATTATCTATCACAATTCTTTTTCCTGAGATAAAATAAGAGGTTAGTAGGTTTGACATTAAAGGATGCTTTTAAAGTGTTCTTTTGCAGTATATTTTGTTGCATATACCCACCAAATGTGGGAATAAAATGTCATACTTAGGGGTTTACTCATCATGCGGCTTCTCTTGTTTCAATGAAAATAATTGATCCCAGACATGTACATGCAAAAGTGCTTTGCAAGGAACCACATACTGTACCAAATACTGTGTACTGTACTCACATTAGAACTTTGTGCCAACCCATGTGAATTATTTGCAAGGCAAAATACAGAGGAATTCTCTCCAGGGTAGCACTGAGGTTACAGCAGTTCATTTAGCAAAGACAAATCAGCTTCTGGGCTGGAAAAAAAAGAGTTTTATTATCTGCTTGTGGGGCTGTTCTGGTTCAAATATGAGTGCGCCAGCAGCAAATGCTAAGAGGAAGAGTAAGACCCATCTCAGAGATCAGCAGCAGTGCCCGTATTGCAGCACACGCTGCAGACGGCGCCCTGGGGACGAGCTCCCACTGTGGCTGAGCAGGGACACACAAGGGCACAAGTAATTCTGGGCTCCCACTGCCCCGCGGTACTGGCGATGCAGGCTGGGCTCCTCTCACCATCACCTCCCCACCCCACCCAGCCTCCATGCAATTGTGGCCCAAAGTGACTGAGAGTGACAGAGCTGCTGGGATGGCAGGGGGTGGCACCCACACAGCCTTCCTACTGCTGATGACAGACACGCATCAGCAGGGAGCGTGTTTTTGGGTTAGGTGCTACCTCCCCACCCCTGCCCACTCTCATGACAGCACAGCCTCTTCAGCCTGCAAGTTCAGACGTCCTGATTCACCGCTGAACTTGTATCATCCTGCAAGACGCTCTTATGTTGTCAAGCCAGACCCCACAGAAATTGCTCTGTTGGGCTAATGCTCATAGGTGCCACGTACATTAGTGACAGTGTGTGTGTGCCAGCCCAAACTAGGCACCTGCCAGATGCACCTGGACCCAAACTGTTATCAGATAATTTGATTTTTTAACACTAGGACACCTCAGGTCACAGATGAACCCCATACAGCACAGCCTCACCTGAGAAGCCTCTTTAGTGCTCTGAAATGCCAACTTCACACAGTTCAGATCCCTGAAGGTATTTGGGCTGTATATGTGGAAAATTGCATCCCTGACTCCTTGGCCTTGTATCACACTTCTCCTCATGGCAAAGATGCAGTACTATGTTAAGTCTTACCCCCACTCTGCTCTCCATCCTGTTGGGAATCTGTCTCTTCTCAGAGAAGCCCATGGACTCATCCAACTCCTTGATCCCCTATGACTGATGAAAGGGCAAAAAATGCAAGCGGACCTGCAGCACCACTCAGAGGAAGTGGGTGCCTCCATCGGCACTGAAGGTCAGAGTTACGAGTTTGTTGTCCAGCAGCACCAAACTATGGGAGCTATAGGGTCCACAGCACTGCGCATCCAGGTTTGATGTGTTCCAGCAATGACCACGACCAATTACTATTAGCAAATTTAGGGAAATTTGTATTTCCCTAAATTACTTAACATTTACATAGTCTTTCTGATGACATGTAAACCCTAATTAGATATGGGGAGGGATTTTTTTGTTTGTTTGTTTAAACTTTAATTTGCTGTTGTTGTTATTTTGGGGGTTTTATTTGGTGGGGGTTTTTTTGTTTGCTTTGGTTTGGTTTGGTTTTTTATTGTGTTTATGTGTATGTTATGTCTTCATTTCCATCCCTGCTTTCTTTTTTTCCAGCACTGCAATATTTGGAGTCCACCCTTGCAATATTTCTGGTGTGACTTACACCCAAAGGAGCTGGCTTCATACGATGGAGGCAATTCAGCACATGAACTACAATTCACATACCGTCCCTTGTTAATCGGCTGCCCAAGAAATCCCAGCATTTGGAGATGAATTCTTTACATGTTTTCCTAGAGAAAGGGAGAAGTCCATGCAGGGACACTGAGTAGCCCTGTGCATGGAGTCTACTGAGGAGACCAGCATCCCAAACCCAAAGATAGGCCTGTTGCACCAGCTTGTCCATCTCCAGAAGAACTGGTACCGTCCTCTGCACCACATGTGTTGACACCCAGTAATCTGATCCTTTAGCACTCTGGCAACTTGGGAAATCTACCTGTGTCCATCTTCTGAGCTTGGTTCTGAGGATCAAGTCTGTCTGTATGTGTCTTGGTAAGATTTTAACAGTGGTGTTTATTTTATCTGTGTGTGTGTGTGTTTTCTTTTTTTTCTTTCATTCTCTTTGACCTTAGGTGCAAATTCCTGCCCCATAAGGAGGGAAAATTCTTGCATCACCTATGGATGTAAAAATCACCCTTCACAAATGCCATGTACAAACAAAGAAGCAAAATGATGGCACCCTCTGTCAAACTAGATTTTTCCATCACACCCGAGTGCTGAGGGGGGTCTGGGTGGGAGGAATGGACATGTGACTTTCTACCTCTGGCGTAAACTCCGTGACATGTGAAAGAAATCAAGGAAGGGAAAAGCATCCAGATGTTTTATTATATTTACACATCTTGTGTCTTTCTCAGGCTGGTTGAAGCATCTGCACGTAGAGCCACCACCACTTGAGCAATCTGGGTCTGGGACAGCCCCAGGGATGTTCATGACCTGTGCATGCTGGGGCTGTGTGACCAGGGTTTGCACAACCTGGGCCAGACATTTCCCCGGTACAGAGCAGGATGAAGAATATGTTGTGAAAGTCAGCTGGATGACAGTGGGCTGAAGGCAAGTAAAAGCCTCATTTCTCATCCCTTACCTCTCCTGGATCCAGCTCCCAGTCTGGCACTGCCCTCCTCTCACATTGGGGTTTACCCCGAAGAACTGCTACATCACACTCGGGATACAGTGGGGTCACTATGGCAAAACCAGAGCCACTCAGCCTCCCCTGCAGCCCCTTCTGCCGCTCCTTTATCACTCATCAAGTGCTAGGCAAATATCTCTTTTCTAAAAATGACTTGACCATTCATTCTTTCCATTTCTAGAAATCAATGACAAATGGAGAGCTTGGGGGGAAGCTCTGGCCACTTCACGTTACTGCCAGCAGCTGTGGTAAGCCACTTGGACCTGAAGCGAGCACAGGGACATCTGCTCCAACCTCCTCATACCAGAAGCCACAAAAGTTCCTGCAGGATGCTAAAACAACCTTGGAGACTTCAGTAACAAAGACTCAGATCCCTAGAGATTTCACTTGTACCACACCCAGAAAGCAGGAGGGATTTTCTACATATTTGACCCTTACAGTTCAGGTAGGTCATGGCCAAATTTGCTGAGAAATAAAAAACAGTCCATTCCGCTGTCCAACAGCCAAAGACAATACGATGGCAATACAGATGCACCTCAAAGATTTGGAAACAAGAATTTTCTCCTAAATAGTACTGACAGTTTTCCTGCAAGAAGTAAACTTAACTTGTCCTCTCCATTGGCAGCCACAGCTTAGGAAGTTTCCCTCACGTCTTGGTTTGCATTGTGTTTTCTTCCAGGGCTGAGTAGAAAGGTGTATTTTAAACTGAGATTAAGAAAAGCAAGACATCTGAGGTCAAGAAGATTAGCAGTGAAATTTTGTTTAGCTAGACAGATCACTAACTACACTGTACTGCAAGAGTTCCAGTTCAGCTGGCCTGGCCCAGCTGTTGAGGTAACAGGCAGTCTTGCACCTTTCAACAACGCTGTGGGTTTATTTCCCAGTAGAAATACTTGAACTCTGTCCAAGTGAGTGACTGAATACTGCCTCTCGCTTCTCCCCCTAGCACAGGAGGACAAGCAGGTCCGCTTGGACGGGAGCTCGCATTTCTTCCTGCCTTGCTCTCCAAAGGCATGTGAGCTCAGCCGTGTCTTATCACTCCAATCTCTGCAGGCCTGAGCCTCTGGGGTTAAGAGAGTTCAGGACCACACAGAATCAGATGCTATGTTAGAAGGATAACATGAGTCCAAATCTGAGGCTAACGCTGAGAACTGTGCAGTGGGAAAGCAGATAGTGCATCAGCTGAGTTCCATGATGCTTTCAACCATTCTTCGATACCACGATGCTGAGTATTGTATTTTGATGCATGTGCTTTGTATAAGCACAGTTTGAACGCTGTAGTGAGATATTTTGCGAAATTCTGCTAATCGGTTGCAGTGTCACCTATGTGTTTCATCTTTTTTAAATCAGAATGTTACCCTGCCATTTATTTCACCATAATGATTCTGTCATGAGGTCTGAAAAGGTTAAATGGGCTACTCTGATGTCAAGGAGCTTGGCAATGAACACATAATTTTACAAGTTGCTGCCAGACAGTGAGTTGAGAAAGATTCACTGTGACCAGCAAGGAGACTGGATATAGCGTTCCCCAAAAGTCTTTGGAGTATAAATATTTTTTATCAGCTGTGTAAAATACCAATGCACTGAGTGTGTGCGAGAATGCCGACCAGGCTGCAGCACGTCTGTCTGACCACAAAGGCAGTTTGGGACTGAGAAGGCTGTGATGGATATAGGCTCGGAGTCTTCTCCTTGGGACAGGCAACGGCAAAGGGTTTCTAGGATTTTTCAAGACAATAACTTCTCTGACCTCTGAATGCAGAAGGACACTTACAGCAATCATGCACTCTAAAGCCTGTTTGTTACTGTTCTGTTTACTTAAGCATCTCCCCAAGTTCTAAATAAGTAGCAGCAGATGCCAGGCAGCACTAAGACTAAGAAATGGATTATTGGTAGCTCAGAGAGATTCTCCCAGTGCTGGTCACCTCTCATGTGGGTGTAGTACTGCTCCAGCTGTCACCAGGGAAAAGCTGCATTTGCTGCAGTTTTGTTTTACATCCCCTCCCTGCCTCGCCCACAATGTACATTATGGAAAAAGTAAGAGAGACATTCACCGAAAAACAGAAGTGAAGTAGCCTTATCAGGGGGATTTTCCAAAATTTCAAGGTCTGGTTTAGCATTTCATTTTGGCACTTGTTTGTCTTGATTTATCAGGGGAAAAGGGGACCAGCCAGCTGCGATAATCCAGAAGGTTTTACTCAGTTGTGATGATGGTGAGAGGTGTGCCAAACTAATAGCAGAATGTTTGGTCGCGTTTTCGTTCAGTAAATAATCTGGTAATTGTAAGCTGTAAGGCAGGCTTGACCCATACATGCCCTGACCAAAGCTCCCTGTACCTCAGCACCCCATCCCTGCTAGTGCAATCCGCAGGTACTCAGCGAAAGTGGAAAATATGAAGGCACTTCCTCAGATATAACCTTCCAAATTCCAGCTGCCTGTGGCTCAGGGAGCAGAAGCTGTCCTTATTCATGTCCTCCATGAGCTCTTCTTGTATGAAGTGATGAAAATTGGTTTACTGATGCTCCCCTCCCTCTTCTCTTGTATCTCAAACTGAAGTACAAAACACAGAATTCAAGATAGAGTAAGGGTTTCACGGCTGTGGCCTCAAACCACAGCAGGAATGCTGGGAGAAGGGTGAAAAAGAAAGGAAACCAAAGTAGTTGGCTGTGCAACATCATGATGTTTTTATGGTATAGTAATGCCAGATGCAGCTACTTGCAAATTTCAAGAGTTTCAAAGATTAAGTTTTCAAATATTGTTGTTTCAGAGAAATATTATTTCCATTATACGTATATCTGTGTATTTCATAGTTGAATGCCGTCTCTCTAAAGATGGGATAGGACAAATACTGCATGACTTGAGTGACTGATTACACTTCATTAAGAGCAGCTATTGTATATCTAAAAATCCAGGGCAGGAGCAACCTACAGGAAAGCACATTCCTGTAATCCTTAAAAATAATTAACAAATTCCCAGAAATTAGGGAATGATTGGAAGGCTACACTGATTGAATAATTAAGCCAGAACAGATGATTCACTTACTCTAATCAGCAAAAATACTGGGAGAGAAACTTGAAAACCACTTAACTGCTGAATTGCTTGGCCCAGCAGTAGTTGTCGCTTGTTTTTATTGGCCATTAATTAACGGATACGTTTAAAAAGGCTAAATATAAAAAGCCCCGTTACAAAAAATGACGGTGGCAAGCCGAGCGCTGCGTTTCACCATGACAGCTGGAGTAAAGGTCTCTGGCTGGTTATCGCCGTCACTCCAACGCACTCATCTGGAGCCTCTGCTGCTGTTTTGGCCTCTGCCTGCTCTGGGCAAGAGTGCTGTTTGTCTCTTGCTGTGTGCTCCTCAGAGCCACGGTGAGCACTGGGAGCAGCCCAGGGCTGTGGCTGGGATGCGACCCACCCATGTGCTGGCTGAGGCTTTCCCCTGCACCAGCTGTGGAGATAATATAATTTGTCCATGGAGCTTTGGTCACTCTTATCCGCACTTCTGAGTGCTGGCAACTGTGCTGCCTGGCACAGGGGCAGAGCCCGTGGCAGGCGGGTGGTGGGGTGGGCTTCAGGCATCTCTGTGTGCATTTATAACCACGCCGTGCTCCGCGACCGGAGGCAGCTGACAGCGGCAGTCAGCGGGGCTGCGCCCAGGACCCTCGTGCCTGCTCTCCGACCAGCCACTGTCAGTCAGGGTGCTGAGATTTAAATTTCATGGGCTAATCTCGTTCTACAGTGAAATGTCTCTCAGCTGGAAAATGCTGGTTGCATTAAGACAAATTTTGTTTTTGGAAAATTTTGGTTTTTTCCATGGAAGTTATTCTCAAAAAAATTGGTCAGAAGCCATCAGTCAGAAGCATTCCTACTCAGTCTTTTTGAGATGCAACTTGATTTTCCATTCCAAAACAACTTTTCTATTTTCTATTAAATTTTTTTTGGATGTTCTAAGTCCCAGAAAAACATAATATTTTCATTTTTTCCTAAAAATTAATCTGACCAGAAGCATTATTTTTCTCTTTTCAACATTGTCTTCTAAATGGTTTATTCTTTTTGTCATCTTTTCATCTTTCATTCCTGAAAAAGAAAAAAATTTTGAATCACCAACTGTCCTTTGAAATGTAAAACGTTGGTTCCCACAGAGCCCTTTCTAACAGAGGGAATGTATTTCAGCAAATGTTCCTATCATAAAGAGCTTCCAGACAAAACTGATTTAAAAGTCATTTAATTTAAATTTCCTTTTCTGCATAAGTTTCTGCTGGTGCTCAGTATTGTTTCTAGATCTCTGTTCTTCATTCATAGCAGCCTCATTCTGACCTCAAATCCCACTTCGTACTAAGCCTGGGAATAGAGATTTGTAACTTCACTTGGCATCGAATAACACAGATTTGGTGGAGATACTGCTTTTACAACATTTCATAATCTTCCTCTCCTCACTGAAGTTTCCTTGAACCATAGGTATAAATGAGGAAACTGTCTCTCTTTTCCTACTAAAATTAAGGCTACTTCACTAGTTCCAACAACCTCCTTTCCAATCCTCTGAAAAATATCTGATTACACTCAGGGCATCTGTTCACAATCCCTATTTAGCTTTGAAATTTGCTGCTTCTCTATCAAGCCTGCAAAACGGCTTGACTACCTGAAAGCTTGTATGCTTTTTCAAACTACATCTTCTATCCAATAAGGGACAGTATCTCCACCTGCAGACTTTACCCTGCCTTTTGTTGCAGCTCTATTTTACAACAAATATTACTCTCAGGGACAGAAATCATGAAGAAGAGCACGAGACAGCAGGAGGAGAGCAGAACATCATCATTATGCCGATAGCCCATGTTGTAGGCCCTGGAATAAGATTCAGGGGACCAAATACAGACATATCTGCTTGCATCCTCTGTCTGCCCAGGTGGTCCCACTTTGGTGTCAGGATAAGGCCGGGCTACTTCACACAAAGCCTGCTCTTCCATAGGAACACCCCAAGTCACACCACAGGGAACAGCCCCCCCGCCATGCACCTTCCAGCTTGAAGTCAGTTGCTGAAATAGGGCTGGAGGGTCTTCTAATTTGGAGAAACCAATGCAACTAGAGATAAAAGCCCTTTGAATATCCAGTGAAGAACAAAGCCAAAATCCAAAGCTCCTTCCAACATCGTAATGTACAATCCTGCTTCCAATTATTCATCAGATAAGAATGTCTTGTGTACATTGGGCCAATTTATTCTGGAGCAGAAAGCCTGTAGCTGCACACAGCCCACCCCACTCTTTCCTGTGGGAGTCACTAAAAAATCTTCTGTCCTTCAATTCCCCTGACCAAAATATTTCTAAACATTCTGGGAGAATCTTGCAGGCAACTATGTGACTACATTTAGGAAGCAAGCAGACAACAGCAGGCAGTCACCAGGGGATGCACATTCATTCCTTCTGTATCTTGCTAAAGTTTTTATGAAAGAAAGCTTAACCTTTCTTTGGCTTGCAAAGCCCTAAACAATTAACTGCTATTTATACAAGGTAACTCCTTATAATTGTAATAGGAAGAAATTCCCCCATCCAAATCCTTAGAGACCATAAGAAATACAAGAACAACAAGGAGTATCTAGCCCTGAATATTTGACCTCTTCTACTAAATTTTAGAATCAGAATGAAGTAATTATTCCAGCATAAATTCCCTTTTATTTCAGAACACGATGTGTACCTAGGGAACTATCATGGAATCGTGCAATCTGTTGGTCATTTCCCCATGTAGATTAGACCTAAATCTTATTTTCCTACAGTTCCTCAACTACTATCTTGCTTCAAATATAGTTTAAAGAAAGGGAAATTCATCCCATATGCATGAACTCTTCTGCCAAATGAAATTCAGTAGGGTATTCTGTTTGTAAATCTTAGAAACTATTAAGTGGAGTAGATTATTCAGCAAATCACAGAGATAATGAATTAATTTAAGAACTATATAGAAGATAATGCTCCAAATAAGAGATTACCAAGCAAAAATTTTGTAACAAAGGAGATTAATCTGAAATTAAGCCCCTGGGGAAATCTTTTTTTTTCATAGTTTGAGCTTTTTCCTCTTCCTAAGGCTGTTTCATCATTATAATGGGATTACAGATTAATGGCTCAAGTAAAGGATTTAGGATCCACAAGCTTCATTTTAGGGTGCACCAGAGAAGGAAGTGGGTTACAAGAGAGCAATGCTGTAACTGCCTCCAGCTCTGTAGAAGGTTCCTGTCGACATTGGTTATGAGTGGAGACGAGAGCTTAGACAAGTCCTGCCTTTGACTCAGATTTCTGGCAGTAGCTCTGTTTGGGGTGGCCTGCACCCCAGATTGCTCTCGTTTGCAAGTTCTTAATTATGGCCAGTTAGGTCTGCTACCAAATGAATTATTTGTTGAATAGACACAAAATTAACAGACATAAGGCTTTAAATAGGCTACTTACTACACCATTCAGGTGGTTAGCATAGATATCATGGTGGCCCCTTTCCACTGCAACCTAGACTTGCTTGCAACAGCCTGAAACACTGGGAGTAGTGTCAAAATTTTGTGCCCTTCACAGGCAGACTAAACCCACCCTTGGGTTTTTCCACAGGAGGCCCTCAACTCAACCACAACAGACTATTTTCTTCTCTTTGCTAAGTGGCTTTCCTTGCTGGGAACATTCAGCATGTTTGTCTCTGGAGGGGTTGTGCAGCTCTCTCAGTTACCTTGGTCAACCTCACCCTTTCCTACAGTCCTGTCACCGCCACCACCAGCTCCTGCTGAGCCCCTTTCCTCCCTTCCCACCCCTCGTCCTTTGTGCCTCTGAAGCAGCCTGTCTGCAGCCAGGCCAAAAAGCTGCCACGGCAGTTTAGCTTTGCTGCAGTGAGAGTTTTAAGCACTACATGGGTTGAGAAAACTTACAGAAAAGTTACAGCAAGCTTGGAGCCAAGCTGTAGGACCTGGTGGATGAATGAATGATCTGGTGTGAATTGTTGTAATCAGAACAATCATAAAACCAGTTTCTGGGTGCTCTGAACTGCAGCCAAATAAGTTGTCTTGAACTGCAGGATATAGAAAATATCAGTATTGTCATGCTAGTTTCACATTATTTTGTGATCTTCCTGAAAACCCCATCCTCAGACAGGCATTAGTTTATTCACAAGTTAATGCACAGAATCAGATGTAAGACTAGATATTACAAAAAAATTATTATTTCAGAGAAGTACTATGTAGTACAAATACCTGGGGCACCCCAGAGTATCCTAGAAAAGTGGAAAGAGGTTACCTGTGAAAGTCAGAGAGTTTTTCTGTTGGCTTAAAAGAGATCAGCATGTATAACCTTAGAAAATGCAGAATGTTCAAGAAGAAAATCAGAGATCACTGAGTTTTTGTCACGTTTTTAAGGTGCTTCTGCTGTAAAATAAAGCCCTCTTTGCTGCCATTAAAACACCATCCAAAATACGATAGCCTTGATATTGTTGAGTCTGCAACAGAATATAAACACATTCTATTGGCAACATTGCGTGAAATAACTGCTTTCAAGTGACCTTCAGAGTGGTAACACAACAGATCATATTCTTCATTATTATTATTTCCAGGCTGTTCACCATAATATGTGAAGTACGAGCCAGACAAGCAAAATTGCATCTCACTGAGATGATTTTTAATGTCTTGATTTGTCAAGTAATGGGGTGACTGCTGGCATACATGATTCTCATTCACATACATTGGTGATAATTGCAGGAGAGTATCCCGAGCAGCTATTTTTCAAGCACTCAGTATTGACGATTATCGTGAAGAATTTCCCAGCCTGTCCTGGATATAATTAACAGCTTGAGCAAAACATCTTATTTACTGCTATTGCTAAGCTCTTCTGAATACTCTTCCAGGGTGGTGAATTGACTAGTGCATGCAATCTTTAAAGGATCAGATTGATGGTGCGTGCTGAGAAGACAAAAGGCTCTCTTTGACAAATAACAAGAAGTCTAGTTTGTGGATTTCACTGAAGAAGGGCTTCAGGTACTAAGAGGAATAAATGCGGCAGTGTGGTGGGCTGTATTTTAACTCTGTGCATGGACTTGATCAGCAGCACTAGAAAACTCTTTTAAACAGTAATTTACACAGTTCAGGAGGGGAAAAAAAGCTTCTGTTCATTGTTTGCACATTAGAGTAAATAACATTTGATGACAGGAAAAGGAACATTTGGCTCTCTCTGCCCTAGGACTCTGAATTTGTCTTTTAAATTGCACACTTATGGTTATGCAGTGGATTCCTTAGTGTCTTTTTTGTAGCATCCTGGGTTTGGAGGTTGCTGTATTTTCTTTTAATTAGTGCATCCCTGGCCCGCCTTGGGATGCTTGGCAGGGAAAGGTACAGTGGCTGAATTGATGTCCGCCTCTGCCCCACCAGAGCCTCGGCTTTTAAAATAACCATGCCTGATTACAGGATGGCCATGGACTGACTGACTGCAAGGGCTCAGCTCACTGAAACTGGAGTTGAATAATATAGCTTGACCCACTTATGCAACCCCAGTGATCAGTCACTATTTTTACAGAGAAAAATGCTTAAGGAGGCTGAGTGTGGTCTCCAAAAGCACTGGAGGGTTATTTTCCTCACCACTTTCTCCTCTGCCTCTCATAAACACTGGAAGTGTCAAGTTTAACATACTGGCATCTGCTGATGAGAGAAACATTTTGCTGCTGCAAACCCTGGGCTGTTGTCACCAGTGGCTGTCCCCAGCAGACCATGCTGCTTCCTGGGGGATTGCTCAGAGGTCACAGACTACGGGCAGAGCTGCCTGCACAGTGGGCTCACAGCTGTAGGGTTACGGCTGGTTTGATTGTTATTAACAAGCACTCAAATCTTATGCTTAAATTTCACTGTAAAAGCTCCCCCTCCCTTCTCCCTTGTTTCACCCAGAGGAGAAGGTGGCTGCTAGCCAAGCAGCTTTTCTAAGACATGTTTTCCAGATAGGTGTCTATAGACCAATTTTTTGCAGAGGGAAGGAGAGGTAACGCCAGAGGAAGCCATAGCTGCTGAACCTGTCCTGGGTCACGTAGACTTTGCAGTGGTCTGCATTCCAGGAGGGTCTCATCCCACGGCTGGGGAAACTCTGCACCAACACAGAGCTGCAGTGTGAGTCCTGGTCACCCCTCCAGGAGTGTTTGCATTCTCCTTAACCATTTTTGTTAAAGTTGAAAAACAAACCAGCCATAAATCTTTCCATTGGTTTTGGTGCCTTGTTTTATTGGCTTTTTTCCCCAAATCCCAAATATAGAGCGGAATTGAACCTGACAGTGTTTTCTTTATGTTCATCATAGTCTTGCTACTAATTCACCTCATGCTGTGCTGGAAATATGCCTGACAAGTGTTTTTAATTTGAAGGGAAAGTAGCAGAAAAAGTTGTATCACTTGCAAATTGATGAATGTAATTTTTTTTCTTTTTGAAAAATGATCTGCTCCCATTTCCAACACCCTGTTCTTGTAGATGTTATCAGTATGAGAAAATCAAGGTAATGCTGGAGTAGGCTGTTCACAGTTCAGCTAAGAACCTTTGCATGTTTGTTTGTTTGGGTTTTTTTAAGTGCATGAATGGTTTACAAATTCAGCAGTATCTTAGGCGACAGTGGACAAGACTGCGACTTCATCTCCTGTTGTATGCTGTGGTACTGCACGGCTCCAGATACCATACTCCATCTAGACAAGACTGTCAAAACCACTTAGTGACCTCACTCCTGTTAGTGTTCTGGGCCCTTGATCTTCCTGAACCCTTAAGTGCCCTAAACAAGCATGCTTTATTACACCTGTTTTCTCAAAACTGTGGATTTCCACACTCTAGACTAGTTCTACAGGGACTTAGGAAGTCAAGTGGAAAGACAAAACCTTTGAATTGTCGCAGTAAAATAATTACAAAAACTTGTGTTTGCACTGCAAAAGAAATTTAAAAAAAAGGGGGTGAAAACAGGAAGGGGGAGTGGGGAAAACGACTTTGAATACATTGAGTCGCAAAATAAAAATTCCCTAATGAAGGTGGAATGAACATTCCAGTGACGACCATTTCAAAAAATAACTGGGAAACATAAACATATGCTCATCTCATCTCCTTTAGGGCCCTATTGGAGAGGAAATGCAACCATGGAGGAACTTCCAAAGCAAAGCACAGGATTTCTGGTCCTCCTCCTGCTTTTGTCTCTTGGACACAGACCAGAGCAGCATAGCAGTATTCACAATAAATATTCCTCGCAGCTCAGTGCCAGCAGAAGGAAGAATATAAGTTCCAGCCAAACGTCATGACTGACCTGGCGTGCCCTGACACCCAGAACCCTCTGCATGGGGAGAGGGACAACCAAGTGTCACCTGCCTGTGCGCTGCTCGGCCACGCGAAGCGGAGGCACGATGAGCACTCCTTGAATGAGTGTATTCCCCCTATCTCTGACGTGTTTGGCAGAAATGTTTCTTTTGATCAGATCCTCAAGACGGAGCTTCCGTCACAAGTCAGGCTGCGTCCGTAGGGCACAACAGAGACTAGAGGGGTAGGGAGCATACTGCATGCAAGGGAACATACCGCATGCAAATACCACATCCACCCCAAATCTGGCAAGGGGTTGGTGAGCTATACATTTACTAACACATACAGTAATTTTTAACTGAAAATCTGACATATTTTGGCTCAAGCACTCTAATTGTACATGATAATACAAACTGCTGATAGTAAAAATTCAGTTCACTAGTTGCTGAAAAAAATTATTTCAACCAGGAAAAGAAAGACTCTTTTACCAAAGCTTGTAATTACTGCACTGCAATGAGTTAATGCACACTGCAGCTTGTTAAAAGGACAGAGATGAACCAGCAGATATATGTAGGGAGGTTTATGCTAGCACCTACTCCTACAGGGTATGAGTCAGGCCAGTGCTGTTGCTCTTTCACTTTTATAAGCATTAAACTTCTTTGCAACCTTTTGAGCTACTCCAAAATTTCAGGTATAGTTTTTCAACTGACTAACCAGGTAAAATGTCTGCATGGGAATAGAGACAAGCTTTAAAAAAATTCAACACAGGTAAAAGAGAAGGAAAAATAAGTCAAAGGAAAGAAAAAGAAAAAGAAAAAGAAAAAGAAAAAGAAAAAGAAAAAGAAAAAGAAAAAGAAAAAGAAAAAGAAAAAGAAAAAGAAAAAGAAAAGGAAAAGGAAAAAGAAAAAGAAAAAGAAAAAGAAAAAGAAAAAGAAAAAGAAAAAGAAAAAAAAAGAAAAAGAAAAAGAAAAAGAAAAAGAAAAAGAAAAAGAAAAGGAAAAACTGGGTCTATTTAAGACTAAAGAGTACAAGAGTAAAACTGAAGTACAAGAGTAAAACTGAAGGTCTAAACCTTGAATGCTTGAGGCATTATACAGAGGTATACTGTTTTAAAGGTGATTCACTAACTTGGCTAGATCAGGGATTTACTTATTAGCTGTAATCCAGTCCAGCCTCTTTCTTAGAGCTCTGATCTGTAGTGTTTGGAGTATCTTAATTCAGAGGGTACCGCTCTCCTTTAGAGCAGACAATCAAAAAAGCCCAAACAAATCCCCTTTAAGACATTGACTGAAGTATGGGAACAAGCAGAGAGGTGGGACACATCATTTAACCCCACTGCTCTGAGAAGACAAGGGACAGCTTGAGGGTGAGACCAGAAGGTGAGACCAAAGACTTGTGTTCGAATCACCTTCTCAGTGTGGTTAAAGGAACTATTCTGACTCCTTTGACTGTGAAGAAGCTGAGAAGAAACACAGAAGTCAGCTCTGTTTTCAGGCTTCAGTATTTTTTTTCCCCAGTTCATTGCAACACAATCTATGCTTTAGAATTTACTTCATTTCCACAGGTTTCTTTTCCTTCAGACAATTAAGTCTTTTGAGTAGTTTTTATTTAGCTGTTTTTCTGTACTATATACAGCTAGAACCAATTTTTTATTCCTCTTCAAACCCACACATACATGGAAAAGGCCACTTTAGCTTCAGAGGTATATCTGTATCTGAACCTAGTGGTTATGGCACTCCTGAAAGAAGGTGGGAATGTGTGCCTTCACACAGTCTTTAAACCTGGTTCCCAGAAGTTACATACCCAGCTGGGAGTTATTTGAATAAGACAGTCTCACTCATGTTGCCAACACTGAACCCCTGCACAGACAGGAAAGTGAACACTGAGCAGTCTGTAGCAGCTAGCAGAGAAAGCACAGGAAAACAAGGACAATATCCTGATGAGCCATGGTTGAGAAACATCCTCTAGGAGGCTCCTGCCAAGAGAAGGAGGGCCAGAGCTGTCATTCCTGGAAGTTTTAAAGAAGGTGCAAATGTGCAGAAAAACCCACAAGAGACCTTTGACGTAAGAAGGGACAGGACTTTCTGAAGAATTTTCTTTCTGATGCCATTTGTTTTGCTGTACTCAGCCATTTCCAGTTTTGAAGTCTTTGTGCCTTTCTTCCTTCACATATAAAACTTAAAGTAATAATACTTTAAAAAGTCTACATGCCTGACAAAATTCAGCACCTATCTGGGTAAATACATCCCACTGCGCCCTGTAGCTTTCATTGTGAATCAGAAGAGATGACTAATGCCATAACTGCTTATTAAAAAGAAAACTATTAATTTCTTTGTGAGCTAAAGTCTTAGAATTCTTTTTAACACTTTAAAGCCAAGGAATATTAGTTTTAAGGATATAAATCACAGGCATTTGGAGTTTTTCTAGATGTAAAAGAGCATTTTTTTCTGAAGAGCTATTGCTGATTTTTCTTTTTGCTTGACAGATGAGCTTATCAAGTGTCACTGACATTTTTGCAGTACTGTGCTAAAATATGCTTCATTTGCTACTCATCTGAGCACTTCAGATATGTGTCATTCAGATGGCACTAAAGGCTTGATCCAACAATCATGTGGGCTGGAAATGCCTCAGTTTCCTAGAGACCTCTTGGTTTCACTCCCAGTGCCTAAACCAAGAGTAGCAGAAAACCTGGTGAATAGAGCTCTTTCCCAGGCAGTGGGAAGTGATGATTTGAACCTCCTCAAACTGGTCCAGAATGTCTTTCACCACCTTTGGTGCACTTTGCTCAGTCTGTAAGGCAGCTCAAGGAGGTACTTAGGCATTCAGTGCTCTTCTAGGCAAGAATAAAATTACACAGTGAAGAGAGGGCTGTATGCGTTGCTTACCCTCTGCATCTGTGAGCACTTCATCCTCAAAAACCATCAGCCATTTGAAACAATTCTGTAACTGGGGCCTCAAACAACAGTAACTGACTGAAAAATTAAGTAGAAATTAATAGGAAAAAATTGGGTGATAGAGACCACTGCAGTAACCTCATCCAGCCCTGTACTGAAAGGAGAGCCAATATTTAAGCTAGAGATGAGGATGCGGGTTCCTCTACAGTCAAGATCTGATTATATCCAAGGATGTCGATTTCCCCAGCCTCTTTGGACAACCTGATCCAGTTCTACAGAAGCAGTTTCACAAGTAACAAATGTAGATGAAAATCACTTCCCTGAACCCCTTGGCATCTGCCGATGCAGCTTGGGAGCCTCCTGATCTTCTTCAAATTTGTTGTCCTCCTGGACTCTCTGGTTGTTGTCTGTAGAGCTGCTTTCCAGGCAGTTTGTCCACAACCCATAGTGCTGGTTGGGATTATTACACATTTGCACTCGTCTTCATTAAACTTCATGAGGTTTCTGCCAGCTTGTTTCATCAGCTTGCTGACACATCACTGATTAGGAGACCTTTCTGTTTCCTCTCCCCACTTTGGTGTCATTGCTATACTTGTTGTGGGTTCACTTGGTTCCACCATATATGCTATTAATAAAGATATCAAACAGTATCAGACCCTTCATCAAACACTAAAGAATGTCACTCATAACTGGTGATCAGTTCAAGCTATTGGCCTTTAGTCTCTCAGTGGGAAAGCCCAGATAGATTTTTTTCACCAGCTTTGTGGTCCATCCACCAAGTCCAGACCTTCCCAATTTGAGCACAACGGTGCTATGGGACAGTGTGTTTAAAACCTTGCTAACAGGCTTCTGTTTTCTGAGCCAGTTATCTCACCAAAGAACACAATCAGACAGGTCAGACACGACTTGCCCTTGGTACTGGGGCTTCTCCTGGAAGTCATGTCCAGGCACATGAATTGTGGTTGTCCTGTGCAAAGCAGAGGTTTGGCTTTGATGATCCTTGTGGGTCCTTTCCAACTCAGGATATTCAATTAGTCTATGATAAAGTGATGATATTTTGATCATCTATGACCATCTATGATCAAGATGCTAGCCTAGTCATCTTCCTCTTCTTCATGTGTCTGGATATGGCTTCCAGAAGAATTTGCTCCATTGTCTTCCCAGGGACTAGGTTGAATGATCCTGACCAATAATCGATTGACTGGTTTGTTACACATTCCATAGCAAAGCTTCATAGTCTCAAGCTACTCTTTCATCCAAAGTGGAAGCCCTCCCTCCTCACCTCCTCCACCTGACCTTTTTAAAGACAGTCCATGGCACTAGCCATCAGTCAAACTCTCTTACTGCATCCCTCTGATCCTGACTAAAGGACTGTGGCAGGGATGCATTTGTTACCGGAGATTTCTACTTCTCTCTTAGCATGAGATGCAGGATCACGAAGAAAATATCCAAAGGGCCATATTTAGTTCCAGAGGTTGTATTTGTAGTTTCTGTTAGGAGATTACAGCACATGAGCTCCTTTGACTTCCAGTACTGGTTTCCACAGGCTTTGCGGAATTCGAGGACTCCTAAATGCTGGAAAAACATTCTTAATGTATTGCGCTTTTGACAGTAAACATATGCTTTCATTGAAAAGATTTGGTTGTTAAGTTTCTTTACTTTATGGAGATTGATGAGATTTACCTTACACTTAGGGCTATGCAAATAACTGATTTTGGAGTTCAGTGGCAGAACAAGCTAAAGCCAAACCAAATATTTTGAAGGCTTTCTTGCCAAGATAAAAAACCTAAATATTTAATTTTCTTTTTGAAAAGAACATTGAGCTCAATCAGAAACCAAATGTTTCACTTTGTTTTGTTTTTAGTAAAAAAAAAAAAGAAACAAAACAAAACCAACCCCCCAAAAGCCCCAAAACACACACCAGCAGAACATCAATAACTAAGGGATAAGGTCACAAAACCAGCATGGGGAAAATTGTCCATTTTACCTGGTTTTCCAGTGTTTGGCAGACTTTTCCAGATCACAGAATCATCACTGAATCTTTGAATTTGTAAGGGACCTCTGGAGATCCTCTAGGACCTGTGCTCAAAGTAAGGCAGATGAGAGCAGTTTAATCTGCAAAGCAGGCTCCACGTAAATCCATGCTTTCCACAGGATCTGACTGGGGGCAATCCCTGAATCTTTCTTGCCATTTGTTTGCAATGTCACTTTACTGGCACCAGCCTGAGTGGCTGCAGGAAGGTTGAGCAGAACAGAAATAGTCACACAGGCACTAGGATATAGGTTGTTACACTAGTTAACAGGCTGAAAATCCCTCTTCGAATAATTTTTACTTTTTTGGAACAACGGAAGAAATCTTAGCTATTCTGCTAATTAATACTCCTCTGCTGCAAAGAGAAGATACACAGCAGAGATAGGGTAAGGCAGAGGAGTTCCCACACTACTGAAGAAGCTTACATAAAGCAGGCTATTCATGTCTCTTACAAAGCATAATTCTTTGATTTCTTTTTTTTTTTTTTTTTGCTGTTTGGTACTGTTTTCCCATAGTGAGACTCTACTTAAAACGAAGAATACAGTCTTGAGTGGTGGGGTCTGATCCTGCAGGGCTCACTCTGCTCTTGCTCCTTGTCAGCAGAAGGAGAACCTTGTGTAGGAAGAGGTGGCTACACAGGTAAGGAGGCTGGGTCATGCGTTCCTGTATGTTTGTAGCCAGCCCCGGACTCAAGGCTGGCTCTAAATGGTGCCCTCAGCGTTCAGGGTACCTCAAAGCTATTGTGCTTCTCATTATCATAAGTTTGGCCAGAGCTGAACTGTGGGAGAAAGATTTGACCTTGGCCACTTTGAGGACCTGCTGCTAATACAGCTCAGGAACAAGGTACTGTGCCAAGTAAAGGCCCAACTTTCACCCTGCTCACAACAGGTTTGGCTGCTCATTAGGTGCACCCTTCCTTCAGCTTATTTGTGGAGATGGAGACCCAGCAAGCCCCTGTGGTGTTACACAAACTCTGCAAGGATCAGATCTATCCAGTCCCTTGCACCTGCTGAACTTTTACCTGGCTCCCCATTTCTAAATGAGGAGCAGCTTGTTCCCATGCCTGAACAGTTGCACATTTGGCTGAAAGGTTTTGGGGGATGGCTTAGGCCAACATTTGCAAGGAAAGACAAGGACTGCCATTCTGGTGTGGTGGTGTGGGAGCAAGCTACATGACTTCTCCAGGCTCTGTTTCCTGTGGTGCTTCTCTTCAGCTTTACCCTGAAATCCCTTGTTTTTCTTCCTCCACAGTATATTAATGTCTAATACTGGCAAAAGGCATGTGGAGAACCTACAGCCTTTCCAAATGTGTAATATTTATGCAGAAGGATCAGAGCAGAAGAAGAATCCTACATCCAGCTTTTTCCTGTGCCATAGTTACAGCAAACCGCTCATAGTATCCAAAATTTCTGTGACATGTGGTGAATGGGAGAACAGCTTTCTGTTTAGGTTTGAGTTAGAGCTGAAGAGTGTCAGACTAGTAGACTGACTTTGTAAAATAGCTCTGCAATGTCCTCAGAAAAAACCAAGAATTTTCACCACAGCCCCAAATTTGAGCCTTTATTTATACTGAAGGAATTTTGGACACCCTATAATTGATCCCCAGATCACTGATGTTGGGGGCCTATGAGTAAAGAAAATGAAGTGACTCCTCAGACAGCACTATTCAGTGAGTCAATAGCAGGGGTGGATACAGAATTCAAGGACCCATGATGTTGGAGCCTGCACAAAAACCACTTGTTGCCACTAGGTCATCGATTTTTTCTGCCTCTCTTTTAGACATGATTATGGAATGGTTCATGAACAATTCTGCAGACATGAATAGTAAGACTTCAAAGAAGTTTTACAGACAGAGTGTTAAAGCTCGTTGCAAGTTCTTCTGATAAGTGACTCAGAACTTGTTGGACTCTACAAAATTAGTCATTTATTAAAAGGTGTAAGAATAATCTCTTAATCTATTAATGAATGCACTCTACTGTAAAGTGTGACTAACTTCCCATAAAAAGACAGCAAAACTGTGGGTGCACACAGTCACTTTGTTATCTTCCTGCCATAACCCAGTCTTTTTCTGCACTGTGCATAGGCACATCCAGGAACCGAGTCCACAGGTGCCTGAAGGCACCTGGGGAAGGCTGACAGACTCACTCCTTGAAGGGAAACGTTTTCTTGGAAAGTCTGACTCTATTCTTATTTGGAAGACAGGAAAAGAAGCAGCAGCCTCTCTCATTTGCTTCACCAAGCCCAGACTTGTTTCCAGTCAAGCTATTAGTCCCAGCCACTTTTTAACTGTTGTGGTTTTACTGACCCAGCCTTTATTTCATATTTAGGCCATTTTCTTGTAAGAAGTCACAGCTGTGACTGTCATTTTACTGCAGTGAAATATGTCAACAGGACCAAGAATAGCAGCTGTCTGTCAGACCTGCACCTCGTGTGTTAATGGAGATACTGAGCATTGGAAACAAAACAAAAGGCACAGAAACACAGAATGCAACTCTACAATGAAATTCATCCTTGAAACAGTATGCTTACGTCTTTTCTTCCCTAAAAGAGAGAGTAGAGATTTTTTAAAATTAACTCAGAGGGACTTACCACATCCAGACCAATCTAAGGTAATGGAATTTACTGGGATAAACCTTCTGCTGGGAGGACTGGAAAGTCCAGAGTCATCTGTACCTCTTCATCATCACCCCAGCCACCTATTCTGAGTGATAATAGCTGAGAACTTCTGACTTCCAGCTTCATAGGAGTATAGATATGGCCTGGGAGTACAGCATGATACTTGAGAGGAGGTTGTCTCAGCTCCGCCACAGCTGCCTCAGTTCCAGACATTAAAAAGTCCACTCCTGCAGGAGCTGCTCAGCTTTGAGATCCTGTGGTCTGTGGTGCAAAGGCCAGCTCTCACCCAGTAACTAGCAGAGACCTTAAGGGATCTGACCTTGTGGCACTCCTATTGCTCAGATGCTCAAATCTTTCATTTGACCCACTAATCAGCTTCTGTGCATAGAAAAATTTTACTGAAGCCACAAAGGTTTACATGGGAAACTAGTGTGGACTAGTTTAAGGACTAGTGTGTAGTAGTATTAGCCTACAGACGATAAAAAATTATGGTTAAGTGACCCTTCAATATCTGTCAGGAAAATTTCAAGTGCCTTGACAAATCCTGCTTCCTAACCCCAAACTAACACATACTAAGTCAGTACGTTGAGGGGAATTAGGCTTAAGCAAATAAGAGTGTCTGCCTTAGCCTGCCTGAGTCACTAGTGTTGGGACAAGTTTAAAAAACTACAGGTGCTAAGGCACAGACACAGCAGAAGCAGCTGAAAGCACTTCCTTCAGCATCTGGACTGATGCTTAAGTGGTTTGCACTAAGTGGCTTTAGAACAGGGTTTCTGAGATTTTTTTTCTGAGAGGTCTGTTGAATGAGCTGAACGTCAAGCTGGGGCCAGATAAAAAACTGCATGTGAAACGAAATTTCCTTCTATTTAAAGATGTAATGTAACAAGCTTTAAAAACTGAGGCTGAAGTAGAGCTAATACAATAGCATTTATTTTTCCATGTTCGAGGGACATGCCTGTAGGGGATTCCATTTCCAATAATTTAAGAAAACCTCTATTCAGAACCTGTCTCAGCCTGAAGGACTGAGCAAAGGTAGTCTGCAGCACAGCTCTGCACATGCCACTCCTAAAGGAGATTAATCCAGATCCCACAAGTATGCTGTGTCTAGAACAGACCTCAAAGACCTCAGCTATTATCAAAGACCTCAGCATGGAATAACAGGAGGGCTCAGAGGAGTGCTCAGGGACAGAAAAGTCGTAGAAATTAAACTAATCATTGTCCTTTCCAGCAGCCAGTCTGGGGTCATCAGTTTTGTACGACATTGCAGTGTTTTATGGAAGGATTTTTGGTGCAGGGCAGGGAGAAAGAGTGGTCCAGTAATTTTCACTGTGCCTTTTAGAGAAAGAAAAATATAATCAATAATTATTATCATGTTACTCTAAACCATACAAAGAAAGAGTGTACAGCTGCAAGGACACATTCCCTCTAGCACTCATGGACATGGAGTTTGTTCAGTCTTAGAGATGGTACTCCATATCAGCATGATGCACCTTGTTAAGAGATTCTGAGATTCTAAAAATGAGGAAAACCTGACACCTTTTTTGAAATAGCCTATGGTGATGTATATCCTCACCCTTAGGTGGGTTCAATGCTGGGATCTGGGTAAATGCTTACTTTTCAGAACAATATGTTGAGATGGCAAAATCATCACTTCTTTCCACAGCTTGTTCCACTGGTTAACCCTATCTGTCCCCTGACATCTTGGCCTTTCTGATGTGAAGGTCTCTGTTTTCTGCATCTGTACATTGGCCTGAGTTCTCAACCAAACTGAAAGCCCTTTCCATATGATGTTTTGCCCTCCCAAGAGACAACAGTACCTATTCTGGTCATTCTCCAATAACCAAGTTGCAGCTAAGCCTTGGTTTGGATAACCAAACCTAGCTCTCCCTATAAAGCATTTTTCTCAGACTGTAAAACATTTTTATGACTCATGTTATGACCTTGGATACAAATACTGTGCTTCAGGGAACCTCTGGAGAGCGAGGGCTGAACCCATGAGAGTGTGGCTCTGCTTCAGATACTCCTGTAAGAGATAAAAGAGCTGGGATGAAAAAGATATGTGTTCCCCAGGAATGCTGAGTGGTTCCTTGGGGGGAGAGCTTCAAAGCAATGGATCTGAAAACCAAAATTATCTTAAATACTGGTATTTCAGCAAAGAAAAAAAAAAAGGAGATTCGATTCAATATGCAAAGAGTTAAATCAGGCAACACAGATGGATAATAATTAAAAAATGAATTTGTATTTATGAGTTTGTGTTCACAACCACCACTGTCAACTGATTGTACCATGTGTCTCTAAATAACAGGCAATGTTGAGATCACACTCTCCTATTATTAGAAATGTAATAGTCATATCTTGTTTAAAAACCTGTTTTTAAATCTGTTACCACCTGGAAAATTAGATTAAACAGATCAAGAGTTAAGGTTATCTACAAATATTCTGGGCAGAAACATAATTAGGGCTGTTATTAGGATTATCATTTAGTAGGCAGTATAGACAAGACCGAGAAGATAAGCCACTATCAGTTGCTGTTGAGGGCTAAAGTGATTATTAAGCTTGTAAATTTGGGCCATGTGTTTTCCTGGAAAAGTGGACATAATGTTGAACAGCTTCCAAAAACCCAAGGCAGGACTGCAGGTGGTTTCTCCCATCAGCAGAGAGGTAAAGTGCTGGTGTGTGCCAGAGCCTGCTTGCAGCTCTCCAGCACCAGGGCAGTGGAGCACATAGGATGAGGTTGCAAAGCGGAGCATAAGGCTGCATGCCAAGCAGCCCCATGTGTGTGCCTCCTGATGTGACCCCCTCGGGGCCCGTGCTTTCCATCCCAGATCATTCTCTTGGGACACAAAGCACTCAGCACTGCTGCACAGCACCTGCAAGGGCAGGCTGTGATAAGAAGAAATTCCATGCTAGGATGAAAGATTGAAAAATTTTTATATCAAATCATGGTGAATTCATTGAACCTTTAAACAAACGTGTTTCAGAGCGTGTAACAGCCTGAGCACTCTACATGTGTCTGCAGTGCATGACTGGAGGACAGGGAATCATAGGATAGTTTGGGTAGGAAAGGATCTTAAAGATCATTTAGATTCAACATGCCTGCCATGGGCAGGGATACCTTCCACTAGCCCATGTTGCTCAGATTCGTGTAGGTGGAAACATTAACCTGATCTAGTTGAAGATGTCTCTGCTCATTGCAGGGGAGTTGACCTTTAGAGGTCCCATTCAGCACAAACCATTTTTTTATTCTGCGTGGGAACACCTGGGTTGGAGCATCTTCCTGAGTAAGGAGAGCAGTCAGCTCTGCAGCACCGGGTGTTCTCCCCTGCTCCCTCTCACCTCAGGGAGACAGACAACTCCCCAGCAACCTCACCCTCCCTTGGAGCTGCATTTCCCAACTTCCCCAGGCCCTTATCACACCTGCCACCAGGAGACATTGCTGTATCTTCTCGTAACATGGAAATCCTCATGGGATTAGGTACAGGGACTTGTGTGCTTCCATTTCTCTCCCTGGTACCTGCAAGGGGAACTGGCGGCACCTGCAATTCGATGCCTGCATTGCACCAGGGACATGGGGAATTCCCCAGCAGGGGCCTTCCAACACACAGCAAAGAGCACAGGAGCTGACAAAAGCAGCTTGGTGCCACAGGCAACTGGCACCAAGAAGATCCTCAGATACCTCACAGTGTGGTTTTTTCAGCACAAATAGGTTTTACAGCTGGGCAAGGTCAGCATGTCTCTGCAGGGACCATAAAGGTTAATGCTGCTGCCACTTGCTCAAACAGGCTCACTAACCCAGAAGACATAGGCACTCCCCAGCAGCCCTCTCTTTCTGCTGCTGTGGCTTCACAGAACCCAGGAGATATAAAAAAACCATTAGAAATGATGCAGGTTTGATGGGGGTGGTGGGGTCTTCCCCAAACATTCCTGTTCCTTGGAGCAGACCAAGCACTCCCACTGAACACAGCAAACCAGCAGCAGCCCCTGATTCTTTGAGGTTGTTCATGTTTTGCAGCTTGCTGAGCTGCTTAGAGAGAAGCCCTCATTTTGTTTTCAGAAAGAGAAATAAATTGCTTTCCTTCAGATAACTGATATTTTTCTTCCTCTTGAAATACTCGATGGACCTGTTTTTATCTGTGTGGTGTTTACTTTCCAAGAGGCTTTGCCACGTTTGCAGCTTCATGACATTTTTTTGCCTCAAGCTTCTCCACAAAATACACAGAGAGCCCAGAGCTGGTCTCTGCTGTTGGGAGGGTAAATCTGCTCCCGAGACAGAAAGGATGGCCCTTCTCCTGACTTTTTCTTTTCTTGGTTCTGTTTTGACATTTTATCTTCCTTCATGCTACATGAACAGGAAGCTATAGGGACAGCCACAAATCATCTCGTTGCCTTATGTCCTTCAGCTGCACTATTTTTACACTTGTTTTTATACAAGTGCCTCTACATTTACAGGATGAAATGGTGATGGCAGATTGTCTCTGATTACAAATTCCATTGCGTCTAAGAAGACCAAGTGCAGTTCCCCCTATTCAAACCCAGCCAAGGAGCTTTCCTACTCTGAATTTATAGTAACTATAATTCCAGAAGATCCTCAGATACCTCACAGTGGTTTTTTTCCAACATGAATAGGTTCTACAGCTGGGCAAGGTCTTACATTACAGAAAAATTTATGCCTATACATCTGCTCTTAAATGTCCTTCAGCTACTTGAGGTGGTTACAAATCTATCCACAGCACCCGCTGGAAGATATAAAAAACCTACTACCCTAATTTAATGTAGAAAAGTATTTGTTATTCCACTGACAGTCTGCATAGCAGGAAGGAAGATGTCAGGAAACTTTAGACTCATGTCAGACCTCTCAGTTGTCTCAGTGGTAGGGAAAAGCTGTCCTCACTTTTTTTCCTCTTTGTGCAGTCAGTGATATGTGACCAGTTGAACCAGTTCAGTGCTGCTGTGAATAGACAGTCCTAGAGGTCCTAATAGAAAAGTGCACTCACTTATTTCTGCTTGCCCTAAAACTTTTGATAAGGTTTTGATGAAGTCCATTGTGGCAGACTGACTCTACACACATAATAAAAAAATAGTCCTTGATACCAGAAATGCATAGCTGGGAGGTGAAACCTGCAGAAAACTGTATATATGGTTTCTTTTGCTGTCATGAGTAGTGTTGAGTTAATAGGCCAAGCTTGTCTGTAAGTATTGCTGATTTACTGAATCAATATATAATTTCCCTTGAACATCTTTGCTTCTTTAAAAAAACCAAAACAACCAGCCAAACAACAACAGCAAATAACAACAAAAAACCCAACAAACCTGGAGATTTGTCATTAAGTAGACCAGCCTGGCTTCATACAGTTGATCACAGGAACAAGGTCCAATGGGGGGATCATCCATGGAGCAGATCTTCACAGTGGTTTCCCTAATTCATTACTTAATTTAGTAGCGTATTGATCTAGACCCAATCACCGTTGTACCTCACCATCTTTGATGTTGGTTTTTCCAGTAAGGAAGTCCACACACCCTTCTTCAAATCCAATGACACAAAAAATCCTTGTTACCCAAAATTTTACCATCACAGATTTCCAGCAAGAGTATACAACAGCAATTTCATTAAGTCAAAGAAGCTATGTCAGTCATTGCAGAATTATTTACATTTTGCTACAGTAATTATGTGAATTGAAAAATAGGAATATTTATAACTGAAAATGTAAACTTCCCCAAGATGGCCTCACCGGGGTTCTGTAAAAGCTCAAAATAGTTTTTATTTTCTATGCCACAACCTCTCTTTCTCTGCCAGCACATTTAAACATGAATAGCTCTTTTACAATGCTGCTGTGGAGTTTCTACATCTGCAACAGAGCCAGATTCAACCTCGTGTTCTCTTTGAGCATTTCATATAGTGAATTTCTTCTTTAATCAGTTAATCCAATGTTGAAATAAAGCTAGAATTTCATGTGGGCCACACATTCAGAAGAGCAGACAGATGGAATTATGCCAACTGACACCGAGCAAGGATAGAATCAAAGGATCATTTAGGCTGGAAAAGAACTCTAGGATTATCCAGTCCAAGCATTGTCCTAACACCATGAAATCCACCATGAAACCATGTCTCCAAGTGCCACACACTCAACATCTTTTAAATTCCTCCAGGGAGGATGACTCTGCTACTTCCCTGGGCAGCGTATCCAATGCCTAACAACCCTTTAGGTGAAGAAAAAACTCTTAATAACCAATATAAACCTCCCCTGGTGCAACTTGAGGCCATTTCTTCCTGTCCTATCACATATTACCTGGCAGATGAGACTGACCCCACATGTCACTACAACCTCCTTTCAGGCAGTTGTAGAGAGTGGTAAGATCCCCACTGAGCCTTTTTTCCAAGGTAAACATCCCCAGCTCCCTCAGCTGCTCCTCATCAGACCTGTGCTTGTGCTCCAGACCTTTCAGCAGCTCCACTGTCCTTCTCTGGACTTGCTCCAGCACCTCAATGTCCTTCTTGTAGTCAGTGGCACAAAGCTGAACACAGGGTTTGAGTCCAGTGCCAAGTACAGGGAAAAAATCCCTGCCCTTGTCCTGCTGGCCACACTATTGCTGATACAGGCCAGGATGCCACTGGCCTTCTTGGCCACCTGGGCACACTCTGGCTCATGTTCAGCTGCTGTCAACCAGCACTCCCAGGTCTTTTCCTGCTGAGCAGCTTTCCAGCCACTCACTGGCTGCAATGTTGCACAGGATTGCTGTGACCCAAGTGCAGGAGCTATTTTGCCTTGTTGAACCTCATACAATTGGCCCTGGCTCATCAATCCGGCCAGGTCACATCCCTCTGTGGAACCTTCCCTACAAAGGCATCTGTAGAGAACTGAACAACACTCCTGCCCAGCTGCAAACTGGCTGAGCTTGCACTCAATCCCCTTGCCCAGATTGTTGGTAAAGATATTAAACAGAGCTGGCTGGAGTCCTGTGCCCTGGGGACACCACTAGTGGCAGCTGCCAACTGGATATAGCTCCATTCACCACGAATCTCTGGGCCTGGCCATCCAGACAGGTTTTTACCCAGTGGACAGTGCACCTGTCCAAGACATGAGCAGCCAGTTTCTCCAGGAGAATGCTGTGGGAAATGGTGTCACAGGCTTTACTAAAGCCCAGGAAGACAATCTACAGCCATTCCTTCATCCTTTAAGTGGATCATCCTTTCATAGAAGGAGATAATGTTGGTCAAGCAGGACCTGCCTTTCATAAACCCATGGTGGCTGGGCCTTGTTCCCCAGTTGTCCTGTACATGCCATCTATTGGCACACAAGATGATCTGCTCCATGACTTTACCCTGTACTGAGGTCAGATTGTCAGGATTTTAATTCCCCAAATCCTTCTTTCAGCCTTTCTTTTAGGTGGGCATTACATTTTCTAGCCTCCCGTCAACAGGGTCATCTCCCCATCAGGGCTGCTAATAAATGACGGAAAGTAGCTCGGTGTGCACTTCTGCCGGCTCCCTCTGTACCCTCCACCCTAAGGTGGATGCCCTAGGTGGACCCCACTGGGCCCCAAAGACTCGTGTGGGTCTCAGTGGCATAGCAGATTGCTGACCATTCTCTCCTGGATTGTGGGGGCTTCATTCTGCTCCCTGTCCCTGTCTTCCAGCTCAAGGGGCTGAGTACCTGAAGAACAACTGCTCTTACAAGGTAAAGAAGGTATTAAATACCTCAGCCTTTTCCTCATCCTTTGTCACTCTGTTTCCTCCCATATCCAATAAAGGATGGAGATTGTTCTTAGACCTCCTTTTGGGACTGATGTGTTTATAGTAACATTTTTTGTTGTCTTTTAGAGTGGCGAGATTAAGTTCAGTTTGGGCTTTGACCCTTCTAATTTTCTCCCTGCATAACTTCACTTCATCCTTGTAGTCCTCCTGAGTTTCCTTCCAAAGATGATAAGCTCTTTTGTTCCCCACACTCCAGCCAAAGCTCTCTGTTCAGGCAGGCTGGTCTTCTTCCCTACCAGCTCATTTTTCAGCACGGGGGGACAGCCTGCTCCTGCACCTTTAAGATTTCCTTCCTGAAGAATGTGCAGCCTTCCGGGACTCCTTTGCCCTTCAGTATTGTCTCCCAAGGGACTCTGTCAGCCAGGTTTCTGAATATGTCTTAGAACCTAAAATCTCTGTAATAAAAGACAGGAACACACATCAGCACTGATTAAAGTAATTTGGATTTTTTCCATTGACTTTACTAGTACATATATTAAGCTGTCAAATTTTTTCTCCTTTTCTCTCAGCAAAATTTTTCTTCCTTGGTGCACACTGTGGGTCTCTTGTATGTGATGAAGAGCTGTGTAAGACATTTTCCATTCTTCTTTATTTGATTCTTTTATAGCATTTTGCTGTGCTTGTGTGTGGGCCTTACGTGACTGGTACAAATGCAGAACTGGCACAAGATGCTACAGATGTAGATGAGAAGGGGAAAAAAAAGCACGTGACGTCTTTTAGTAGGAAGAATTTCTGTATTAAATATTCACTGCTTTGCCAAGCTGCAAAAATGTCAGTGTCTGGAAATAACAGATCTCCATTTTTTCTTTTAAAACTTATACAATAAATATAATATAAACAAACTCAACATGCCCATCACTGAGACAATCTAGACGGAGGTTAGAAAGCTTAGAAGGAGTCACTGGCTTTCTAAATAAGCCTTAAATCCATGGTTAAAGCCAGTTTCAGGGATGTAAAATCATACTATGGAAGACCAAAATTAGAACTTAAATATTATGCTAGGCTGGGCTTGGTCTAATCAAATTCATTTAACCCCATTATTTTCTTTCTTGTGTATCACAGATGAAAACAATGGAGCCCACTTGGCAGGAAGCCAGTCTGAAGCCATCTATTACCCTGCATACTGAAGTTCTGACAAGGAGAGCAAGGCAGCTGCCCTTACAGTAATTGATATTAATGACTCAGGTTAGAGACTGTTGTGCCAGCGTGGGACTGACAACAAAGAGAAAACACAGCCCAGCTCCATGGCAATAGGTACAGGAGCAGTCTGAAGACAGATGGATATAATGGAAGCAGAGCAGTGTAGTCCTTTAAAAAAAATATTTTATTGTGTCTTGGATGTTATTTAGATGAGACATCAATATACACTAAATGAGAACAAGAATTACAATTGTAACTGGCAATATCTGTCTGTGCCATTTCTCTGATGTGTCCTGCACTGTGTTTGTGGGCTGGAAAAGGCAGATATGAGGTTGGCCACCCCGCTGCAGTGGGTGCACACTGGCCAGGAGGACTGCATCCCTAGGCACGATGCAGTGTAAGGGTGAACTGCCTACAGGCGCAGCCCCGGCTGTTCCCCAACAAGCCCTGGTCTGAGTCCAGGCCCTGCCCAAACTCCATTCCCAGGCTTCTTACAACATTCATGGTAAGGTTATTTTCAGTGTTTTTGGAAATCTGTTCTAGTTTTATTAGATGCCTGCAGATTTCACACATTTTTGCTGAAAATTAGCTCTTGCTTTCAAATTAGCTGGAGCTGTTCTAGCTAGCAGAAACAGTGATTTGCACTGGTGAAAACCAAAGTGGTTGTACCTGCTCTGTTTTACTTGTAACTGGCTCTGCTCTGACAAAACATGTCTCAAGGTTGAAATGAAGGGATGGAGAGGCAGCCCTTACAATACAAGAGGCAGTTTTTACACCGGGGAACAAAAATTTTGTGGTGCTACTTGGTTTAGTTTGTGACAGGCTTTAGTTTTCAGTTTATTAAGGGAAAAAGCAGTAAGAGGGACAAACATATGGGAGGGGCCTCTGTTGTATCACCATGGGGACAGATGCTGTGTTGTGACCCTGGGAGTCATACAGCACTGTGTGCTGTCTCAGGCCTAACTCAGGTTTCCCTGGTCTCCTTCATGTGCTGTTTTCTCTTGCTGCCTAATTCTACTCCAGGCTTTCACATCCCTTAGCCCCCAAACTGTCTGGAGCATCACGCAGATCATGGGAATGGTGATTACCACATACCACTGTTCTGCCTCTCGGGGTGTTGTGTCTTTTGACCATCTTATCATCAAGGTGTTGAGAAGCTCAGCATTGCAACATACGCTGTCTGTTAAAATAAATGTAGTGCCTATGTTGTCATCATTGTTGAATAAAAGGCTTTCCTAAGTAGGTCCTTGAGAAATACATTTTCTTCTTGACCTAATTCTCTTCAAAAGACTGAGAGATAGAGTCAAGTGTATCACACTTTTGAAATGAAAATAGCACTCAAGCTTGCTCTCTAATTTCTGGTCTCTCATGTAAACATCTGCTGACATTCCCTTCAAACTTTGCCTGCCTTTGCACATTTGGAGTATTTTAGCATAAAGTGAAAAGAATGAAGTCTTTCAAAAAGAAAAATTATTCTGTATGTCCCCACTATTCAGGAAGAAAGCAAATCCCTGGGTTACTACACAAATACCAACATTTGAAATGCTCTTGCTTTCCCAGCCTCTTCTCTACTGTCACACCTCCAAAGTCCAATTAACACAAAGCATTTGCTCACTATTTGTTTGGGCTGGTAGTTATTTAATGACACAATAATCTGAAATGTCAAGACACAATTCAAATCTGATTCCAACGGTTACCTTTAAGCCACAAGAGATTCAAAACTGTGATATAGTCTCCTATTACAGGGAGCAGGGTAAAAATTCAGGAAGCAAATACTTATCTGGTAGAGGAGACACCATAATCAGGCAGGTAGTTTTTCCAGTAGGAGGTTCATCCCCTGCACTACCTTTCTTTTTAAGATCATGGATCAGATCATCTTTGAAGATATTTCGAAACATACAGAAGGCAGGGAGGTGATTATACTAAGTCATTCAGATTCCACCAAGGGCAAATCCTGCATGACTAATCTAGTGGTCTTCTAAAACAAAGTGACTGCCCCAGTGGACAAGGTAAGAGCTACAAATACCCTCTCTGTGGCCTTTTGTAAATACCTTGATAAGGTCCCCACACCATTCTTGCCTCTAAACTGAGTGGTATGGATTTGATGGATGAACTGTTAGATGGGTAAGGGATTGGCTGGATGTCCACTCGAAGACCAAGGGTACATACTGAGTCCAATATTGATTAACATCTTCATAAATATAGTGGTGCACTTGACATACCTGAGAGAAAAGATGCCATGCGGGGGATCTTGGCAGGCTTGAGGGGTGGACTTATGCGAAGATCATGAAGCTCAGCTAGGACAAGTGCAAGGTCCTGCACCTGGGTAGGACAATCCCCAGTACCAGTACAGACTGGGTGAGGAATGAATTGAGAGTCATAGAATCGCAGAACTATCTACCCTGTAGAATGGAATTTGGGTATTTTACACTGGTGAGTGTAAAATGGGACGTGAGCCAGGAGTGTGCACTTGCAGTACAGAAAGCCAGCTGTAACAAGTACAGCCAGCAGGTTGAGGAATTCAATTCTCCTCTACTCTGCTCTGGTGAGACCCCACCTGGAGTACTGCCTTCAGCTCTGGAGTCCTCAGCACAGGAAAGACATGAACCTGTTGGAGCAGGTGCAGAGGAGGACCGCAAAATGGTCAGAGGGCTAGAACACTTCTCCCATGAGGAAAGACTGTCCAGTCTGGAAAAGGCTCTGGGGAGACCCTCATGTGGCCTTTCCATATACAAAGGGGACTTTGAGAAAGACGAAAGACTTTTCACCAAGGCCTGTAGTGACAGCATGAGGGACAATGGTATGAAAATGAGAGTGGGTAGATTTAGACTCTATATAACAAAGAACATTTTTTTTTACCATGAGGGTGATAAGACAATGGAACAGGCTTCTCAGAAAAGTTGTGGATGTCCCATCACTGGAAGTGTTCAAGGATAGGTTGGAAAGGACTTTGAGCAACTTGATCTTGTGGAAGGTGTCACTGCCCTTGGCAGGGGAGTTGGACTAGATGATTTTTAGGGGTGCCTTTGAATGAAAACCATTCTAGGATTCTATGAAATCCACTATGTATGGGTATATGTATATGCATATATATACATATGTGTGTGTGTATAAATGAAAAAGAGTAATGTCCCAAATAGTTCCAGACATTCAGTGCCTTTTTCTCCCTTTCTTGCGCTTGAGATACTTTTGGGACCTTTCCACTGTCTCTAGAATGCTACAGCTAGATAGTGTTAAAAGATTCAATGATATAGTGTGACTTCTGGGTCAAAAGCAGCCCATGAGGAGTTCATACAAGACCAAAGAAAAAGACCATTGCTGGAGTAAATCTGTAGAGGTGGACAATCCTAATCCCCAGATGTGAAAGGAGACATAGGAGCCAACAGTGCCACTGCCATCTCCTTATGGGAACATCTCCCAGAGTATGCATAACCTCTCCACTCTCTGAGGTCTGCCATAAATGTCTTATGGTTGTCAAACTTTGGTATCTCAACTATGTTTTGCAGAGTAGAAAACTGTATACCTCAACTGTATGTGATGTCTCTTTTCTCACTCTTGGCAAGTTCACCTTTTACAGCTCCCTCCTGAGCTTTAGCTTTCCTTTCTCTTTATATTTGCTTTTTAATCTTTATTTACACACCTTTTCACGCTCTGTCCTCTGGGCTCAGAACTTCTTTCTTTGGGGACCTGGCAATGTCTCCTCTCAGATCTCTCTATGGAATTCTACTCTTCTATGAATTGTCCAGATACAAGACTAATTTTTTTTCAGTTTAAGTATTCACAGATAGAACCTTCCTTTATGTCTCGTGAAGTCTTGTCATCACAACAGAATTACTGACATTGTTTACAAAAGTCCAGATTGTACATTAACATGAATTCTCCACTTGTGCCAGATTCTGTAAGAAGCATCTTATAAGACAGTTCATTAAAAAAAAAATTAAAATATATCCATTTCAGAAACAATAGTATATACCGTCTGGAGATCTGGATCTTCCTACTTAAATCAGTTACTTTTTTTTTTAAGCACTGTGGATGCCTGAAGGCACTGTATGAACATCATACATTCGCCCATATTTTTCTGAGCAAAGGTGAATCTCACTTTTGCTTCTAAGAGCTATTTGGCAAATACTGAAGAACTGTCTTGGTGTAAGAGCTTGGTGTACTGGGTTTAAATCTTAAGGCTCATAGGCAACAGTAAGCCCACCTGTTACACTATTTGCGTTCAGATATTCTTCAATTTATAGTGAAACAAATGGGTTCCAGCCTAATACGTTGTCTCATCTGTGATCACAAGACAAATTCAGGGTCACGATTGCTCTTCAAGCCTGGAATTCATGTATGATGGGAGTTGGAAGAGTTGCTTGAATAGGATTTTACTTCAGATTAGGGTAGGTTGTTATGGAAAAAAACCTCCTTAGTTATAATACTTAACTGTGCTAGTCGAAGCCTGTCAAACCCTTCAGATAATGTAATGAATCTTGTAAATGGAGTCACTGATATGCCTTTCCAAGCATCACATTCCAGCTAGTCTTTAAAAGATGAGAATGACACTGATGCTATTAGTCACTAGAGACTACTCGATCACAGAATCACCAGCAGTGTTCCCCAGGGCTCAGTAGTGGGGCCAGTTCTGTTTAATGTCACAGAATCAGCTGAGTTGGAAGAGACCTACAAGGACCATTGAGTCCAGCTCCTGGCCCTGCACAGGACACCCCAAGAGTCACACCATGTGCCTGAGAGCATTGTTCAAACACTTGAACTCTGCCAGGCTTGGTGCTGTGACCACTTCCCTGGGGAGCCTCTTCCAGTGCCCAAACGCCCTCTGTGTGAAAAACCTTTTTCTAGTATCCAACCTAAACCTCCCCTGACACAACTTCGGGCCTTACCTCAGGTCCTGCCACTGGGCACCACAGGCAAGAAATCAGACACTGCCCCTCCTCTTCCCCTCATGAGGAAGCTGCAGACTGTGATGAGGTCTCCCCTCAGTCTCCTCTTCTCCAGGCTGAACAGACCAAGTCTTCCTACTCAAGACCTCAGCCACTCCTCATATGGCTCGTACTCAAGGCTCAAGGACCTTCACCATCTTCGTTGCCCTCCTTTGGACACTCTCTAAGAGCTTAGTGTCTTTCTAATATTGTGGCACCCAAAACTGCCCCCAGCACTTGAGGTGAGGCTGCCCCAGAGCAGAGCAGAGCAATACAATCCCTCCCTTGCCCGGCTGTGCCTGATGCCCCCCAGGACAGGGTTGGCCCTCCTGGCTGCCAGGGCACAGCTGACTCAGATTCAACTTGTCAGTGACCAGGACCCCCAGGTCGCTTTCCTCAGCGCTGCTCTCCAGCCTCTCATTCTCCAGTCTGTCCATACATCCAGGGCTGTCCCATTCCAGGTGCAGAATCCGGCAGTTGCCCTTGTTGAACTTGATAGGGTTGGTGACTGCCCAGCCCTCTAATTTTTAGAGGTCTCTCTGCAAGTCCTCCCTGCCTTTGAAGCCATCAACAGCTCCTTCCAGTTTTGTATCGTCTGTGAATTTGCTTAGTATCTCTTCCAATGCTGTATCCAAGTCATTAATGAAGATGTTGAAAAGCACAGGGCCAAGGATGGAGCCCTGCAGAACCCCACTAGTGACAGGTTGCCAGCCTGATGCCACTCCATTCACGATAACCCTTTTCTCCCTGTACTCAGTGCTGGTGAGACCACACCTCAGCCTTGTGTCCAGTTATGGGCCCCTCAAGGCTCCCTACAAGGACACTCTACAATGTCTCCACAAGGATATTGAGGTGCCCAGAGAAAGGCAACAAGCTGGGAAAGGGTCTGGAGCACAAGTCTGATCTAGCCTGGAGAAAAGGCTCAGTGGGGACCTTATTGCTCTCTACAACCACCTGAAAGGAGGGTGTACTGACAAGGGGGCTGGTCTCTCCTCTCAGGTAATTTGAGATAGGACAGGAAGAAATGGCCTCAAGTTGCACCACGGGAAGTTTAGACTGTATATTAGGGAAAAAATTCTTCACCTAAAGGGTTGTCAGGCATTGGAACAGGTTCTTCAGTTAAGTAGTGGAACCACAGTCCCTGAAAGTGTTCAAAAAATTGTGGATGTGGCACTTGGGAATATGGTTTAGTAGTGAACACAGTGGTGCTGGGTTAACAGATGGACTGGATGATCCTAGAATTCTTTTCCAACCTAACCACATCTATGAATTTAATTGCAGTATTAGAAAGATCATAAATAGCTATCAGGGCCTTTATATCCGTATCTGCGAAGATTTAAACACCATTAAAGTGAGCAGTGAAACAAAATTTGTAATCCGTTGAAGAAGCCCACGGTGTGAAAGGTGCAGGTTTTGCTGAACTCAAATCATCCTCATCAAAATAATTTAATTCTAGCTGGCATTGATTTCTACATCTGCTGTTCACAGAGGTTTAGAGAGATCACATTTTGTCTGGAGAAGGGAAGCACTCCATTTACCACATGCCTGCCAACAAATTGACCAAGAGGATATAGCCTACAAGCATGCTTTTGGGTATTTCGCAGTGTTTAAGGCCCATTGTCATTTATCAAGGGTGAATTGAATCAGTGTGCAATTTGGAAGGAGCAGTTTCTCTCCTGAAGACATGAGTGGACACTGGCCCATGGTATTGATTCATAGTTCAGTTTATTCAGCTACACCCTTGATAGAATTGGGATGATAATTTGTACATTTCAGTGTCCGCATGATAATTATTTCTTCTCTTAGTGGTTTAAGCTGTTTTCTATTACTCCAGCTTACTATCAGCTCAGATGAAGCAGAGGTTATGAAGCCTCAATTGCTAAGGTTGGATCTGGACAAACAGTGCAATAAATTTTGCTGATGTTGATTTGGAAAGCTTAGGTGTATGATTTTGGTTTCTACTCCCTTGTCACAAGGTTGCCCAAATTACTGAAGCCCTAGCAGTGTAAGACAGAAGCACAATTTTCTCCTGCTGTTTTTTGTTTGGTAGACACACGCACTAGCAGGAACTCAAAGTCCCCTTTCTTGTAAAGACGTCATGGGCAAAATGTTAGGCTATAGTATTACCTGGTATTATAAAGCCCTCTGGAGCAGGCAGAGTCCAGTGAGTTCTCAGCAAGATGGGAACAGTGGTTCATTCATGTCACAGCTATATGCTATTTTTGGCATGCAGTTGACTTTTCCTTATTAGAAAAATAAAAATAATTCAAATAGAAAGTTCCTCTAGCTTGGTCTATGTACCAATTTGGCTGCTCTCAGCCATATTGATTTCCTTTCACCTGCAAAAACTTACTTTTTTTAAAGTCTGCAGAATTTTGTTTGAGGCTGGTTCTTTTCAAGCTCCCTTTGTCTCCATGCTTCCTCTCTGAATGTGGAAAAGGGTTATCCCTCGGGAATGATGATGGATCTGGTAATGTGCCCAGTGGAGAAGGAGTTAAGGTAGACAAACAAAGGGTGGTGAATGCTCAGACTCCCTTTGGCTCTCTGTGAGCAAAGCACATGCCCATGAACAGATCTGGCCCCTCATACACAGACTGCAGGGATGTCACTTCTAGGCAGGGTGTCCACACCACTCTCTGTGTTTCCCTTCTACGTAACTTCTCCTCAACTTGAACTTCTAAAAACAAACTCTGGAGCTGGCTGGGCCAATGATTTTCAAAGAACTAAGACAAGGTTGATTTCGTGCCTTCCACGGAGATTAAGCAGAAAATTTCAATTAATAATGTCTGGAAATCTTGTTCTTTTATCGTTCTAGTTAAAATACTGCATCTGAGCACTACAACAAGGCCTGATTCAGGGCAAGTCAGTTCTAATGGCATTACTCCAAGATAGTTTTTGCTTTATCCATACCAATCCATTTTTGCACAAACGTAGCAACTTAATAAATTAATACTTACTGATGTACATCAACATAATATATAAGGTGTAAGAAAAGATGTGTTGGTCTAGTTTTTTATAGACTTTACTGAGGAGATGAGATTATACAGTTGTACAACATGACTTTTCCCTATTAGGAGAATAAAATCTCTAAAGTTGGAAAGCATCTCTTGGTCATCTCCTGAAGTATTTCAGACTTTCTCCAGCATCTTCTTGTTATTTAAAAGGAATGTAATTCACATCTTTAGTGGTCATGAGTTATTTTCAGGACTAGATCTCTGTCATGATGGCAGGCACATATTATACAGTAAAACTGGGCGGAGCCAAGGGTAGTTTCCATTTTATTCTGAATGAATGGAGTAATAAATGAAAGATGGAAAGCCCTTTCTTTCAGCATGTGTTTACAGACCCAGCTGGAGATCAGCTCCCTTCCAGACTAATACAGAAAACTGAACCTAATTTTGTCAAAATTATCCAGTTTTAAAAAATATATCTATGGAATCTAATCTGCTTTCTGAAAGTTTCATTGAGTTTAACCAGAACTAAACAGGAGCAACTTACCTGCAGCTGAGCCTGAACTGGAACTCACCCAGAGTAGGTACTGCTTCGACTTACCAGTTTATAGAGGAGGTTAGCCTGCCCTGATACCACTTGAGCACTGCAGGAACCACATCTCTTGTGAGATTTGGATTGAACCAGGTCCTTGTTGTGATTAATCCAGAATATAAGTATCTCTTTACTGTCATGCTCTGCCTAAAGATGATGACTTCATGAAAAGAGGGATTCATCCTATCCCAGAACTGGACATTTGATTCAAGCTAGTTGTCTTCTCCATTTACAGTGATAGACAGAGGAATACTCAGAGGAAAGTTCACAGAGAGGCCCAGTGACTACTTTAGACTAATTTCATGATTGCTCTGTCATGTTGGACAAAAATTTCACAGTTGAAATGTCTGCACGTGTACAGACACCCTTTGATATTACAACCAACTGCTTCTCTGTTCCATAACTCTCCAGCTGACATCTTCCCTCTTCCTGGGGCACCTCAAAGCAAGAGCTTTGTGAAGTCACCAGCTTCCACGTCATGTGGAAAGTTCACATTTTTCAAAAGATGGCTTTTTTTCATCTGTTTTATCACAAACTGTCTGAACAAAACAAATTGGAAAATATGCACTGGAAAGCCATCATGAGCTAGGAGAAGTGACAGAAGGAGATTTTTAAATTTTTATTTTAATTTAGGTTTCCACGATTGTATGAAAACAGGATGGTGAGAATCTCTCTTCCCTCTTTCCTTAGTTCTTGTTCCATGTGTAACTAATCAGGAAGAGATTACAAAGAAAGAATGGGTTGTTCAAACTTATTTGTCCATCAAAGTATCTGTTTCAAAAATTATTTTTTCTCCCAAAGGTCTAAAATTCTTCATTTTACCAGCCAGACTGGATGAATGCTGTGAAGTAGTTATACAAAAACAGTTGAAATTTTTAAATGAATCTACTTCAGTTATCTTTGCATCTGGTGTGGTTTCGCTTTCCGCAAATATTCATGCAAATAATTTTTTTGGAACAAAGTCATTTTCAAAATAAATATTAAGGATGATCAGTCAAATATATATGCAAAGGAAATTTTACATTGCCTTTCTGCAAGGCTTCAGAAGCAAAAAACTCAGGAATATTAGGTTTATCCCTGATGTCAAGAAGCAGTAAGAATACAGAGTAGCTGAAGTGACACATCCAAACTGAGAAATCCAGGTCTTATTTCAAGGGTCAAATCCTAGTTCCCCTGAATTCATTAATGGAATGCCAATACATTTCACAATGACAAGATTTTATCATACTTCTAAGGTACTGAGACCACTTTTTTTAGCCTAAGGGTTAGGCAGTGCTGACTTAATAAACTCAAAAAGATCCCTTTATATTTTGGAGATCTTTAAATAGCACAGAGTAGGCAAATAATCTTTTTCATTGCTGTTCCAAGTTAATTTTAGACAATTTTTGGGCTGTGTCACTGCCAGAAAAGCTATTTTTCCAGCTCTGGCTATGCCCTCCCATTCCTTCCCTCACACCTGGCACTCTGGTAGATTTTTTCAGCTTGACTGATGAGCTGAGTCAGCAGAAATAAAAGGTTATGAGCTGGTTTAGACACAGATTGGCTTCATTGTGATAAGCTCCCCTGATCTGGCTGGCAGCCTGGCTGTAGAAAAAGAGGGGTCTGTGGAAGGAAGATATGGAGCAACACTGGCTCTGGGCGGGCAGCACGACATGGGACTGCTCCTACATTGCTTTTAAGCCAGATACATCCCTGCCCCCTCATAATAAGCAAGAAGTGTGGAAAGAGACACCTTTAGCTGCTCCTCTGACTTTCTGGACATTTTGCCTCAAAAAGGTAGAGATGCCATTTCAGTTTTCAGTAGTAGAAGCGGGTTGTTCGGGCAGCAGGCAGCAAAGCAGCACACAAAAGAACGCCAGTTTGGAAAATGAGGGTTTTCAGCTCTGTATCAAAGACAGGGAGGCACATTCTCCTCCTTCCTGGCAACATTTGTTAAAACAAAGAGGTCGCCTCCCTCCACACCATGTGCTTTCCCCTTGGGCTGGGCCTCTGCCCCAAGGGCCCACATGTTCTAAACCCAGCTGGTGTTCCAGAGGCTCCAGGGTGATGCACCTGAGGTGCCCTGCTGCTCTGTTCTCCTTTTCCCACTCCCACAGCACAGCCTGCCAGGCTGCTCCTGCTGAGGAACTTTCAAGCCAACAAAGGATACACTGCCACTGAATTCATGTGGATGTTATTGGATTCACAGCTCTGCTGCCTGTCTTGGCATTAGGAAGCAGCCCTGAACTGCCTCTCCCAAATGTCAGTTTAGAAGTCGGTGCCTGCACAGAAGCAGGGCAACCACCTCTTTCCACTACCAGTGGAAATCCCTTCAGCATCAGGACATTAAACCTTTGGCCTTTGTCTAATCTTGTCCATCCACCCCTTCCCACCATTCACTATCGATGTCTCCACAGCTGTAGATGTGTTTTGCTGTAGCCAAACTCAGTCATTTCAAGTTCCCACAGGAGTAGTGTTTCTAGACCCTTATAATTTTCCATTGTGCCTCTGTTGAAATAGAGAACACTGAAAGTCTTTTATGGAGGAGGCTTATAAAATATGAACATCTGTTTGTTATGAAACTTAATGCTGTCAGCTTGTAAGAGCCATCTAGAAAAGTGTTTAACTCAAAGTGCTCTTAGTGTGTATTGGAACAAAAGGCTTATATAGGTATATTGGCGGAGACACCAGCCGCAGGTAAGACTTATGTCAAGACAGTGTCATTGGGGACTTAGAAAGGATTCAAAAACAGAGAATGTGAATTCTCCTGAGACTTCTCTCCAAGGTGCATCTAAAATGCCAGATTTTCTTGGCTCAAGCCACTATCAGACATGTTTTGTTACTTGGACACACCTGCATGTCTTTAGTTTTGGCTTTCCAAGATGTTTGCACTATGAGGAGAAGCTCATGGGCATTCACCAGCTACAGGTGATGGCTGACAAGGTTATATGTTAATATTCTGTGACTACAAAATGCTGCCTCAGACGACTTGATTCCACTGGGAAGTTAACAATGTGTTTATCTTTGAAGTGATACTATTGGATTTCATTTGGGGTAGCAGTTGGTTTTATACCTTGTTTTATATTAAATCATTTTAATAAGCAGCATGAGAAGAGGAAAAAAGTAAACAGTGAGCTTTGTTCAAGGCATTCGTCAGCTCATCTGTGTATCCAAGAGGGATGAGAGAGTTATTCTTTTATAAAAAATACATCTGTCATATTAATAGAGCATTTGATAAATTGCCACATGTGAGTGTCAGATATTGCCAATACTGGTGACAGCAGGATCTTAGAAATTAGAAATGGAAGAAGGTCATTAGATTTACAGCCTGCCCTTCTTGTTGATATACCGCTAAATGACTTTCTCTGGTGTGTTCTGCAATTGCATTTTAAATGAGTCCAAAGTTATACTCTGTTAGTCAGTAATCAGGGCTGAGGAACTCAGAGCCAGAGGAAGTGTGCAGGTTAAGTGTCAAGTCAGAAGAATTTGTTCCTAGTGGAATTTTTTTTTCTAAAGGCTATTTACTGTTTTGCATTAATTCAAATGGAGCCAAGAAGACTCAAATTGACAAAGCTGTGCCTCAAAAAAAAAGTGCAAAACAAAACCTGCTGGTGATGTTTTAAAGAAACACTGAAATATAGTTGGACCATATTGCGTCTCCACATTCTCCAAGGATTATCATTTTTGTGCACTTTTCCCCCTTTTTGCTTTATAAGCAACAAAGAAAAAGAGGGGAGAGTACAGGAGACACAAAATAACTGTATCACACACAGAGTTAAAAAAGGGAAGGTTTCTTCTATTCTGTTTAGTCAGATTATCTCAGGTGTGACTTGAAACACTAGGAGACCCAAAGGGAAGATGAACAGAGGGTAAATTTAAAAGTTTTGAAGAGATGGTGTAAAATATTTCAGCTCAAACTTTGACAAACCTTTATTTATGTGCACAGTTTAAACACCTGGATGTGGATGTGCCAGTTTAAACACCAGTGTATAACAAAGTCATTCAAAGTGTACCACAGCCCGTAACACATTGTCTTTCATACCATCGTATGAAATTAGCAAATACTATGCTTTTGCAAAATTTACCATTTGTCTCACAACCCAAGACAAACCTCTGGTGCCATGGCCAAGCTCAGTGCGCTCAGTTGCTGGACCAAGCACGGGGAGGCTCATTTGTGAGATATGAGTGCATATGTATGCGGGACATGCAACATCTCCTGTTGTTGTGATAGTGCACTGATATGGTTATCCCTCGGTCTGTTCGGGCTGGTTATTATTAGGTTTCCAACATGTTATCTTCTATCTGTAATCTGTAGCTTGGATAGCCTTAAATCCCTGAACACACTGAAGGGATTACTAGGGATAGGTTCATCCTGGAGGGTACCACGGCTAGGAGACTTCTGGAGCTGCCTTATACCCGCCCTCCCCTCCCAAGCCGAAAGAGGCCAGGATGTAAGGATGTATGCTCAGGCCTCAGCCTCACAGGCAGCAGAGCTGATTCCAGCTGTGCTCTGCAGACCAGGGCCTCAGGGCATGCAGCAGTTCATCTGCCTCATGAAGTCTCCAGAAAGGCACAACGAAACCAAGTTTTGCAGTAGGAGACCTCTTTACTTTAGTTTTGTCGTAGGAGACCTCTTTACCCGTTCCCAAAGCCTCTCAGAAATGCTTCCCCAGTTAGCAGCCCTGTGCTATGAGCCCCATGGTTTGGCACAAAGTCAACTGTACTCCAGCATGTAACCACATTAAATGTGATTACTTTGCTCGTGCTAACTCTCCTTCTAAATAAGCCAGGCTTCACAAAATGCGGAACCACAAAAATACCTGAAGCAATTAATTTTTTATGGACATGATGCTACCAACTCCAAGTGCCAGATTAAATTAAAACTCACTTCCAGTGATCAGAAGATGCCCAGCCTACTGCTTGCAAAGCTCCACTCATTCATGATGTTCTGAAAACAGGAGTAGACAAAATCCAAGAGATTTCTTACAGCCTTCTGGCTGCATTTAAGGCTAAGGGGAATGGGCCTTCATCACAGTTTCAAACCACAGCATAAACAAGAGTTCTTGTTATCAGGAAAAATTACAGAGACTTTTAGAAGATCAAGTGAAGGGATTAAATATAGAACAAACCACATTCCTGCAATTATTCACTACACTATAGCTTATATTTAGTCAGAAAAGACTTAATGATGAACGTACAGCAAAGACAATTTCTGAACAGAAGAGGCAACAAAATGGGTTACTGATTTCTTTGCTTTTTGAATAATCAGTCTTGGTTATTTACAAAACATTTCCCATGGACATCACCTAAAATAAAGTTTTGGAGTCGCATTCTCTAACAGTGCAAGTGATTATATTTTTTAACTACTGAAAAAATTGCATTAGAATGGCTAATTCTATACAAGTTGGAAGGACATGAAGCTGTGGTCACTAATACATTGTTTCGCTTATGGTTTTCTTCATTTTCTACCTGCAGGGCTCAGGGAATTAGGGTTGGCTTCCACTCCTGGACTAATAAACTCATTTTGGAGAAACAGGGTGTCTGAACTATGTGCAAATCAGACCAACACAAGAGACAATCAGGGCCAGTTGGGTTTCAGAGGCTTCAGGAGTATTTGCAATATACTCTCTCTTGCTGCAGCTGTGTTCACACACATCCAAAGAGAGAGCTTGGGCCCAGCTCTAAAAGGGTTTCTATTCAGTGGAAACCCTATTCCCTTTTCCAGCTTCACAAAGCTCAGCAGGGCTCTGCAGGGTGGCTCAGTGGATACCTGGCCATATCAAGAAACTTAACTGGAAGTTACCTGTGGCAAGTCAGTGTTGCTTCTAATTCCGGGGTGTAAACTGGGAGTAATCCGAACAAAGTGAACCCTAGATATCCCTACAGTGATAAATGCATTGTTTTCAGAGGGTGATCCCTGCAGGCTCCATAGTGATCCATAATTAGTAGCTGTCTTGGCAGAATCCAAAGAAACAGTTAAAATTCTGCTCGTTGAAATGCTCTCTGGGCAAGGCTCTCCTCCAAGATCAGTGTACGTCACACCCAGCATTGATGTTTCGCCTTTCCTACATGTGCAGAGCTCTCATAGCTGACAGTATCAAAGAGCAGATATCAAACCTCAGGGGTGCCCTGCAGGTCCTAGAATAGTACTTTGCCTCCTACAGCAGTTTACACAAGGTGCAATGTATACTACACATGGCCTGGAAATAAACTTGTCATTTTCATAAGATTTCTTGTGATTTTTCAAATCTCAAGAATGAACACCAAGCAATATGGTCGTGTGACTGGAACACCCGTGTGCATGCAGTGTCCTGCTTTCACATATTTTTGGGCTCATCAGGTATTCCTCTTTCCAGTGAATCAGGTATTTGAATACTAAGCATCATATAAGTGGAGGGGTATAGAAATTTTTCATCTGTTTGGGTCTGAGTGTGTTTTCATTTCCCTGATTTTTAATTATTTTCCCCAGGCCCACTTGTTCCTCAGTGTTTTTCACACTGCTGTTCTGAAAACAAACACAAACTGGGTAAGACTCTCTCTCTGTCTATCAAAATTTAAGTCTACTCTAACTGGAAGGAAGAAGAAGGGGGGGAAAAAGTAGCATAAATATGCTTGCAGCCATACTTTAGGGCAAACTTCAAAGTAGCTCCACGTGGGGTTCCAGGAGGTACTTTGCTACACACATAGAGGCAGCAGCTCTGTGCAGAGCTGCATACATGAACATTAGGGAAAAAAAAAAGTTAGGCTACTTCAGTAATTTGTCTATAACTTTGATGTAGATCTCATATTGCAAACGATATGTGTGTCATGCCTTCTGGGAGCTGTGTTTTACACTACTAGGCCAATATTCATTGGTATGTCTTCTGGCCCTTGGAAGAGGCACTTCTATGAGAGACAAGCAAAACAGAGAAGGAAATACTATGTAGTTTTTCATTTGAGGTCTTAGACATGCTAATATCTCCAAATACGTCTTCTGAACACCTGTACTCACTTGAGAACATGCTCTATAAATAAGGCTTCTCATTCTCTAAAAATTCTTTCATAATCAAATTTGAGGGAGAAATGGTGTTCATTTCTCACCCAAGTTTTTTCCATAATAAGCCTCAGGAGGGAAAAAAAAATTAAAAAAAGGTTTCTTCCCAGAACACTCTCTTTCTCCAGTCATTCACATCCCTGTAAGCATATTGAACTCAACAGAAATAAAATTAGCTTTACTGGCTCTGCTCCCAATGCCTTATAATCAAAGGACAGTCCCCGTACAGATATTGCTTCTATTGTATCCTCATTGGACAGTAAAACACATATCTAAAGGAGTAGTGAAAGAGAAGACATAAAGTTTAAAGAAAGGGCAAAAGTGAGAAAAAACATGCAAGAAATGCAGATGCAAGAATGGAGACAGCTATTTCAATAAGCACAGCATGAACAGGCTTATGCCCAGGGCAATGACAGGTGTTGGGGAGGGCTAATTTTAGGACTCAGACTTGTTTTGCAGTGGTTTTGCCAGAATAGTAAGCACAAGCTCAGTTACCATCAGCACGATGCCCTTCCCTGGTAGTTTGACTATGCAGAAACAGTTGCTGAGGTTTTAGTTCTAGCTGAGATCCTGCACTGGCCTCTAATTAACTTCATATTTATTGGGCTTGGGAGAGATCTTCCCTGCGATACAATTTGGTGAAGATGAATGGGAGCACAACATAAAATCCTTTTCTAGTGAGGTTTCTGCAATGTCAGGATAACACATTAAGTGCCACACCCACTCCTGTCCTCCCTGTGTCCCACTCCAGTGGCAAAGTATACGAAAGTCTCATCCTAGGATCTGAGACCCATGGGTTCTCATCTCCGTGAGAAGCAAAGCATGCAGGTATCTCTTGGGGGAGGACTCCTTGGCAGATAGATGCATTTGTGTCACACCAATAGAGGCAGAAATTGCCTCAATTTCATGTGCACTTAACTACTCCAAACTGACACAGCAGAGAGACCTGGTAATGCAGAAATCTGGACACCTCTTGTGTGTTGGAACAAAAATAGACAGAAAAACAATTAAGCAAATGCATTACATTAAACTTGGGGTCTTGATGATGTGAGAGAGAATATTAGTGAATATAGTAAAAATAAAATTAGGCAAACCAGGATTTCTTGATTGTTGTAGTTGAACAGATGATTGCTTAAAAGACTGAGCAATAAAGATCTCAAAACCACTTCAAATGTATCTTGACTAACAAAAACTAGGGGAAGACTAATGCATTTATTTGTTGAGCAGAGATATGCCCTCTAAAATTGTTAAATCTCTTCTGTGTTGAGGTGACAGTAATCAAACTTCACAGAAAAGATTAGGCAAGCAAGGAAAAGAGATAGGAATTTCTTGGAGACACACAGTTTTATTTTTTGATTCTCATAGAGTTTTAATTCCTTTTCTTCTTAAGTTGTTATTAAAGCAAAGCCTTCTTCTTCCACGGCCTATAGTAAACAGAGTCCTCTCTGGACTGTCTCCTTTCAATGAAGTTGACAACGTATTTGATATATAGGAGTAATTTGTTTTTCCTGAGTTTTAGCATTTAATACCTTTTCCTTCCAACAAACACTCATACAATAAACTGCTGGGATTGGCAGTGAAATTCAAAGAGAGCAGCATCCATCCCTGCCTTCGGCAGCTTTATTTGCAACCTTTGTCCTCTCAACTCCTTCCAAAATTGTGACAAGAAAGTGCAATTCTACCTGATGTACAGTATGATGTAAACAGTGTAAATAGTGTGCGAATAATGCAACTTAAGCCCCACTTTTCCTTCTACAAAGATTTTTCAACACTGGAACTGATCCACTTGCTAGAAACCCACTAAACTGGCTCTGGTTGTTAGGATTTGTACAACACAATATCACTTTTCCATTTGTCCTCCTGACTGGTTCTGTGAAGAGCTACTAAAAACGTAGAATCATAGAATGGTTAGTGTCAGAGGGGACGTTAAAGATGATCTAGTTCATCTAGTTCCAACCCCTCAGCCATGGAACCTTCCACCTGACCACATTACTCACAGCGCCATCCAGCCTAGTCTTGTACATTTCCAGGGATGGGGAGTCCACAGTCTCTCTGGGCAACTTGTTCCAGTGCCTCACCACCCTCACAATAAAGAATTTCTTCCTAATATCTAACCCAAACCTCCTGTCCTTCAGTTTAAGTCCATTCCCTCTTGTCCTGTCTCTACATGGCCTTGTGAAAAGTCCCTCTCTAGCTCTCTTGCAGGCCCTCTTTAGGTACTGGAAGGTTGCTCTAAGATCTCCCTTCTCTTCTCCAGGATGAACATCTCCAGCTGGCTCAGCCTGTCTTCACAGGAGAGGTGTCCCAGAACTGCGATCCATTCAATTGCCCTCCTCTGGACTTGCTCCAACAGGCCCATGTCCTTCCTATGCTGGGGTCCCCGGAGCTGGACACAGACTCAAGGTGGGGTATCACAAGGGCAGAGTAGATGGGCAGAACCCCCTCCCTTGGCCAGCAAACCACACTGTTTTTGATGCAGCCCAGGATGCAGTGGATTTTCTGGCCTACAAGCACACACTGATGGATCATATTGAGCTTCTCCGCCACAAACATCCCCAAGACCTTCTCTCCAGGGCTGGTCTTGATCCCTTCTCTGACAGCCTGTATTTGTGCTCAGGATTAGCCTGACCCAGGTGCAGACCCTTGCACGCGGCTTTGTTGAATTTCATGACATCTGCACAAGCCCACTTCTCAAGCCTGTCAAGGTCTCTCTGGATGGCATTCCTTCCCTCCAGCATGTCAAACACACCACACAGCTTGACAAAGTTGCTCAGGGTGCACTCAATCCCACTCTCCATGTTACTCACAAAGACATTAAAACTTGGCAATCTCAATACCAACCCCTGGGGAACACTGCCTGTCGCACCTCTCCACTTGGACACTGAGCCATTGACTGCAGCTCCTTCTAGTGCAGCCATCCAGACAACTCCTTTTCCATTGAGTCAAATCCATCTGTCAAATCCATGTCTCTCCAGTTTAGAGGGAAAACACTGCAGTCGAGAAAGAGAAAGAAGGAAAAGAATGGAAAAGCAGCCCCATACTCCATCAGGAATTATTCCAGATCTCTGCAAGTGTAATGGAAAGGTGGGGGATGTTGAAATATCAAGTAGAGGTACACAAATGGTAGGTACACAACCGTAGGTACACAACCATAGGTACAAAAAAGAAAACCAGGAGGGAAAAGCAGAGTGGTGATCAATGGTGATCAACTGGTGTCAGCAAGAACTACCAGACTTCCTCTGCTGAGATTTACATGTTTTGCTGTGAAGGTAGTACACACAGACATGATTAAAAAGTGCTGGATGAGATCTCCAGCACTCAAGACATCATCCACCATGCCGTACAAAGCAGCATGACTCAGACCAATGATACCATTTAACCTCCAAGTCCCATTAAATGATGTTGATAACAATTTTGAGAACTATGCCCTCACAACAAATTTTTCTTTCCTTTCCCAGTAGCAGATTTTCACCTGTAACTTTCTGATGTTTTTCCATTCTTCTCCTTCTCAAGTTTAATTTTCCAAACTTTCTGCTTTCTCTTCATTATGCAGTTACTTTCCAGCAGGTTTCATTTGGGGAAACAATGCCTGCACCATTCCTCTCAGAGAACAAATAATACAATATACTTCTGCATATCATATCAAGCCAAATTGCATTTTTGCTTCCTTACGTGTCCAAGGGAACTCATTAAAAATGAGACAAAGATCTCACGCTCCAATCAAATAAGCCAGATCAAGTTTAGCACAGACCAGTAACTAAAATGCCACATTCTGGCTCTGCTGCTCATGCAGACAATAAGGACATTTCCAATAAAACAAACATAAACAGTTAACACAGAGTTGTGAACTCTAATAAGCTTTGGCTTATTGCCTTTGCAGGAGCACACTGTACCAGTGAAGTACAGAAATTAGGCATTCAGGCAAATGATCCGGGGGTTGGTGACAGAGCGCGATCTTTCAGACCTTTGGAGCTATTTAGCTGCTCTCAAAACACACACACAACAACTCTGATAATTGCACTCACTGCAAAACCTAGCCATGGTGCACTGGAAGCCTTTTAGGGGCTCTTCATAACTTCCTGCCTTTGCCAGAATAAGGCCAATTTACTCCTATTTCAGCGGGCTTGGGCAGAGTGAGAAAAGAGAGACTGGGTTGTCAGCATTATTGAAAAGATTCATGATTAGTCACACTCACTTGAAGGCAAGTTACTTGCCAGGCACTACACCACTCATTAAAAGACCTTCAAGCTGGCAGCCCTCCAGCAGCTGTGAAACAGCTCCAGAGCTGGCAGGCCCAAGAGGACCCCTGAAGCCCCTTGCTGTCCCACACACTGGAGTGTATAAGGCCAGGTCAATCATGCCTGGGTGCAACTGGCACCCCAGGAGTTCAGCAAGTAAGACTCATGTTCTACAGTGAGGAAAAATAAAGAAAATATTTCATAGCCCAATTGTTGCTGATGCCAAGGTGATGCCTTTTGAGGCTCGTCTGAAATTGTTGCCTTTGCATGACCCCCATTTCTTGGTAAATCTCATGCTTGGGTGGACAGAAGATTCTTTCCGTGATATGGGAACTTGGAGAATTTTCTAACCCGACTTAGCTTTGATCTGATTCCTGCAGGAGACACTGAGATACGTTGGAAATGCCCTGCTAGCTCAGGCCCACAAGGTCTGATTCCCCATTTGTGGTGTCATTTCCATGCCCTTGACTTTGCCACTGTTTTTATGTGAGAACAGAGCATAAATAATTCATAGCTCTCCCCCATGTGCTTGCTTTGGATTTGCCCCTTCTTGTTCAGTGCCAGCTCAAGCCATACTGTCCCAGTTTTTCCAGCACTTGACAAATGCTGACTCCCACCCCCATTCTAGAAGCATCAGAAGAAACAGATGTTCATGTGTACCTTACTACGTGTCCAGGCTGTTTTAAAAAGGGATGTAAGATGCAGTATTAGCAACCCATGTTTAGCTCACTTAACCCAGGAACTTCATGGGATGCACAGGAGTGAGGGTTGGTGAGATGGCCAAGACAGGCCAGCAGGTCCCTGGCTATCAGTGGCACAGTCCTTTTCCTCTCTCCCTCTTGTCTCACCACCACCCAATTCAGCTTTCCTATCCCCCTCCCAGCTCCACTTCTTGCATTCATCTGATACCTTAAATATTAAAAAAGCTAACTAAGCCCTGCTAAATCTCCCCCAGCAGTCCACACAGCAAGAGCAGGTGACCCCAGAGAGATGGTCAAGCCACATCCAGCACCGTGAAGGTAAGTAGTCACTGCCTTTGACACCTTGGAGAAGTCCTTGCAGCCTGGTGGATCAGCATGGACTTAGACCAACATGTGCTTTATTCTCAGCTGAGCCAGGAAAGACCACTGAAGGACTTAATCCCAAATGGAGAGCAGCATGTGCAAGTGTGTACGGGGAACAACGACTTTTCCTCATAATCTGAAGCAAAGTAGTGTTTTCAAGAGGAAATGTTGTTTTTAGCTAATCACTCTTGCTTTTCCCTACCCCTCTTATAAACAAGCTTTTAATAGAAAACTAGTGCACAGTATGCTTCTATTATGCTAGATTTGTATTTTGTATATAAAGGGAGTGTTCGTCTTAATACTGAAGAAGTTAAACTGCTGTGTATGAATAGCAGCCCCCATGGAGAAAAAATAATCCTCCTCTTTTTTTTTTTTTGATGGGTAAAAAAATCCCATCAGCACTAAGTTTCCACCTTGAGTGGTTGGTTGGACTTAAGCTTTTTTCCTGTCTGCAGCAGGGACCCTGTATTTGTAATATTTCTGCTGCACAAACACCTCTGAGGAATCCTCAAATCATGGTGGGGATGGCAGGGCTGATCTTGTCCTCTCTATCATCCCACAGGGCTCAGAGCTAAGCCATTTCCCAGCAAAAGGCAAGGGAGAACTATTACCAACACAGAATCCTGGATGACAACTCTGCCTCTTTTCCTGGCTGCACAGTAGCTCTGAAGAACTTCTTATCAAGTTTGCATAAGATGGACACTAAGCATTATGTGTTCCAGCTTGGGCTTTTATATACTTAGTGCTTGGCACATTCTCTGGGCCCGTGCAAGTTCAGGAGCCTTGCTGGTCATACCTCTTCTATTCCAGCTGTCTGTCCCCACCCTCACTAGAAACAACCTGAGAGTGCTTTAAACCTAGCAAAAGGCTGCCTGTGCTTTCTTCGGTGGTCCTCATTTCCACTTACTGGGATATAAATCCGTGTTGTTACCTCCACCCTTGCCTTCCAGAAATACTGGTCACGAGACTGCACTCTGAAGTGACTTAGTGAAATAACCTGAACTCGAAGCAGAACTAAACTATTCCCCTCTATATCTACCTATCTCTTTGTGTTCAAGAAAGGACTGGATGCGGCACTTAGTGCCATGGTCTAGTTGACAAGGTGGTGATCAATCTAAGGTTGGACTCCACCTCAGAGGTCATTTCCAACCTAAATGATTCTATGATTCTGTGATTCTGGTTTTTTATCTGCAAATCATCTCTTTGTGGGCAGTTCAGTTTTTTCAGCCTTATCCTTCCACCATCACAGTTTACTGCCTGTGGATGCTCTGGCAACAGCTGAGGAAGGGGAGAGCAATGGGCTGATGAGACACCAGAGCACAGGAAACTTTAAACTGGATTAAACCACTGGGGTCAGTATATACTGTGTAAGAACGTTATCCCAGCCCAACTGCAGGACTCTCCTGGCAGTGTGTGCTACCCTGTGCTCTGCCCTGTAATTGCACATTCTGGCTTTCCAGGACAAACCTGACTAAGAGCTTCCTACACCTGCCCACTCCCAGCTGCTCGCTGCTGTGTCCTTCCCAGCTGCCTCCCCAGTGTGCAGATTCAACTGAGCATGTGGCCACTATCTAAAAATGGATGGGTGTTGTTTCTTTTTTTTTCCTTTTCAGAAGGAGAGGAAGTGATTTGGGTCATTATAAACAAACATGCCAAGCTGAGAAGTGGTAAAATTGGAACTGAGAGGAAGGGTTTGGGGAGACAGGATGGAAACATATGATTAGCATACAACATGGAAAGGCACCTGGAGAGGCTTGACCTTCTATATCTGTGCAGAAACACGAAAGAAATTGGGAAAATCCTGGTGTAAAATACAATGCTTTTCTTTCCATTTCTGGAATGTCCTTTGACACCTTTATTCTGTTTACTGGCTGAAATTAAAGTTGTGAAGGTTTTGGATTGAGCATATATTCCTTATAAAATGTTACTCTATTTCAACAAGTAAATATTAGCTTTTTCTTGCTCTTGTTTCTGATCCACTCAAAAGCCTCACAGGTGAAACGTGTAAGGTACAGCAGCCTCGACCCCCTCAGCTGAGAGAGGTCTGATTCACATCCTGTGCTTACCCACAGCACTGTCCCTGGCCTCCACCACTCCAAGAGCCGGCTTTTAAAAATAAAATAACCTACTTTCTGAGGAAAATCAGGAGTCAATATAGATGTTTTCTCCAGGCAGAACCCACAGTTGAAAGATTGTATCCTCTTCCTTCAAGCATAATATGTTACAGGGATCTCCACATGTGGGACTCAGGAGTGTGGTTATGGGAGCCAGGGTGGTGGGTAGGGCCCATTCACTCCTAAGAATCCATATTCATGTACATGTCCAGGGTGTGCATATTCAGCACGTATTTTAGACAGCTGTTAATGCTAGTGTGGCTTGGACAACATTTTAAAATGCAGTTTCTCCCTTTCTTCACCACAGATGCATTCAAAGCATTTACAGTAACAAAATTTCTGACCATTTCCCTGAGCAAGAGACCTTCATCACCTTTAAAAATCCCCTTTTCTGTTCCATCCCCCTTGCTGTCAGCATGGATGCTGGCCATCTGCCTGTTCCCACACTGCCATGCTGGACTTTCCCTGATCAGCAAGGACTCTTTTATAAGGTCTCACTGGCCAAAGCTGAACCTCTCAGTCACAGATTCATGCCCAGGGTTTTCTGGAAACTTCTGAAAACACTATGAAGCCTTCCACAGAGCTGCCACATCCCATGGAGTGGAGAGGGAGCATCCAGCTTGTGTTGGGCGAGCACTGGTACATTTTCAGTAGGCGGAGGGCAGACAGCGAGCGCAAGAGCGTGGGATGTGTGAGCTGAGGCAGAAGGTTAGTGATGAATACCAAAGAATCCCAAAATTATGAGTTGTAACCCACAAGCGGTTCCAGGGGAGTTTCCATTCAGGACTGTGATTCAGCAAAGCTGCTGTCACAGGCAATAGCATATCAGCCTAAAGTCACCACTAAAACCATCTGTGACAGTCAGCCTCTTCTCAGATGGGTGGTTGCCTTGCCCCCATGGTTTTTCAGTAACTACCATTTTGTTCTCACATAAAACGTTGACAAGGCAAGAAACCAGAATACTCTAGGCTCTGGCAGGCTTGGTCTCAAAGCTAAAGTACAAAACCCATGGCAAAAGACATCGGCTGCTTCTGGAGCTGCAGATGGGACTCGTTGAGAAAAGTCTCCTCAGCAGCAGCCCGGCCTGGAAGCGGGCAAGGGGGAAGGCGAGCGGAGAGTGCTGGAGCCGTGCGAGGCTGGCCATGAGATGGCAGCCTTCCCCGCCGCCTTCGCCTGCCCCGCAGGCCGCCAAGATGTGCCAACACCGCTTCAGCACAGAGCACTTCTGTCTTCCCGGCAGAGATGTGCTGCCAAGATTTTAACAAAGGGCTCCCTCAAAAAAAAAAAAAAAAAAAGATCAGCCTTGCTTTGCAATACATGGAACAATCCCTTGGTGAAATCCTTCTCCTTCGTTGAAATAAAACCCCAATCCAGTAATTACACATTTCCAGTGCATGTTCTCCCCACACAAATCTACCCACTGCAGACTGGCCCCTCAAGTGAACTTGGCAGTCCTGGGCTGCTCCAAGCTGGGGTTCAGCAGGCACGTCGCCCTCTCCCTGGTACTGCTTTGCACGTGGCAAAGGCCTCTGAGTGCTGCCAGCCACATCTCTGAGAGAAGAGCTCTGTCATGGGCTGAGGGGCAGCAGGAGCTGGGGCAGACAGGCAGCATCCCATTCAAATATTCCCATGTCTCCAGTGCATTCTGGAAGCACGTTCAACACGATGTCACCAGAAGGTTCTGGCATGAAGGAGTACAAGGCAATCCACTCCAGGAAAATGGCTTGTGTTTCAGAGCCCATCAGAATTTACACTGTGGAGCAAGCTGTGCCATTCTTTCCTTTAAGAACACAGGGAGACCAGTCAGAGCTCTACTCCATGCTGGTCTCACCTCTGTGTTGTTATCACAGAGAGGATCCAGACAGATTTGGAAACATCACGATATCTTTTGACTCTCCTGGTAGTTGTGCTAGTAGGAGTTAACCCAGGGGACAGAGACACTGCAAACCTACGAGAAAATAGGGGAAAAAATTCATCCATAGAGCTGACTTGTCCCTTTCCTTAAAAAGGTGGAGTCACTCCACATGTAGGTTTGTGTCTATTTAAGCTCATTTCAGTGAATTTTGACTTGAAGGTGCACTAAGGTGAACCTGGAGAATCAACGTTGCCTTGGGTGAGTCACAGAAACCCCTCATGTGTCAGATGCTGACTTCAGTCACACCGCTGTGACTCTCAGCTCTCACACCTCTGCAGGCAGCAGTGTGATTTCAGTGGGAGAATTGCGCAACCGTGCTCAGAATCTGCCTCGCTCACCCCAAGGTGTTGTACTGGTATTACTGACAGCAGCATCTGACCTCTTGCAGCTTCATTCTTCACCGGGTTTACACATGAACAGAGGTCAGCCACTGAGCACACTGCTGACGACAGGAGGTGACAGGATAAATGAGCAGGACTTGCCTCCAAAACCAGCTTCACATATGCCACTGTATGGCTGTGTCAGCAGGGATGCAAATGTGGCACAGCCTGCTCCCCTCTCTGGGCTCTCCAACCTTCATTTTCAGAGCTAGATCCAGAGTAACTCCATAGCCTTCCACAATGCAATTCCCAATGCACCCTTGTATAAAGAGACGCTGAATCTGTCCCTTTGGTTTTTCATTAATGCCACACTTGATGACCTTCTAATTGTGCTAGAGAGTCCCTATGCCTTTCACCGCTTTCCTCAGGCTATAAGTACAGCAGGCAGCTTTAAAATCATGGGCAGCAGCCAAGCTTGTATACAGAAAACATTCAAATATAGATGACTTTTCACCTATACTTGCCAGAGGCCAAATCCTTTCAAACAATGATAAACCTTATTTAACCAGGAAGTCTTCAAATTCTGGAGTGGGCCTAAAGGTCACGAGGTCTGAGATGACCTTGAAAAGTGACTTTTATCTTGGTGGACATCCTGGGGACTCAAGGCTTAAACAAATATATTCTCATATCTAATTGTCCCAAAAGCAGATCTCTGGTGCCAAAGGTTATATATTTAGCAAAATATTCTGTGCAGACATGCAGAGCTGTATGTATTTCTTCATAATTAACAGGGATTACTCCTAATTAATAAATACAGTCTTTAGGAGGAGGATAATGATTGGAAGGAACTTGAAGGATGTGCAGGCTTCCTGCAAAATGCATGACAATCGACATGATGATTACACAGGATCAGAAGATGCAAAGCCAGAGGCAGACGGAGGATAACTAATCCTTAGGTCTGAGCGTGGCAATTTTTTTATTTTGCAGCACAGCAAGGAAACAGCAAGAATGCGATTGCACCAAGGACACTTCAGCACAGAGCAGAAGCAGGCTGTGCACGAAGCTGCAGCTACAGCTGCCCATGCCCACAGAACTAACATGCAGGCCAAGCGAACAAGACAGCAGAGGCAGAAGACAAACCAGGGCACAGGGTGGAAAGAGGCCTGCATTAGGGTCAGAGATCTGAACCCACCAAAAAGATGTGGAAAAGAGACGAGCAGCAGCAGAGTTGGGAGGCTTCAAGCCTCCAGTGTCCCAAGGCTCGGCATGAGTAACAGGCTAAGCACGCAGGGCTGGGTGGAGCGCCACTGGGCAGTCACCCAGCCAGGGCAGCCCTGCTGCAATTTCATTTATCTTAGGACATTTACTCCAGGGATTAATTGCAGCAAGAACCACAAAGGTAGTAAGGCGCTTTTGAGGCACCTGAGTACTGCTGGGCAGTCCATGCAGACTCTGACCATGTAGATATTCTGGCATTCAGAAATATATACCTTTTGCTGACTTTTAAAAGTGTCTTCCCTTTGCTTGTAGCTGGAACATCTCACTCAATTTGCTGTGATATTGCAGCCTGAAACTCTGTGATACCTAACCCTGCACCTTCTCCTGTGTTCTTCAGTTTGTATTGAGCCTGGCCAGATGGGAGATCCCTGCAGTGCACCCAGCAGCTGCTGTGTTTCATATCCAGGGGCTGTGGGTGTCTATAAACCCCCTGTGATTCCTCACCAGCATGGTGTTATAAATATGGGTTATAAATATATGCAGGTAATAATCTGAGAAGTTAACTCAAGGACTCCTTCTGCAACAATCTTCCTTGTTTCCTGCATACTTTCTCTCCTTTGGTTAAGGTCTCTTTGGCTCTGACTGTTTTTATCATGGTTATCTGGAGGCATGTATGTGCATCACACATCTGAACACTGGCATTTCTACTCCATCATAAACGCCATTCCCACCGCAGCCAGAGTAGGCATTTAGAAGGTGCTTTACTTAATCTTTCTTGTGTATGTTGCAAACAAAAGGATGCATTCCAGGAACCACAGGCTGGTCTGAGGAGCCTGTTCCTTACTAAGAAAGTAGGGGAAAGGCTTGCCTTAAGACAGCTGTTCTGTTGCGGTAGATCCGACCTGCATAATGAGTTTGATGCTGAGGGTGCCTGTGAAGTGAATGGAGGTGAAAGGACAATTGCCAGCAAGTTGCATGGGGAGGCACCTCATCTCACGAACAGGATATGCCACATAGAAAACTGGGTCTTAAGTCCTGTTTCTGGTAAGGACTTGACTACTTTATTCTTGTCTGAAAAAGGGATGTTTCCTTTCACTTAGAAACCACAAGCCTATTTTTTTTTTCTGGTCATTCAAGCCCTTTAAAATCTCTCCCAAAGAACATCCACCAAAGATGGTGGGGTTCCCATCCACATCATTCTCCTGTTCATTAGTTCAACGTTTAGACCATCATTAAATACCTTTATTCCTCAGGCAGTGGAGGGAACCAAGCCCATGCCCCCCAGGCCCTGACAGGACTGACCTGCAGGACTGACTAGGAGGGGAGAGCCAGCAGTCACAAACCTGCCATCATGACTGGTTGTGCTGAGCCCTCATACTCCAGTAATTCCTGCTGCTCTCACTTCCAAGCTGGGCTGGAAGTCAGACAGCACAACAGGACTAGAGAATATAAACAAGACAGATCCTGAGGTGATACCACTGTAGTCAAGACAGATTCATTCCTTTCTGAATATATGCAGGCAGAGCTGTGCTGGACATAGATTGGTCCCATTTGAATAAATAATGGCAGAAATCAGAGGTAAAACCCAAACTGCCTGCTACAACCTGCTTCAGTGCCCCATTCTTTCTTACTGTTCTTTTCCCTTTGACCACATCATTAGCCTTCATTTCAGGAGGCAGCTCCTTTTGCTCTCAGATTCATACACAGATAATACTGCCCCATGTCCTGCATCTTCTCTTCATGTCCCTTCCCTTGTGTCCCTTCCCCAAGGCCTCTTTCTCCTCCTTCTGCACAAGGTGTTCTTCAAAGTTTGAAGTGCTCCTGTGTGGAGAAGCAGATTCTGATGAAGCTGGGGAAATTTACTCAAGCACAACGGTCACTGGGATGGCAGGTGTCACCAGGGTCCAGTGGCAGCACCTCTGAGCATTTGAGAGTCATATTTTTGCATACAGTATCTAAACCCTCTTGTGGCTCCAGCCACAAATCTTAAAGCCTTGTCCCCCAGACAGCAGAAATCTGCTTTGGAGGGATGTTGGCTGCCTCTGTCACCTGTATCTTTTCAGGGAAATTGAGTGTTTTGCTGGTCCTCTGAAAAACAGGGACATCCAAAGTAAAAATTTCTCAGCAAAGTACTGTCACTGAACCAATAAAACAAAACCTGATTATATTATTTTGTGTAACCAGACACTACCTCCCTGATAGAGGTTGTTACCCATACTCAAGGCATGCAAACAGCAGTGTTACTCATCTACAAAAAAGGTGTCACAGTCGGGTTTCAAGGCTGGGATCATTTCTTTTTTTTTTTTGCTATACATCAGCAGATGACATAGAAAAGATATCATTCAATGGCAAAGCTAATTCAAAACAGGTCAGTGTAACATACTGTACTAGTAGGGCAATAAGCATGCCTCGTAATTCTGTATCATTCACGTGTCACTCCAAATTTATACCTGTAAATTTCTCCTCTAAATTCTCCTGGCATTTCTATGAATTTTATACCCTACCAGCTCATCAGTGTGTTTACATACCCTTTCCACACTTAGGCTGGTTTTGAATGCCAAAGAATCCTTGAGTCAGAAAGTTCTCTGAAGGACGGACAATCAAAGACAAAGCAGGCATTGCACTTGGTAGAAAGTGGCAGTCATTTACTTTCAACTGAGGTTTCTTTTCCTTTGGGCACACACACACACACACACACAGGGTTGGCTTAATAATAGCTGTGTCAGATAAATCTGCGAGTAGATAGGCTAAGCAAGATTAATATGATGGTGTTGATAGGTTGGCTTTCAATGGCAAGGTCCAAAGCTAAAAAGTTGTTTGCATATTCATTATATCCAGCCCTAAATCCCACTTCTGGTTTTATTTGTGCGCATTTGTGCGCATTTGTGCGCATTGTCTGTTTTCAAGATTTCTGAGGTATGAGAAATGAATAGGAAGCTTGGTTGTGTGTGATGGCAAGTGGAACCCCCAGACCTCAATGGTTTTGTCTAACCTGTGCCTGGTGCTGTTGTAGAGTCCCTGGAGCACGAGGGTTGATGGGGGGGAGAGGTACCAGTGTGCTCACCTGAGCATTGCTCCGAGAGGATGGGACAGCATGGTCAGAGAGCATATGTGGAGGTGGAGGTGTGCAAGCTCTCCTGGGTTTGCTGCTACAAACCTAGGCTGTGAAAGGTGACCCTACATACTTCTACATTGCTTTTTAGAACCCAGCTGAATGCAACTGACACTGCAAAATCATGTTTTGAAGAATTGATGCATATTAACACTCCTCAGCATAGCACTAATAACAATAACAAATAGTAATGAAACAAGTAATAGTAATGACCAATCTTTTGGGAAGAAAAAGAAGTGTATGGAGCAAGACGCTGAAGAGATTTACTACCAGAATAGAAATGATAGCAAATTGCTTTGAAATCAGTTCTGAGGTGAAACACTTCCTTCTCATCAGGAGAGGTTATTGATGCACTTGGGAAGGATGCATGTACATAAAGTGTGTCCATTTCTCCCATTCTAACAGTTCTTTTTGAAAGGATACCACAATTCTTTCCTCATTTATATACTTGTACTGCCCTGACTATGCTAACTCTACAATATGTGTTTGCATTCTTCCACGTGTAAATGGTGATTGAAGGACTTGGGGATGTGGGGTAGGTGGAATAATTGTTAAAGTTGTTCAGTCTGTCTTAATAAGACTTCCCCGTCTCCCCATAAAATAATTTCAGCTTTATAGCTGGTCTTGCAAATACCCAGTGTCTGTCTCAAACTGACTGGACCCTCCTCTAGAGAGTGCATCAGCTGGTGGTTCATACTGGAGCTAGGAGAAGCAAGGCAGCGGCTGTTCAATGCCATCCCCTCAGAAGCCCTTCTGGCAAATCCATTTGTTTATCCCACACCTAGCTTCTTTGCTGGATTGCTCTCAAAGGAATCACTACTTAATTCTGGCAGTATTTGGGAAATGGGTGTTCATCACTAGGAAATGGCTGGATAAGAGCTCATTTGGTACACTCAGCCAAACCAATCCACTTTGAGCTGGCCATAGTGTCTGTTTGGAAATGGTCTGGTTGGGCTCAATGATCTTGAAGGTCTTTTCCAACCTAAAGGGTTCTAGGATTCTAGGATTCTTTGACCTACAGAAAAATATTTTGCTTCTCCCCTGAAACATTGTGTTAGGTTTGAAATGAATTTTTTTCGGAATGAGTGTGCTCCACTGGTTGCTGTAGCAAAGATAATGTGTGTCATACGATCTGCCCTTTTACTAACCACGGGCAGATTGTCTTTTGGTGGTAGTAAGGCAAATAAGGGCTGAAGATGGACAATATCTCTTCCTGGCCAGTGCCACACTCTCTCTGGGCAACTTCCTGTGGAGCCTTGGGACTCTCTATCAAGTTTTTGTGAGTGTTAAATGTTTTTATACAAATGAAAGCCAAAAAAATGACTCATGGAATTAAGAGAAATTCAGATTATTTTCTCCATGAAAAACTCCATATTTGTTTTGTCTCTAATCAAAATGCAAGTTAATGCATTAACATTATTTGAAGAATCTCAAGTTCCCCGTCAAATTATTTCCTAAATGCTTCAAAATTATCAACTAAAGATACTTCAAAATTATCAACTAAAAGAAAGTGTTTGACTATTTCCACATTCAAATATTTCATTCTGTATGCCAATGCATTTCACTGAAGGTCCATTCAATTTAAGTTACACTCAATGCCTCAGTAAGGTCTTGGTACTCCACTGCCTTTTGTTGCTTGTTTTCCCCACTGGATTGAACTTCCTAGACAAACTGTACTTCCCATAAGGTGTCTGTAAGAGTTCCCTTAGCACTGGCTACAGGTCTCGGAATGCACAGACAGTTTAATGGAACATTTCTAAAAAAATACCAAAACAAAACAGAGGTTGATTTTCCTGAAGAACAAGCACAGAAAAAGAAGAGAGTTATAGAAAATTGAGGTTTTGTAGAAATTTTCCACAGTTTCAGTGGAAGATTTCCACATGAGCAAGAGCCATTTGTCATTCTGAGGGTACACTGGAAAGCTCAGGAAATGGACCTGGACTGTCACATGCCCTGCCCCTTCCACCCACCGTGGCTCCCTCTTTATTCCTTTCTGTGGCAGCACTGGCCAGTCCTAGAGGGAAATCTTCCCTTTTCCTAGGAGGAAAGCAGGCAGGTGCCTAAATTACAGGGGAAAAGGCGGAAGAGTGGAATGAACCTCCTGGAGGCTTCAATTTCCATAGCTCTGCTTCTGTGCAGTCAGAGACAGAAACGCAAGTAAGGCAGGAGTAACTGAAGAAAGTAAAGAAAAGACTGCTCTGAGTTCTTCCTTTAATCTATTCGCTCAGGCAAAGGTTAAATTACCATTTGAATGCCTCTGTAGAAGAGCTAATAATGTTGCCTTTATGTTCCAAGGATCCTCTCTCTTAATAATACATTCTTTTCAACTCCAATTAAGGAAAGCTGTGGTTCCAATCATCTCTAGGATGAAGATCCTTGTTTTTGCCATGCGCTAGCTGGTTGTCCTGTTGTTCCCTCATCGATTTCCTGCAGTGCTTTAGGTAGTGATTCAGGAACAGCTGACTGTGAGGATATGTTCCTGTAGTTAGAGAGAAGGGAACTATACTTTGAGGTCTTTATGAAATTATGCCAAGTGGCTTGTGACTTTCAACTTCCGGACCCCAGGGAGAAATCTGAACCCCTGGCTGAGACTTGAACAAAAACCATGGTACTGTATTACTATCCAAGAAAGCATTTTTGGACCATGTTTAAAGGTACACTCTCCCTCCTGATTAGGAGACTGTGTTTTCATTGCCATTTAGAAAGGATTTAGCTATCTATGAGGTTATCCTGCAGACTTTCTAGGCTTTCCCATTGTAAGTTATATGTACACTAAGGAGGAAATCAAAACAAATGCTTATTTGTCTTTAGCACTGACAATGGTGTCAAGTGAAAGACACACACAGCCAGAGCAGCAAAAGGAATAACAAAAGTACTTACAAAGGACTGAGCCAGTATATATAATTTTTTTAAGGGCTGCTAATTATTCAGCACAAAAATCCCCAGCTCTGCAGATTGCAGTGGGAAAGGATTTGCAGAGCGGTGTATCAGTGTCCAAGTGAGGACAAGGCCCAGCTCATTTTGTCATTGGTGTTTGCTTCTGACTTTCCCCATCCTCACAAGTCACTACTGACACTCTTTGGGCTCAGAGGGCCCACTGGACCTGTATTACCTCTGTCTGCAGTTGGTCCTACACTGCTTTGGACAAGCGGGAGAGAATGTGTCCTGCTCACCAGGGACTCAGCAGGGGAAGAAGTCCACCCCCACTTCTCCTGAGTGCCCTAGTCAGTTTCTGAGACTTGTCTCTATTCATGAGAACCAGATAGGCTGAGCACATCTGGGAGGATTTGTAGCACTTCCAAGACAGGCTTCTGGTTTCTTTGCTTCAGTAACCCACCCCTAAAGGCAACCTGCATCCAAAGACTCTTGTCTCCCAAAGAAGCAAGGCAGAAGTTCATTTAGGCCCTCTCATATTTTCCTTCCATTAAGGTCTTCGTCACTGCTAGCTGAGGGTACTTACATATTCTGTATTCTCATTTATGAACCCTTTATGAAGATAAAGGCAAGCAAGAATGAGACTTTAGGGACAAGTTTGCTGTAGAAAATAACAGATCCTCACCCGTACTCCAGGTCCTGATGGCACGACCTCTTTCCCAGTGCTCAGACCCTCCCAGAGAGACCATGGTGGAGCTGTGTTCTGACTTAGGTACATTATTAATGGCTGGAGTTGATGTGACTTGTGGAAATGGAGGAGGGCCTGAATCTACTTACAGTCTCTGTTCAGCTGTGTGCACCCTCTGTAATTTGGGAAGCTCCTCCCATGAGCATTACCTTACTCATCTCAAAGCCCTGAATAGCTCCATACCTGGGCACTGCACAAACAGACCAAGAGAAGCAGACTAGAGGGCTCCCAGTTACACAATATCCCTGAAGAGCCCTTCTACGAATCCCACAAAGGTCTTGTGGCAATAGGTTTTGCAAGACAGTTCTGAGAAAGGTCAAAGGCCTCTGTCTTGCAACTGAGTATGTGAAACTGTGCTTCCTCACAAACGCTGTCATTATTACACTGCTGTGGCATTGCAAACACTATGGCCTTGCACACAGTAGGATGAACTTCAGGGTTTCCTGTCATGGCTCAGCTCCACCTTTGGTAGCATTCCTGTGAACCCCTGAATCAGCAGCAGGGACCCTGGCTTTTGCATGGTTAGCATGTGGCTACATGGAGGCAAACCCCAGAGAGGTACGGGCAAAAGCAAAGCTGCTGCATCTCAACGCCTCACTCGGGCTAAACCCAGCTGGCTGCCAAGAGCCAGAGCTTCCTTTGCTGTTACCCCAGGATTGCCAGCCCAGTGAGGCACACCCTGGACATCCTCCCCACAGACTGACCAAGCTGGAACCCACGCAAGATTCAGTGACAGCTGCTAAGAATGCCGCTGAAGGGAAAGCACCACATACGTCATCCTTCTCTTACATACTTTAGCTAAGTAGCTAGAAGTCTCACCCTGAATGGAGCCAAGGAAAAGTAAACTGAACCCTCAGTTCCACCTTTACAAACAAAGGCATAAACCATCAAGCCTTTCATGAATGCAGGACTGCTTTAAGCATGCTGTGTTTAAAGGAATGGATGACTGAGCTGAGGCACAAGAATCCCCAGCCCCATGTTTATTATTCTCCTTAGAAAATGAGACATTTTTTGAAACATTTTTGGGTAGTGCACAGACTTGCACTTGCACAACATATCTCTCCTACATCTAGTAAGATGCTTCAGCCATTGATGGAAAGAGTAGCTCTCCTCTTCCTTTCCTGGTCTATCTCAGTAATACGGGAAGCATAGAAACCCAGGTTTTTATCTTTACGAGGTGGCTCACATGGCTAACCACGGTATCAGGCATTACAGAATTTAGCATGGCAGCACCCCAGTAGACCTCTGCATCTGTTTCCCCTCAGTGTGCATGCGACTCTGTTATCTGACAGCTCAGAGGAAAGGAAAGAGGTGCCTTCCCACATGGCAGCTTTTTTTTTTTTTCCCTGAAGACATTATAGGAAATTCTGATCAGAAGCTTTAAACACATTATCACAGAAATGGTCAAAAAGTAAAGTTCTCTTCAGGTTTGCATTGCAGTAAAGTACTATAATGGTTAGCCCTACGGCAAAATGAACATTGGACTTGAGCTTAAAGCCCTCAGACAACTACAAATATCTGCAGACTCTTTAATTGTTTTCAGACCCTTTAACTTATTCTTTGAGTTTCCTGGTAGATTAATCTATGCATCTGTCAACTCACAATGCAAAAACTCACAGGATTTCATGGCCAATTAAATTCCTTTGGCAGAGGAAGAGCTCCTAACATTGGAGTAAATGGTATTAAAATCTATTATAAAGCCTTTCCACATTGTTACATTGGGGGAAAAAAGTGCCAGTTTGCATTTGGGTCAAAGGCATTTGCATTCTCATTTTATCCAGTCAAAGATCTTACATATCTTAATAGTGTCTTTGTTTTTTGTAATGGGTTGAGAAGAGAAATGAAATAGCTCTGCGAGAATGGATATCAGTGATGCCTCATATTCCACAGATCTGTGTTTTGTGGCTTATGGTAATTTCCAACTAAAGTTATTTCTGTGGCTGGGGCACCTGTATGGTCTTTCTTCTTTTGCTGACAACATATGAATTCATTTGCCAGACTTCCTCTACTTGGGCCATTCATAGGAGGAATTTGTGGACTTTTACACCTCCACCTGTGTACTTATGTTCTTGAAACAGTAATGTTGCTCTATTACATTTGTTTTCCTTTTTTATCTAGGGTTCAGCTTGTCTAAGAACAGAAAAACAATTAGTGAGGGATGATCGGACAGAATGATGACACCACATGATCCCATAATTCTCATTTCACTAGGAAATCGGGCTAAAAAATGAGCAGTTCATTAAAGCCCAATACTGGGCTTATATTTTCTTTTCACAATATGTTAACAGCAACTGGATTTTTTTTCCCTTTTATTTTTTTCCCCTGGAACAATGAACAGGAGTTATCTCTTACATTCAAGTGAACATGGCCCCAAAACATTTCCTGCATTAATTCCCTATGGAGAAGGCAGGATGTTTAGGAATCATGATGTTGAGGACAAAGGTTGGTCAAAATACTGCACCAGTCACTGCAGAAGTGGAATAATGGCTTCAGTGATATTTTTCCATTTTTTGGAGAAAACCAAAAATAAATGTAGTTCAACTTTGCTCAGTGGTGAGCTGACAAAAATCACTTTCACCTCTGACAGAAGTCTGTCTCAAGTCCAGGATACGCCCAGACAAGGGTGTATTTCTCACATCCCTGATCTCCAATATGAGACTAATAAATTTTTGAAAAATCTTTGCCATAGTCAGTTAACACATATATTGCTCAGTGGCAAAGCAGACTGTTTGGTCTTTGCTCTAAGGGTAAAGTACCATTTCAGGGTTGCTTGGCAGCTCTGTTTTCCTTCCCTTAGCAAAAGAGATGGATTCATTTAGAATTGCGGGCCACGGAGAAGGGAGCTCAGGTGTGGCAGAAATGGCAGGTGGCTGGAGCTGACTTGACAGCAATTAAATGTACAAATCTTTGATTAGGCTCACGGGAATGGAGTCATTAGCTACAGTGAATGGACCAGCTTGCTTTCCACTGCCTCATTAGCCATAATACTGATATTACTTTAAAAAGCCTGGAAAAAAAGCCCTCCCATACAGAATTAGGAAAGCTGAGTTTCAAGGGAAAAAAATAAGCTAGTGTAAGCACTTTCTAGCCGAACAAACAGAGCCTGGCTTTTCTGGTCACTGACAAAAAAAGCCTCATGTTTGCTGTACTGTGAGATAGCCCTGGATCCAGTGCCACAAGCAACGATTCACAGAGATCAACAAGTTGCTCTTGGCCACTGAAATTTACTGAGGACCTCATCAGGCAGTGTCCTGCTGTGCTACAGTTCCGAGTACTGGTGCCTTTAACAACATCCTACCCTGCAAGTGAAGACCTTCGGTCAGTCACACAGTGGAATTATTAGGCTGGATATAAGTTGCACATAAATCTCCAAGCTAGCAGGCTTAACCCAGGGGAAGATTTGGCTTGGGCTTTATTTATCTTCCTGTAACATGACTGGTTGAAGAAGGGCTGCAATAACAACATTCTGCCATAAATTAATATCCTCCTGTCCCCAGCTCTACCCTTGCTATTTTGTGGAAAGTTCATAATGAAATAATCTGTACCCACTTGCCCTTTCTCTCCCACTCTTCCATTGGTACTCTCTATCCTGCCACATTAATTTCTCTTACCTGCTAAACCAGAGTCCTCTGAACAAAATCAGAAGAAATATTTTCCTTCAGGGTCCTCATGTAGGGTTTCATGCCAACAAGTTAATGGCACAAAAGCAGTTTGGGACACAGTGAGGGCAGTGGGCTCTCGCCTCTCACATTGCTCAAGCAACTGGTAGCACGGATGAAGCAGGGACAGAGGAAAATAACTTTTGTGATTCGGCGACAACACTGCTGGGTCACTGTTTTGCCCTCTACAGCAAGAGCAACATGAGAAAAAAAGATGCCACATTCTCCAGGGAGTAATATTGTCCTCTCATAATGTGGGACACTGAACTGTCATGCACTCAGAACACCATCCCTTGCTTGCTTGTGAAGTCTGGGGTCGGGTTCTCCTGTCCCAGTGGTAAAACAAGATTGCCACCTCCATGACTTGCTCCTTCTCAGGTTTCACAGGGACCAGATGCTACAAGAGAGCTACATGTCACAGGTGACTTACCCATACAGACACTAGGTAGAAAATTTCAGTTTCCACGTAGGTGTAGTTTGGGAATCATTACACTGTCTCCTTGCAGTAGTAACAGCATACTTCACCTTTTTTAAGCGCATTTGTTCCTCATGTGCTTTTTTGATATGCAAAAGATAAATATAAAAAAGGGACTGAGCGGAAAGGAATATTTTCTCTGAAGAAGGAAGTTCAAATTGTTAAAGAAATGTAAAATACGTGGTACAAACTGTCCTATGGAGTTACCTGTAGAAATAGGTAACTCCTCTGAAACAAAACATCCAGCCTAGCCTCTGTGCGTCACTGATTCCCAAGGCCAAGTGAAACATCCCATGTTAGCTGACTAGCTCACACTTCAGCTGAAAGATTCCCACCAGGACAGTCTTCTCCAAGACCCTTATAGGGCTGAGTGTTTCTTTGTGGTCTGAGATAGTATCTAAACAGCTCACAGAATCAACAAATACAGATCAATCTCATCAGCTGTGCAGCACCACTTTTCTTTCCATGATGGTGATGTGAGAAGTATGAGGTGAGACTCAGTCAACAGTCTTTGTTCTATTTCAGTGAGCAGAGAACTTCCATGTTGAAAGAAAGTCCTGTGAAAAAAAATAGAGGTGGCCTTTGAGGGAGAGGAAATTCCAGCAAAGAGGGTATGAAGAAAAATAGAGATAAATTTAAGAGGAAGGAGAAAATGAGAAAAAGCTACTAAACAGCTTCTAAAATGTTCTACTGTAGAAAATACAAGCTGCATTGCTTTTGCTTTCTCATGTCTGCCTCCTCTGCATTTTAATGACAGTTGAGTGTCCAGCTTGATGGGCGTTTTTACAAATCTTCCTCGATTCCTACCTGTTGGAATCTCTCCCTGGGGAGAGGGGGTCCTGGGATGGACGCATGGCGGGGCACGGGGTCTTTTGGACCCCCGCTCTCAGGTCACACGTTCTCGGGCTCTGTTTGTGATTGGATATTTTGTGTGGTCCGGGCCGGGAAACTGCGGGGGTTTTCCTGGTGAGAGTCAGTCTGTGCCTGGTGACCGGCCACGCTGCCAGGAGGAGAAATAAAGATCAAATGAACACCTATGAAATATCGTGTCCCTGTTCTTCCGTGGGCCAAAGCTGTTTTCAGAAGCTGCACCGGACTGCAACACCTACCTGCTTACGTATGCGTCCAATTTCCTTTGCAGACCTGACCTTGAGTGGTTTCACCCTAGAATCAGAACGTTGATGGTCCTCCACCACACCACAGGTTACTTTTTACATGGATATTAAAGCCTCAAAAAGCTTTGACAGATGCAGAAAAGACCAGCCAAAGTTACTTCCACTTCTCCTGTGTTTCCATCTCTGGGCACTTGCTTCTTCCCAGAGCAGTCAGCAGGAGACTAACTTTGCTTCAGTCACAGTTTATTGCCTGATTTCTTAACTGTAGCTGCTGTGGGGATGGCATGGAAAAGACTTTGGTGGGCTGCAATACCTCGAATTGTCACAAAGAGTTTCCCTGGAGGTCATTTGTCAGCGTGATAAGTGATTTAAAAGCCTTGGAAAAGTTCAGCCTCTATGACTTATTATGTCTTTTCCATCTCTAACTTCTGTGACTCTGAAGAAAGTGCAAAATTTGTAAACAGTGCAGAAGAAACCCTTTACAGTCAACTTTTATTTTTTCCTTTGCACCCCATTCACAGCAAGTATTTTGGTAAAAAGACCCACTGAAACAGAAGACAAAGATTAAGCAACATTCAGAGCTGCAACTACAGAATTTGCAGTCCTCCACCATTGTGCTGCCCAGCCAAAAGCTGTGTCACAGCCAGCATGGAAACAAGAGGAAATGTATTTTTCTCTATGTGTTTTTACTCTGCTCTGGGGCTTAGATTACCTGTTGGTAAAAATGCCTGTGTCCTGTCTCCATAACAGATATATCAGTTGTAAATTATCTGTCCAGTTTTGCCATTGTGAGTAGGACCCCTGTGGGAATTGATGGTACTGTATTATTGTTGGTTTTGGTGGATACCCTCCAAACAAAACCAGCTTCCCCACTGCCAGGGAGGGGACAATGCTGGTGTTGGGAATATTTCTATTTGGGGCAGTTACGTGTTTTGGGAAGAGATGGAGGCGTGGGGTGCCAAGCTCTCCAGTGGGTGCCCCACGCCAGTGCAGGCAGGACCTGCCTGCAGCTCTGCCAGCTCCCTGCCGTGCTGCTCGGCGTCCTGTTACACGTGGTGGGAGCCTTGGAGCGGGGAAGCAAGGCAATTTGTAGTCATGTTACATTTACTACTTCAAAACTGTTTTTACAACTATTGGCCCAGCCTGCCCCAGGAGCGCTGGCCTCCGCAGCGCGCTGTGTTGTTTCATTTCTGTCAGCAGTGGGTCTTTTCTCTCTGCTCCTGCAGGAAGGCTTTTGTTTCATGTCTTTCCTCCCTGCTGCATGCTGTGTTGGCCAGGCAGCCTGCCACGTGCTTGAAAGCCTCCTTCCCACCCCTCTGCCCTGCACGGCCACAGCCTCCCTCTCAGCTCGTCCTGCAAACACTCATTAGGTGCTTTGGGTGCAGATGCTCGGGACCTGCTCCTGTGTCTGACCGCAACGTGTTGTGTGATAAGAGGGTGGACACCTGGACAACGGCCAGTCCAAGCATTACATTACGGCCCTCTCTCTTATGCTGTTTACTTTTGTGACAGTTTCTCCTTTCAGTTCTCATGTCTGCAATGTTGATCTAGGAGGATGGCCATCTGGATCCCTGCCTCCACTGCCAACCCCGTCTTCGCCCCATCTTCATCTCCACCTCTTAATTTCTCTGTCAACTGATTCTGCTAAGTTTTGCTCCAGCCGCTCCCCATATTGGGTCTTGCCACAGCTGGGGGGACCCAGCTTTCATTTCTCACCCTTGCTTTTTGCCCTTCTCAGGTTAGACTGACCACAAGGATCACACCGAGACTACCTTGGCTCTGTACCACAGCAGTGGTTACAGCCAAATCAAGACTAATCCTCAGCTGTTAACAAACTGAGACCCATCCAACTCTCAGCTTGAAAAATGGACAAAGCCTATAGCAAGGGATGTGAAGGGAATGCACACACTCACTTTGTTATGAGGGTTGCCATCTCCCGAGAGACCGTGACCTCAGAGGCACTGCCTCCATCCCACAAAGGGTTTGAGCAGAGCACAAGTGTCTGTCCTCATCTGGGACCCCAGGGTCTGGGGTACTTTCAGAAAACATTGCTGCAAGTCGGACAAGCAGAGAAAAATCTGCATGAGTTTTTTCTTTTCTGTTTTCTTCCAAAATTTTTTCTTAGAAAAAAGAAGCAGCATTTCAGCCTGCCAGATCCAGCTATTCTCTTCAGTCCTCAGCCGGCCTCTCCACGGGTTTTGCTGCCAGGGTCCTGGGCTCATGGGAAGTGTTGGTGGGACATCTGCACCATGGTGTGGAGATACACACACTAACTGGGACCGAGCGAGAGCTGGAACCCACGAAAGTATAACTCTATCAGCATGGCTCCCTGCCCAGCCTAATTAGACCTGCCAAGAAGGGCTAATTAGCTAGGCTCAGTGCCACACTGATGTGACTATACCATTTTCAAGAACCAGCAATCATCGTGTGCAACTCACTTTAGCACGGAGATGCCATGTGAAGCTTGACAGAGTATTCACCAGCCTTTCCTCTCCAGCATGAGCACGCTGAGCTTGTTAAGAGCCAGTTGCACATCACTTTTTGTCCTTTTTGTGGTAAGGGGTTTTACAGCAAGACCTCCACGGGCTGAAGCGTCATGACACCCACGGTGAAAGAAAGAGCACTAGATCTTCTCTTTTGCTGGAGAGGAAAGCCAGAGCACGTGGAACATGAGAGGCTTGCTGGAGTTCCCCGAGGGAGCCCGCGGCCGCTCTTGTCTCGCAGCCCAGCCTGCCCGCCTCTCCCTTCCCTGCCCACGCCCGCCCTGCCCGCCTGCCCAGCGGCGCTTGGCTGCCTTCCCTCGCCTCCGCCGCAGCCCTGGCCACTCCTGCGAGGCTCTCACAGGACCGTACTGAACGTGCTTCGGGCCCTGCTCAGGCCTCTCTGAGGATCCCTTCCCTGCCTTGACCAACAGTCACACATTGTATTTTTCCCCTGACCTCTGCTGTCATAAAAAATACTGTCTGCAGCCTCTCGTGCTTTGGGGGGACACTCACAGGAGGGCACTGGTTCCACCGTGTCTGCGGTTCCCCACAGCCAGAGGAGGGTGGAGAAATCTGCTTTTAAGGTGCGTAAGAAGGTAGTGAATCATAGGAGCAGCAAGCTCTTGTTTACCAACACCTCACTCTGTAAAGATTCCTTTAACACGGTAATTTGTGAGATAGCTGAAGTCTGGTTTCCAGCTGAGACAAGCTAAGCCCTGTGCTCAGTTGGGGGAAAGGTTCCTCTTGGCTAATGTAGTGAGGACAGTGACCATGGAGCATGATGGCCCCAGCTCCTCCAGTGGGTAGGACCTTGTTGCAAAAGACACACACACACACACAAACGCACACATAGACACACACAAACACAAAGGAAAGGCTACTAGAGGAAGAGTTCCAGAAGTTGTCGCTTTATTTACCAGGTCCAGCTGGCAGTTTAACAGGGGTAAAATAAATGAGAAGGAGCCTATGGAGGTATTAGTATTCCTACCTTTGGACCATCATGTCGAAGTATAGCGAGAGGAAAGCATGGGTTACACACGCACAGAAATACCATGACATATATTACAGTGCTGCATAATGCGAGCAAGCGTAGCAGCAACTTGTTACCCTAACTGAAGGCTACAGTGTAATTAGCTTAATTACAACCCCGCTGGCTGAATTCGCTCGAGAAGTACGGCATTCTCTGTGCCCTACAGGGTAATACATAATCCCAAATACTTCATCAGTTTGAGAGTGAGCTCTGAGACACATTTGAGCTGCAGTGCAGTCTCACAGCCAGGGTTTTACTTAATGGTATTTGTCCCCAGCTCTCCAGAGGATCTAGTTGGTGCCACCAAAACCTTTACTCATGAAATCACTTTTGGGGAGAGATTGTGGCACTTCCTCTTTGGGGGAGTTGCGAATGGGTCAGGGACACAGGGCCACAAGCAGCAGCAGCAGCTTCCTGCACACAGGGCACCGTGAGAGAGCAGCAGTGCTCAGCTGGCCCACAGCTGCGCTGTGCCAAAGGAGCCCAGCCCCATAGCTGCTGTCCTGCTGTAAAACAATAGCTCTTCGGGGTGGCTCCAAGGCCTGGGCAGCCATAATGCCTTCCTTACAGCACTAGCTGGACCTTCATCAATTGCTGGTTTTCATGTCCAGCTCTGCTCCCTCATCACCTTCCTTGCCACCCCCCATACTCTTCTGTGAAATTTCACCTCACTTCCCAATAATTAATTAATTAATTCCCAGTATTTTTTTTTTTTCCTAAAGAGCAGTAGAGGAATAACTGGCTTTTGAATTCAGCACAGAAAGGCTACAATTACAAAAAATGGTTTGGGTTGACAGGAAATTAAACTGTATTTTCTCGGTAAAACAATAAAACCCCAAAATTCCAGTTTGGATCAAGCAAAGTGTTTGGTTCAACCTGAAAAAAAACCACTTCATTTTTGTGTTTAAACTTTTCACCCCTTTTTATTTATTGCAGGCAGGAAAACCTCAAAACAAAAGCAAATGTTTCAAACCGAAAAGTTGAGCTGTTTCCCTTTGAAATCATCACACTGCATTGACTGCAATTTCTCAGAATTACCCTCTTTGTCTTTGGCTGAAACGCTTTGCTAGATTTCAGGCTTAATTCACAAGAAGTTTTACACAACACCAACCAGTATCGAAGGATTTCACCTGGCCCCACACCTATTATCTGAATTCACATCATGAAAAATTTTGGAATAAAATGCTATTTTGCCAACAATATTCTTAATACCAATGCCCTTTCAAAACCATGTTCTTCTCAAAAATGCACTGGTCTTCTCTTCATAATAACTCATGCAGGGATTGAAAGAGAGAAGGGGGCTTGCCTTTGGTGTGGTCTTTATGTGCCCTGAAGGCAGGGCCAAAGAGCAAATGTCAGCCTCTGCCGCTGGTCTCTGCAGGCTGCAGCCAGGATCCTGTGGCTGAGCTGGCCAAAGCGCCACTTCTCACTGGGCATGAGGCAAGTGGGATCCAACTGTGTGGTGCCGGGAACTGGGTGCATCTGGAAATGATCTTCAGACTTAAGTCCAGGAAATAAGGAGCTATTCACCCAGTCTGCTTTTGTCTTCCACTGCTCATCAGTCAGTGGGAAAGTTTAACTGTATATGGGGTTTTTCAGGCTTAAAATCTGTCTATGGGTTTTGTCTACAAGGAATAGAGGGAAAATAGCCTCTTGATTTGTTTTATTGTTTCCATTTCTAACTGCACATGGAATAGCAGAACAGGGAATAGGTTTGGCTTTTGACCCTAAAAGACTTTAGGGCAAAGATCCCATCTGTTGTGCATTTTAACTGAACCTATTCACCATTTCTTGTAACATCTGGATATGTTAATGCTTTAAAAAGTGGAAAAAACCTTCAACATGGATCTCTCTGCCTCTAAGCAAAACCGTGTCTTCCTTATCCTTACATCTCTGCTGAATCACCCAGATCATAAAAAACATATAAAGCTGCCTGGTCATAAGCAGATATGCCACAGAATGAGAGGTTAAAAGGAGGAGCAGAAGCGAAAGAGTTAAAAAAATGCTACAGCCTCTCCCAGTGTTTCCTTGGGTGGAGTGTGTAAAGGTTAACGATTTCTAAATATTCAGGAGTAATAAATGATCTGAGTAGTTTTCTGGCGGTACCTCATGTTCTCAGAGAAACAAATGCTTCAAGGATATGCACCATTTCAGAAGAATGTGACAGAGAGAGGGAGAGATTTATTTTAAAAACTTGTGATGCTCTGTCTCATCACTGATAATAAAGGCACAGGTTCTTTCCACGCAGAACTACCACCAGGTAAACAATGAAGTGCCTTGGGATTTATGTTTCTGAACGGCTTAAAATTATTTTATATGAAGGTTTTCTATTTCCTTCACATGCATCTTCAAAATTCTCCCTTCCTCCATAGAGTCCTTCTCCTTCTCCTTGTTTTGGCAGCACACTGGGAGTTATTCCATTCAACGGTAAAGAAATCAGCTGTAAGGATCAAATGGGAGTAAAAAAATCTTTCAGATCTTTGAAGTGTGGTCACTCTTGTCCCCAGCTATGAGAGAGTGGGGAGGGCTGATTTATGTGGGAAAATAATTGTGTTTGCAGCTATCCCACTGCCAAGCTTGGATGAAAACAGTCAATCACTGAAGAAGCTACGGAGGGAGTCAAAGAGAAGACATCCCCAGGCTGAGCTGTTGAAAATATTTTTTCTCACTTCCTTGACAAAAGGGAAGAAGACTCTTACCTCTTGTACACCATTTACCTCAGGAGTAGATTAAGGAAAGAGCCAAGGAGCGTGGGAGGTCGGGTTAGGACCTGGAATGGAGAGCAGCACTGGCTATCCTTCTTCTCCTGCTTTTGAATGTGAGGCTAAAAAGGGGGCAGGAAAAGGGATGCAGCCTGTGGCCAAGATAAGCGTCAGTAACATGATTCGTAAGTGATGAGGCAGCAGCAGTAGGAAGCAGAACACATGGGTAAAGCAGCTCCTGGGAGAAAGGGCAGAGGAAGGTTTACCTCCCACGAAATAGGAGCAAGAGTAATGTGAGGATGGGTTGAAATATGAATCTCAGAGCCTGGCTGAGATCATAGGAGAGGTGCAAGTGAGTATATGTGTTTATTTATTTTAATCTGGTTGACACCTGGGCACGTGACTAATGGAAACCCACAACCAGAGGGCTGATGCTTTGGCATCTTTGCAGAACATGCCCCTGTTAAGTGAGCAGGATCTGGTGACCCTGCTTGTATTCACACAGGGATGTTATCTTTTAACAAGCCCTTCTCAACCATGAGCAAGCAAGACTGGGATTTCTTACATGGCATAAGGGAAAGCAGGAAAGGCCTTCTGAAGATTCAGGGAAACCTGGATTAAGTGACTGTGGTTAATTATGCAAACATTAGAGAGCCCAAGTTAGATTGGTATCCATGGGGAAGGACCCCTGCACATCAGATCTTAGCCTCTTATCTGCCAGTTCCAGTCTTTCATTCACCTCTAAGTGCACTTAGACTGTGTACATTGACCTAGATTGGTGTTAAGTACTGTGACAGATGATCTGCTTCAGTACATGCTGCACCATGGGTGTGACAGCGCCCCTGGCTCTGCAGACATCCTTTAAGGTCACGCCAAGTTCACCCAGCTGCTGCTGGCAAACCCTTGGCTGAAGATTTAGTGAAATACCACAGGATCAGCCCAACTTCTGACCAAACCCTTACCTGTTGCTGGTATGACAGGAGGAGCTGTGAGGGACGTCAGACAGTTAGCTCCCAGCTGCAGCTCCAGGGTCTTCTCACGGCAAGAGAACCAGAAACTGTTTTCAGGGGGGGTTGTTGGGACAACAAATCTACCTATGACCTCCCGGATCCCTCAGAAAACTTAAAAAAAGACAACCTCTTATACAACACTGCCTTTTAGCAGAAACTTTGTGACTGGTGCTGAAATGTGTGTGGTGGGATAAACCCTTCCCTCTGCACCCTGCGCAGGTTGGTCTGCTAGAACAAGTCCATGGCTGAGTGCTCTGTGCATACCTCTCTTGGGTAACAGCTGGGCTGAGGTCCAAGGAATCTGTATAAAACATGCTCGGGACTGCTCAGCCAATTAATCTTTTGTAACTTGTGGGGGGAAAAAATGGCATGTGATCGTGTAATTAATGGTTGGCTCCTAAGGTGTGTGCACTAATTAAGGTTCAGGCCTATAGTTGCTCAGCAACTGTGTTTGCAGCATTTTCTACCACTGAAATGCTTGGCTTTATGGCCTGAATAAATGCTCTTTCAGGCCATTTTGTGTGTCAGTATTCCCCAGCCAAGAAGGGCAGAAGCAGACAGAACAGGCAAATGGCAGCCTAGGGCACCTTCTGTCCATGCTGGCCAGGATGAGCAAGACCTCTGACTTTCCCATCCAGAGCCCTCCTTGAGTGATGGTAGGAAGCCATGGAAGGTTGTTGTGCCCTTCAAGAGCTCGTGCTGCTGGAGAGGCAATGCCTGTCCAGTGTGTTCTGCAGACCATCACTGACAGCAGGAGAATGGGTTTGGGGTCTCTTCCCCATACCACTACAAAGAAGCAGTCTTCTCTCTGAGTGTCTTCAGGCTTGTTTCGTTTTGTCTTTGCCCATCACCTTCAGCCTGTCACTGTTTCAGGCTTGTCTTCTCCTCCCCGCTGATTTCTCTCAGCCCTCAGCCTACTTGCTGATTTTCTCCCTTGTTCATCTCAGGTTCATTTGGCCCTCCCCTCCACACATCCCTCTCCCTCAATTCCTCAGAGTCAGCAAATGGAGAGGAGTACGGTGTGCACTGAAAGAAGGCAGGAAACACCCAGAGAGACCTATGATGAGCCCAGCACATCCTGTGCCCATGACTGCAGGGAAGTGTGTGTTCTGCCCCTCCTTCCATAGGGAGACATGCTCTATGTTGTCAGAGTCCTTTGCTGCCAGCAGTCTACAAATCATTTTCAAAGGTTTACAACTTGGCCAAACTTGGTGCAGATTATCCTGGGCACAGTAAAAGGTATTTTTCTACTTCAGAGGCCCCCTCCTGAAAAATTTCGAGCCTTTTCTCCATCTCTTGTGGGAATTCAAGCACTTCAGAAAGAAGAGGTTCACCAAGATGTAATACAGAATCTTCCCTTAAACTCTTAGAAGTCCTTGGAACAGGGTAGCAATATCACAGACAGACACTTGACATGGAAAATGTCAGCTTGCTCTTTAACAGCCCAGTGGCGTAGTAAAACCAAATAAAAACCTGCATTATAATGTGCAGTGTGAGGGTAGCTGGGCATTGTTATAGAGTTATCAACACACAAGATAATACCATCTTAATTCATACTAAACTAAAAGGCAGTAGGTGGAACTGAAACTGGGAATTGTACATGACAGCACCAAGGTCTAAAATGGGATGGACCTTGATGGATGGATCTGTTGATACATTGAAAAAGACAGCACGTAAACTCCTCCCTAGATTTCATTTTCATTCTTTTCATAATTTGCTGAAGTTTAATCAAAAAAGGACACTTTTCTTACCAAAACCCTGAACAGCCAGAGTGATCAGTCCCCCCAGTGCTTGTGCTGGACCACAGCCAGGGACATACTGCCACTGTGGCTCCCAGGAACAAGCACATTCCAGAGGGTAAGTTTCCCTTGTAACTGTCAATGGACTGTGCAGCCAACATCTCACACCTACAGAGAGTTTTGTGAACTGAATTGCAATACTTCTCTGCAAAATCATTGCAAAGCTCTCAGACACTTTGAACTGGAAATTCATTGTGAGAAATGAATGTTCGGATTATTTTCCCCCGTCCTCTCAGGTGCTGTTGGTGCTTGCCCAGCTTGAACAAAGTACAGTCTGTACTTATTTTCGTTGTTGAGATGTACTCATTGAGGTTGTCTGTCAGGCTGCTCATGTCAAAGGACATTCCCATGTTGAAAATAAATAGATAAAATAACCCAGGTCATTCATAATTATTTCATTCAATTCCAGCCTTCTACTGGAAGCTTCTATGTTGGAAGTTTTATACAGCCTGATTTAATGGAAACGCAGCATTTTGGATCATGGAATGGAAAATTTTACCATCAATAAGCTGATTATGATTTTGCCAAATTTAATTTACTTTCAAACGATCAGTCATAATTTCTCTGGTTAAGAATCTAATTGGATATTACAAATATTATCAAACGACAATGAATATAGCCAAGAAATGCATCATGATGCCTATAAAGAAAACTGCCTTTCTATATGTTGAGAGGCTTGGGGGAAGAGCTTTTAAGACTGGATGAAAGGATTTTAAAATTAGATTTTACTTTTGAAATTCTCTTCACCTTATCACAAATGCAATGAAAGTGTGTTTCACTGCCATGGCATGCCTGCATTTTACCACTAACTACACGAGGGCATTACAAGAGTTCTAATGTATATGCTTGAGTGTGTTGTTGCTGATTACATACAGAAATATCATTGTTCCATCCGAGTGGGCAGTCATTTTTTTTGAGACTCTTTCACTACGATACAGCAGTCTGGTAGAAATACCTGAGATGATCTACTGCTTAAGTTCATATGCCTAAATTCATTTTGTCGGCTTCTTGAAAATCATTGTCCCAAATACAGAATTCAGTGATACAGAAAGGCTGGAATTTGCTATGTATAAGAATCTAAGTGCTAAAAATCTCACCCATAGTCAGCCAAATCCTAAGCTCTTTCCTCTAGATTCTTTTGGTTGTTAATGAAGAGAAAATCCAATCCTTCCAGAGGGAAATTGCTTCCAGTTGTATTTAATGCCTATCTTTGGATAAGAGAAGTGTTTTCTCAAGTTGCAACTCTATCTCTCCCCCTCCCTCTCCCTCCATTGATGATGGAAGAGATGCCTAAATCTTCAGCATCCAAAGTCACTTGGCATAAGTTCTGTGCTTAAATATATGCATACTCTGGCTTCAGCCTGGTTACTCATCTGGGTGGAACTACAGTCAAGATCAGGCACCTGCTTGTTCTGGAAATGATTTTTCCCCTGTACTCGGCACTGGTGAGGCCCCGCCATGGGTACGGTGTCCAGTTCTGGGCCCCTCAATTCAGGAAGGACATTGAGGTGCAGGAACGTGTCCGGAAAAGGGCAGTAAAGGGTCTAGAGGGTAAGTGATTCCGTGAAAACCTATGATGAGAATTACGGACGTAACTTTTAAGTGAGAGGCACAAGTTTCTTCCCATCCTTTGTGGGACCTTAGTCCTTTATTTCTTCTGCTGGCTCCTGTACCCAGATGTGTTACGTGTGAAAGTGTAGGTCTTCCTGTCCAGCAGGAAGAGCAAGTTTCAATCAACATGGGATGCAAATGGATGCAAATTATGCATTTATCAACCTCAAACACTTTTCCATGAAAATAAGGCAACACACACCCCTTTGCTGTTGCAGAGTGGTTTGCAGCTCAGTCTTCAGTAGATGTGCAGAGCAGAACTTTGTGAATTACTAAGTGATGGTTGTCTCCAAATGTCTTTGAAGAGTATTATCTTTGATCACTTTTCAGCTGCATCTCATATTTCACAAGTCTGTGAGAGAGAGTTTTTTCTGAACCTACTTATATAAGTTGCTGGATTTTTGCAATTTATACTTCTTTGCCAAGGAAGATTACCCTCTCAGTAAGCAAGCAATGGTCAATTGATTTCAAAAGCAAATCCTGTTGGTACTTAAGACAGAAATGATTAGACCCCTTGTTATCAAAGTTCCAAGGTCAAGTCATCATCAAATATGACTGATTGCATTTTCTAATGGTTTTTCTATGCTCATTAAAGTACATTCAAATATTCAGAATCACCTCTGATCATGACATTCAAAACCCTCTCTGATGGCTCCTGACAAGCAGAAATGCATTCTCTAATCTTTAACCACATAAACAATAGATAACTGCTTGTAATTGGGTTCAAATTGATTTCAGGTGGCTTCAGAGAAAAGCAATTTCTACAACAGATTAACCTTTTAATTAATGTTTATTAAGGATATTACCAGGTGCAGGAATCCTCCTAAAGCAGAAAATTACACTTCATTGACATTCATTTATGATAAAATAGTTGATCCATTCACAGGTCATTATTCGTGTATTTATCATCATTTCTTTCTTTCCATGAAAATGCCACAAACTCTAATTAACTATTGTAACACTGTCTGTTTTAAATACATTGTTCCATACTGAATAGAGGAATGGGCATATGAAGATGTCCTTTGGCATGGGTTTTTAGAGAAGGAGCCAGCACTCTCCACCAAGTGGGACTATGGTTGTTTAGCTATAACATCAGCCTTCTCTAAAAGCTTGTGGATACCTCATTCATGAAGGAAACTCAAACACATGGAGAACTCTGTCAGAGTTCACATACCATAAAGAGCTTCATCCACAGATGAAAGATAGATTCTTCTACTGAGAGGAATGCAACCTGGGCTACAGAGGCATTTCTTTACCATGTTTCTGGTATGTTAATGCCTCAGTGATTGAGTGTCTGAATCCAAATTGCAAGGAAAGTGATTTCCTAGATACATTTGGAAATTTCCAACCCTAACTGAGGTTTGAGGTGATCCACCTGAGGCTGATGGTTATATCACCTCTGGATAGATCACTAACTCTAAATTAAAAAAAAAAAGGTCCAGTTGTTTTCTAGATATATCTATAAAACTTTATTTTAAAAGTGTCAGTCACTGGCCACACTGCTCAGCTGCCTGCCATGGAGAAGGCTGGCCCTGGTTGATACAGGTGTAGGCCAGCACACACCATTTGGCTTTGGGACCAGGATTAGTCCCTGACCCTCTTTCTTATAATGATGTTGATAACAACTCTGTGGCTATTATCAGTTTGCTGCTGCCCAAACACTTCCTGCAGCCTCAGGCCAATCTTCTGACGAAGAAATTGACAAACCTTTTTTTCTCAGGGGGTTGATTTATTTTATTTTGTTATAATTGTGGAAGGAGTCACTCCCAAGTATTCTACATTGTTTCTCTACCCATGGCTTCAGTTCAGCATGCTATATACACAATTCAGGCACTAACTAAAAATTTTTCCTGAAAACTTCTCGTTGTTCCACAGTATGCTTACCATTCTGTAAAATTACGTCAATTAAAAATTAAAAATTGCAGAAGTCTGTTAGCTCTCTCTCATGATAAAGCTTGTAATTTTCATTGGAAAGCTTTGTTCAGCTACTAGTGGTGTATATTTTCCTTTCAGCATCTCTTCTTACCTTCTCAGTTCCAAATGCAAATGCTATTTCAAGTGATAATATAAATGCATTTTTGAAAAATACAGAAAGGTTTATACTTGGTTGTAGAGAAGTCCTGGGCATACATGGGGAAAGACTCTTACCCAGAAATGGGAGAATTTGGTCAGTATCTGATTAGAGCATTTCTTCTAGAAGGCAAGGACTTTTCCACCAGGAGAGTCAGACTGAGTTCGGAACATCAGCAGTCACATCAGAAGATGCTTGCAGGAGCCAACAATATTCTTCACATCCCTTTGTGACTGATAACTACCTGGAAACCTCCCGGAAAGTGTTACTTTTTCTCAGTTATCTCGGCAGGGGTATCCTATAAATTTCACTGAATATGCATTACTGGAGGGATATCAGGCACACAGAGAAGCTAATCACAAACCAGAACAGGCCATAGACCCTTTCAAGGATTATCTACAAGTGTCTTAGAAGTTCAGGCAGAGGAGATCCCATTTCAGAGGTTATCTGAAATTTATATAGAATTATATATCTCTTCCTAAATTTCAGTACTTAGGTATATCTATTTACTAGAAAGATTTTCATACTGAAGTAAACTGTTAGGGGGCTGGTAGCACTTCTGTACTTGTTTTAAATAGGTTTTCTGATGCTACAAAATTCTATTGACTTCCTAAAGAGTCCTATTTTCAACCAGCTTAAAATTATATTCCTCCTACCATTTCCATTCAGTTTCTTTGATTCTTGAAAGTTTGACAGGTTTTTTTCACATATCCCAGAAATACAGAGTTAATTTTCATCCATTGAAACACAAAGGAGAGTTATTTTTCTCTTTGTTAAACTTATCTGAACTGCAACAAGAGCAAAGTGAACTCCTCTGAAATACTTACACAAGACCACTTAAATAGCACAAAGGAAAAACATCTATGAAGCTGCATTACTAGGCTCTCCTTAACAATATGCTGCTTCCTGATTATTATAATTCAACTGTAATGCATGAATAAATTGTAATTTAGATGATTGCACGCATGTACTATCGTATCAAAGCTAAAATGAGATACTTAGATAATCATAGCTTTCTCTTTTTTTGTATTTTTTTTTTTACTTCACATCATTCTCCCTTCTAACAAGGGGATTTGTATGTCATACCTTACCCTAAGGCTGTCTGTGAAGGCAGGGCTGGTTACAAGGCAGAGCACTGACAAATCGAGGGAGGACTACACAGGCACAGATGCAACTGGCTTTTTGGACAACCAGAAGCATGTTAGAACCTGTCAAGCAAAAAGAGAAAGGAAAAGTAAGCTGCTGTTAAGGCACCACCCTGGGACACAAAAGAGCTAGATTCAAGCTCCTTCTGTGCAAGAAAATTCCTCTGACTCATCAGACACGTGCTTTCTGTGGTGGTTTGTGAGAGAGCAGCCCCAGGGAGAACTGAAGTAACACATCTAGGCTTTGAGGATCTGTGAACAGTGGTTGAATACCTTTGCAGGGTCCAAATATATTGCAGTGTCCTGGAACCAAGCTCACAGATTGTCCATCGTTCCAAAGAACCAGGAGTAATTTGGACATCAGAGCCTGGTAGTGCTGCAAGTACTTGAACAGGGCTTGATGCAGGTCTGAACCATGAACAGACACCAGGGATATAAGCTCATGGACCCTGTAGTTGATGAGTATTTTCACTGAGGGAGAAGTGACATAAAGAACTGGTGAAGACCAAAAACTTAATGGAAACTTCCAAAGTCATTTTGTTTTTCAAGCACCGGATCTGTAGTTCTCAGATAATATTGATTGTACAGGGAAAAAACATCTTATGCCTAAACTGATACTCTTTATACACTTATTTTGGAATGGCTGTTAACTGGTTGGTCATCAAATTGTTGGGAAGGCAGCAAGAAACATGATGATGATGGGTAGGTTACAACATAGCAGGTGGCATGGGGATGGCTCTTGGCTTGGCCAGATGGGAGATATTTCAGCTGAAGAAGTTGTTGACACAGGACATCATCTTGGGAAAAATGGCTTTAATTTAGTTAAATGTCATTACATTTTTTGTGCTGTTATAGCAAATACTCCAGTTGTGTGTGCATATTATATCTTGTGGTTTGCCAGGCACTCTAGACATGGCATCATTACAGAGAGAACCACAAAAATGCTTTAGATTCTTTGGAAAACTGAAGAGGAGGAAAAAACCTCAGGAGATCCATGAAGGGGGAAAAAAGAGATAAAGAAAGAATAGGCAGTTTGTTATCCATCCTGTTCTTGGAAACTGAACCAATGGGGATAAGACAACAAGGGCACATATTTATAAAGCACAATAAAAGGCCTCTGTGCAGCCATGTCTGTGCAGAACAGATGAGCAGTGGAGTTCTGGGAAGAATTACATAAGGCGTCTTGTGTCCGCGTGCCCGTGAACACAGAAACCCTCATTTGCACACATACCGACAGTGCATGCCCAGATGATGCCCCTCTTCACATAAAAAAACCTCTCCGTCTCAGTCAAGAAACTCCACAAACACTTCAGATGCAATACATGAGAAGTCCTGTTTCCTGTAGTGCCAAACCACCCAAGTCATAAGCAGCCTAAGAGCAGGACTGTAAGCAACTTTTCTCAGAAACAAGGCTATTTAGCCTGGCTTCAGCTCAAGAAAACCAAGAGTAATTATACACAGATATTTAAGTGGATGTTGTGGACTTGACAGACTGGAAGAAAGGCATCTTACATGCACATCTATTCAAGAGTAGTGTAAATTAGAGAATCTGCTAGCAAGATGCTTTCAGATGGGTCTGTTGTTTGTGTCCGTAGCAGCTTGCCACGTGTCCCAGCTGCAGTTCACGCAGCTTCCAAAATCTCAGTGCAAGTCTTGTGTCCGAGTAATAACTAGACTGCAGCTTCTCTGAGAGCTAAATTTCTACAATTAGAACTATCCCAAAGCTCTTGCACTCTCATCCCCTCTCATATTCCTTCTGTCCAGCCTTTAATTATTCTATTGTGCTGACACTCAGCACAATAATTCCTTCATCTCAACCTTTAACCTTATCTCTGGTATATGAACACTGTCTGGATATGTCATCCAAAGGATATGCCCTGTTACATAGCCAAAGGATATGTCCCCATTTTCTTCTTCCTTTCTTGTACAAGCTTCCACATCTTTAACTGTCTTCTTGTCAGATGCAATGATCTGTCGTAAAACAGTTCTTGATTTTCTTTACAGCTTTTACAAAATTATTCTCTTTTTGCCCCCCTGAGTTTTCAGAAATAGATGATCAGTGATGTGTGATGAGATGACGCTAAAGAATCTTGCTTTTTTCCTCTCTCTGTGTGACCCATAAGCTTTCTACTCTGTCCTCTTGTCTTCAGATGTCTTTAGCAACAGGACTCCTCTGCCATACTGCATTTAGCTCCATCTCCTATCTCTGCTAACACCTACATAGAGACAAAACCCCAGTCTCCATCCACACCAAACTCCTTCCACATGCAAAACACCCCATCCATGTTGCAGAAGCAAATGAGAAGGATGTGAGCTGTTTCTGTTGGCACCTCCAAGATCACTGACATCTGCACTATCTAATGAGATCTGAGTCTCAGCTCCCTCTGACTATGGAGATTTCCCAGCATAATACGCTGTTCATCCAGGAGTTAATAGGTTTGTATACTCATTAGTTAGGCTCAGAGTTAGAGAGTTGTTTATACTGCCAGTTGGCTACCCCCTCTTATCTGTATAATACCACTGTACAGTCTTCCAGGCCCTACAAGTGCTTCTGTGTTGTAGCCCTTGGCCCCTTTCATAGCCCAGAAATGTACCTCTGGTCCAGAAGTGTAAAGGTGTTTTTAAAGTGCCTCCTCTGAGCAGCCAGGGCTGATTTTAACAGGCCAGCATCAGGTTCTTGGAAAATAAGAGTGAACTTTTAAAGCACCGCCAAATCATAGTTGGAGATTTGAGCTAAGTGTTTAGCTTTTGGATATAAATGGGCATCTTTGTCTTACACTGAGAGTTTTCCGTAAGAACTGCAAATTTTCACCTCAGTGTCTTAGCAACCTCCCAAAGCATAGCCTAAGCAGTAAAAACACTATTCGCAGAGGAAATCAGTAACCTAACCAGGTAGAACTCACCTGCCCAGTTGTAGGTATCTAAAAATCAGTTTTCTTCATAGTCAGTAGAGGACAATGTGCACTTATAGGGTGCAAAATATGTGGCATTCATTAGCATGAGACAAATTTTGTCTTACAACAATCTATTTCATTTAGAGACCCACAGGAAGAATGACAAAATGATCAACTCAGACTAGGAGGAGGAAAAAAAGATGCTGGTGTGGCACAGGAGAGTGCTGGGCAGTAGAGCTTAACACTTTCTGTAAAGGAGTTGCAAGGCCCTCCACATGCTTAGCTATTATACAGGCCATGAGTAATTGTCCTGGCTGCTTTCCCAGGCTCTTGCTGTGGGTGGTCTTGCCCCAGAGCATTGATGGCAGATCACGATGTCCCCCCAACCAGCTGTGCCGGGAGCATGGGGCCAGAGGGCAGGAGGAAACGCCCAGTGCAGCACTGTGAAAGGGTGCTGCACTGCATCCTCCTTGCCTGGGTGCTGGGGCAGGAGCCATCAGTTAACATCCCCTCCACAGAGGGCAGTTCACACAGAATTTTACTTTGTATAAGAAGCCAAAAAAGCAGACTCCCTGTGCTGCAAACTGCTTCAGGAACTTTTTGTCTTTCAGTATTGCCTTCTCTGAAGGATATTCTAAGCTAAAGAAAAGAAGTATCACTAGCCCAGACCATTTCTGCACACTGAGTGCAGTGTGGGCCTGACACAGAGATGCCCAAGTCCCGCACACTTACTGACAGCTAGCTGCAGCCAACACAAACCCCATGTGCTGTTTGGACTTTGGTTTTTAACACACGGGCTGGAGAGAGGATTTCAGTCACTTGCCTGGAGCTTGACTTTAAGGAGCAGCTGCAGGAAAAATGAAGCGACTGTACCATAAAAAGCAGCCAAAGCCAACAGCACAAAACCAAACCACAGGATATGGGTACTGCACTTGAGAATGCTACACAAGGGGAATCAACTGATTGAAAAATCAAACAGCAATATACCTTTAGAAACAGTAGCTTTTACTTTGATCACTTCTCTAACATACATCACAGGTGCTTCAACCAATTGATTTCTCTGCTATATGTCCTGAACCCCAACAGGTCGAGCAGAGTGGGTAGCATTTGGCCAGGCAGGAGTGATTAACCAGGTGACTTCAGCTGCAAGGGCTGACATCTGACAGTAGGGAAAACAGATGTGGAAGAAAGAGCCTAGTGTTCTCAATCTAAAATACTGGCTCTGTTCTTCCTGGGGCAAGCAGTTAAAAAAAATCAGAAGCAAAAGCACGCATGCTAACACTGATTTCACGGCTGAGAAGGGTCAGATAGCAGGACCTCAATCCTAGGCAAAGGTCTTCCCCTGAAGATTTTTGATAGGCAGAGGTTTGTCATTCAGTTTCCAGCTCCACTGGCTTCCTTTCTCCATCAATTTCCCTGACACCGTAAGTGTCCGAGGACTGTGCTCATTGTCTGAGTGCACCGAAGAACTACAAGGCTGATGGTGAACTGAGCAGCTGCAAACATGCAAATTCTTTCCTTAGAGGAACACAGGATAGAGATCAGGATAAAATTTTGACTTTCTGACAGGAAGTAGCCCTATCTTCCTTAATCCAGCTGCCCGGCTCAGACCCTTGCAAAAAATGCCACAGATTTTTTTATTTTCTCTTACACTGGTAATTAGGACTTGACAACTGGAGCCGTTTCTCTGCAATAAAACATTTGTCAACAGGCCATAATGGGTGTTCTTTGTCTCTAAGTGGTTAAGGTTTATACAACACTGGCTTCAAAATAAAAATAGATGTGGAAAGTTCACCAGTTTCATACAGACACTCACTGCAGAGAATTTTTAGGTGTGCTTTCAGATTACAACTGAAATCGGGTTTTAGTGTTACATACGTGTTTTGGGACTAGCAGAATATCAATATTTTCAGTAAACAAGGGAATAAGTCTCCACATTATAGGAATTACCATTCATTCGCATGCTGTAAATCTTACCCAACCAGGAAAGGGGAATTATTTCAAGTTACACCAACGGCAGGTGAACATTAAAAGTCAGATATTCAATTTGCTCAGATCTAACAGGTTTAATGAATGTTTACTAGTATTTTCTTAGTTAAACCTTCTTTTTTCTTACTTTCTTTGTATTCTCTACCATGTTTGATTCTTGCTCCTGCTGAATCTACTTGGCCATTCATACCTCTGCCATCCTGTACTTGTTGTTTTGCACTTGACTACAACTAGGACAAAAAAATTTTAAGTTTTTCCAAACAGCAAGGATAAGGTGTTGAAAAATAACAGTGTGGATAAGCTCTAATTGTGAGACTGGTTCAAGCCACTAGGCCAGTAATTTATTACCTGGAAGTGGGAACAAAAAACTTCTCTTCCTCATATATTCTGTGATTCAAAGAGCACTAGGAACTGTTGCATCAGATGTACTTCTAAAGCATATTCTAACCTGTGGTGGAGTTTTATATTAGACAGAGAAATTGATAAGATGCATGGTGTGTTTTATACAGAAAGTGAAGGTGAATCATATTCTTTTTATTTGAAGGTCACACTGCTTCTCTTTCACCTTCAAAAGTGCGAGCTTTTTTATTTTTACATGCTTAGTCCTCAATATAAATGGAGAATATATAACACATCAACATTTTTGGAGACTGATAACTGGAACATGGATCCAGCAATCTTGGCCAGTGTTTAGCAGAGTGTGAGCTTTTCACACAATGTGGTACCTAAAGGACCTAATTTTGTCTTTGGATGTATAAGATAGGGGAAGTGATGCAGAAGTGGGGAAGCAGTATTAACAGGTTTTTATAGTGCTAGAGAGATTTGCAAATTCTATTCAGTTTTGGTATGTGTATTTCAAAAACAAAAGATGGTGAAAGTAGAGAAAGGAACGCTCAAGAGCTCATGTTCTGCATAACAGTGATGGTGAGAGTCATCTCATCTAATTTCAGCCACCAAAGAGCTAGGTACCTAGTCCAAAATAGAAGTGCAATCCATGGAGGCAGATAAGTGTCTCCAGAGAATGATTCATCCCACCCTAAGAGAGGAGTCTAAAACAAGTTGGATGAGTCTTCTGAATGAGTCATCTTTCTTCATTGACTGAAGGAGGACTGCCGAAAACTACCTTAGGCTAGATGTTTCTCATGTTTAGGTAGCAGAAGATACATCTCATCCCAAGTGACTACACCTTCCTCCCATGCATTTAATTTAACCAAAAGGAGTCTGTAGCTGATTTGATTATACATACCACCTTGAGGAGATGGGAGGGTTTGGAAAAATCTTAATGAAGGGCACAGTGGGTTATGCTTCGTGTGAAAAGCCCAGACTAAAGGATGTGCTGCAACTCTGCAGCAAAATCTGAAGGTGGTACAGGACACATCAGCATAATCACAAACCACAGATTACAGAGATCAGACCAGAAGTCTGAACTAGTCCATCCCAGCTTTTAGCTCTGTCTCACGTCTAGTGGTGTTCTGTGTGTAAGATGATACCCCTCAGAGCAATGGATATAGGCAAAGCATAAAATAAATGAGGGGACAATTTTTCAAAAGAAAAATCCATATATCGCTAATGAAACTTATTTTTGGGTGGTTTCCTGGACACAAAAATAGGTGTTTGCAGCTCTGTGATGGTTATTTTAAAATACCCTTGTTTTATTGCACAGTTCTAGTCCTATGTCCTAGGAGGAGACTCACCTGGACTTAGAGGTGGTTTTAGATTAGCTTCTCTGGTCTGAAAGTCAACACCAATTGGTGCTTTTAAGGATAACCAGTCACTGCTGAAGCAAGTTAATTGTATGAGGACAGCTAATCATTATTCACAAATAATTTTGGGGTTGTAAATCCACAGATGTCATGTCCCTCAGTGAAAGTGTATTTTTAGCTCTGGAGCACATTGGTCTTTCCTGTGTCTGTTTGCTCTGAAATTAACATTAATCAACTTTTGGCTCTATGCATGCGGTATCACCTCAACCAGGTAATTACAGTAAATTTCTAGAGTAAAGACCAAAAAAAAAAGTCAACTTTAAAACTCCTTGCTTTCAACCTTCAGTGTTTGGTCACTCATTTCTTTTGGTATTGTGTCTAGTACTCATTAGTCACATTGAAAGTCAAGGATGTGCGTGCCTGGAAATGTGTCATTTTCCCTAGCACATCAATCACTTAATACAAGCCATTACCTCTCCCTACGCACCTGGCCTCTCATAAAAATAATAAAACATAGGCTGCATGTAAAATGCTCTGTGAAGCAGGAAAATCATCCCAGAACTCTTCCATGGACTGACAACTTTTGCGGTAGCAAACTTTCCATTACATTGTTGAGAAAAGATATAGTTAACTGCTGTATTACAGGCAAATTATATGGAGAAAAGCAAAAATATTTCAAATTATTACCACATAGAAACCACCAAAATAGTTACAAACAGATGCAAACAAACCTACATATCTTGTTGCGTTCTCCAAGTTTAGAGAAGGAGATGAAACCTCAGTGGTAGACGACTTAGTTTAACCAAAGGATGCCACATACTGTGACTCTGAAGATCTCAGTGGAGCCTCAAAATATGGCTGGTAAGTTTGATATAAATTACAAATGTTTATTTTAGCAAAACTGACAAACAGCACTGCCCTCACCCCATCCCCCCACCCACCCTCCCGAAAAACCCAAGCCCAGAAAAAAAAATCCAACAAAAAAGAAATCTGTTGCATCTTCATGGAAAATCTCACTTCCCCTCCTAGACAACTACTTCAGGTGAAGGAGGCTGTTGGCCCATTGTTCGTGATATACCCTGCAGCTTTTGGTTTTTCCCCAGTTTAAGTCAGTGACTACAGTGACTACTACTATTGATGTTCAGCAAAAGTTTCCAACTCTGGTTCCTCTGCAGCGTGTATTTGCAGGATTTGCTATCTGGAACAATGACATTTATAAGAAATCCATTTCCTAGCCCAGAAAGGAGTTCTTGACTGTTGACGGGTGATAGCTTTGGCTCAGCCCAAATGTGAGCAGGAGGACAGCATAAACAGCAAAGCCTGCTGGATTTGCAAAGTTCCTTCAGGATTTCTAACATATCATTAAAATGTCTACCTCACCTCCCTGACCATTGCACCATTCCTAGACTCCACAGGCTGTTCAGCAAGCCTTTCCTCCACTCTGACATATGTCTAATGGCATAAGAACCTGAGCATTGCAGGCTAGTTTTGATAATGATTATTTCCATGTCTCTGCCACTGGGCTAATTTCTGTTGTTCCTTATGTTGAATTTTATGTCTCAGAAGTCCTCCTGTGGCCCACATGTTGTATCGCAAAAGGCTCCCGTATTTTCATGATAAACAGAGGCAGAAGAATCTCCTTTTTTGAGAATAAAACTTGATTTTATTGTGTTTAGCTGTAAGAAGCTCTCCATCAGGTGTTCTCAGAGTCACACCTGTACCAGGCTCCTCACTGCCACCACCGAAGCCAAGTGTGCCAGAGGCACTGAGCCTTGCAGGCGAATGGCCAGTCAGCTCCAACAAAGCAGAAATTCCCCTCCAGGTCTCTGTCTTTAAACAGTAGACCATCCGTGATGATCTTTGTTCCTCAGACCTTCTGCCACATCCCTTCCTCACACAGCTTTGTGACAACTCTGGGTGCCACACAGTAAATTGTTGTCGTGGCAAATCATCGTGTCAGAAGACAAAGAAGTTCATAGCCTCACCCACTCAGTGGGATGCGTGACTCAGATAGTGATAACTGGTGAATCATCTAATAGTCGCCTGGAGTGCTTTTTGCATGAGCACTTGCAGGGAAAACCTTCTGATAGTAGATAGGTGGTTCTTCACTTTCTGTGTCAGTACCGAAAGTCAGCTAATGACACCACCCGGCACAGAAGGAAGGGGGAGGTTGGCTGCTCAGTTTTCAGCTTTGTTACTCAACTGAGACAGCACTCATTACAGAAGTTCTCAAATTATTACTTCTCTGAAGAATGACATTTTTGACACAACCTTTTATCTCAGATTTATTAATAATGATTGCCTCCGTACTATTTGAAAATTCATCTGGTAGGGGACAATGTAGATTCTTGACCAGATTAGTAATATCACACAATATGATACATGCATAATGCCCATAACACTAAGCTAAAAGAATAGAAATTTATGACTATTAAGACAATTGACAATTATACCAAACACAGGTAGGAAAAATGAGTGAATATGAAATCTATTTCTAAAAATTATTAAAATTTAGGACTTTTTTTTTCCTTCACTTTCTTCAGCACTCAAGAACACAACAAGTATCTTGTGATCAAAACTGACTTGTCCTTCTCTTAGGAGCACCAGTCTATTTGATTTTTAATAGTCATTTTTTGTTTGGTGCCCAGAAAAAAACTTAACAAAATTTTAAAATAATTCATCCTATCTGGAAGCATATTTGCAAAGTTCTTCTATTAATCTGTTCTTACAGATCTGCAAAGTAAATATCTTTCTCTGCCACGTCTTCCTTCAACATGGAGCTGCCAGGTTCCTTAATCCCATATGTTTAGCTCTGCCATATCCTTGCCACTTACAGGATGATCTTTTGAAAATGGCTAACCAGCCATTTTCAATATTATGTGGAATAGAACACCTGTTTGTGATTTCCTAAAGTGATGGAAAGATTTATCCTCAAACACACTGTTTTGCCTCATCTTTCCAGGATAAACTTCAGTTCATCTCCATCTAAATAACTCACTGCTGATGATCCCTTACCTTGCCTGCACCTCATTACAATGTGTGTCATTCATTCCAGATCTAAATTTATCCCTCCTGCTCACAGACATCATATTACCTGACTGCAAACTACTGAAATCAGAAATGCTGAGTCCTAAGTCTGAGGTTATGGAAAATTTACTACATGTTAAGAATAATCCCATATAATTAAAGCTTTCTCTGTTATTTTTGTTATGTTCCTCATTTAAAGTGTCAGCTAAACATTTCACAGGTCAGTGTCAAAAACTATTAGATTTTGGCAGTTTCTGAAAGCAGGATGGGCCACAAATTGTCCCACTAAGTAAATCATACTGGATGGCTTACAGTAACAAGATGCCAAATTTGTTTCTAGGTCACTCACCTCAAATACACTCTGGTTGCCAGTTCCTGAAATTCATGGCAATCCAATTGTGCTCTGTGTGCTTCCAAAGGTAAACAATTCGGTCACCTTACTCTGTGACCAAGATTTGAATATCATGTAAGTGGAAACTCAGCATAATTTCTATAAGAGATAAAGATATTTTGACATAAGTCAGGTTTAGAAGCTCTGTGGGGTAGACTGTGATTGCACAGAGATTGCAATAGATGGTCTATTAACACCTTCAGTTATGGTCTGCTGTTCCTTTCTTTTGTGAACCTGGACTGAAAGAGAAATTATTGTAACCTTAGTCTCCTTCCCCCAATCTTTTGTCCTTCCTGTCTTTTCCTGTTGAGCAAACCATCTCCAGGCTGAAGGCTCCTGTGGTTGCACTAACTCCAAGTAGTTGCCTGAGACGAGCTTTGGGCCCATGCCTTAACAAGTGTAGTAAGGCAGATCTGTGTTTTTTCTACTGGCATAAAAGCATTTGAATGGACAAAACTGCACATGCCGGGAAGCGAAACTTTGTAAATGCAAGTACAATTTAATTAAAGCTGTAAAGGGGCCTGAAGGAGAAAAATAACATATTATTAGCAGCTTGAATCTGTAGCTGGCCTTAGGTCTGCATGACAAGCCAGCTGCACATTTGGTGTGAAAAGGAAGCTGGCCAGTGGCCCTTACCCAGCTCAGCTATAGTCTTCCAAAACACACCCTTTCTCATGCCTCATATCCTTGTGGCACATCTAGCATTAAAAAAGCTTCCAGTAATACTGTGCCTCTGGCCTATATAAAATGAAAGAAATTCAAGTCTGAACTTGCTTCCTCTTGCTTTCAGAGGTAACAAATGAACAGTGCTGTGCTAATAGAAATTCTGCTGTACAACCACAAGGAGAAAGCCTACCACTTCTGAGCAACAAGCATTTTTCCCCTTTAGCTGTATAATTATTCTTTTTTCTGATTTTTACCAAGCACAGAATCTACCAGCTACTTTCATTGTTGTACCATGATAACAGGCTTTTGTCCTTACCACAGATATTCAAAAGACTGTAAGAACATTTTGGACCCTGTTGCAAAGTTAAGGACATAAGCTGGAGCCTGACTACTCTCTGCTAATGCTGTTGGAAGGTTTTGGGATGTTAAACAAGCTGCTTAATGTCAGAACCAACAGCTGATGAGAATCTACTCAATTTTTTCTATATTCCCCTGAATCAAGTGAATAGCACAGGTCAGACCTAGCACTTAAAAATCCCCAAAATTTGCAACAATGATTGGAAAGAAGGTTGGAACTGCAATGGTCATCAAAGAACAGCTCCACTTTTCATCTTCTTGGCCTCTCTGCTCCAAACTCATCTACCACCATCCTTTTCTCTGAGTACCTGCAACGTAATTTAAGAATATTATTGAAGAGAATGATACTTACAATTGCCTATCTTGAAAGTTGGGCAATTATCTATTCCTTTTTTCTCACTGATCATCTGGAATGAAAGAAGATGGGGAGGATTGCAAAAGGAAGTGGCCTTTTAGAAAAGAGTATGTGGAAAGGAATCAGTATGTTTTATTGCAGACCAGAAACAGAACTAGAAAGGGCAAAATAAGCCTTTTATAATATGCATATGTTCCGTGTGTACTTGTATAAATTAGGCCACTTATACACTCATGGGTCCTTCACACACATTCCATAAAGGACATTATCCTAAGTGAAGATTTCTGAAGAACCAGACAGCCACAGAAGTTCACGCCTCAACGGGATCACAGATCTGCGGGATGGAAAGATGGCTACCAGGTGGTATTTCCAGCTTCAAAGGCAGAGGGTGAAGACCATAAGGATCAGGGTAACCTTGTGTCTCGTTAGCTGCTAAGGGGGACCACATAGTGCTTGCTAGTTAATATTTTAGTCAGACAGAAATGTAGGACTAGGGAACTGCTTCTGTGCCCACCAGGCAGTAGTGAGAAGATCAGACTGTTCCCAGATGAAAAGAAAGGAGTTGAAGAGAGGTGAGCCATACTGTGCCACTTGGTCTGGCCAGAGAGCAGGCCCTAGTCCCATGGAATTTGTACGCACAGGCATAGCTAAAGATTTTAGGCAGTCTCCCTGTGGAATTGTGGGTCCCTCTTACCCCTCTGATGCTTTTTCTTCCACTTTGTGGTACCTTGCTCATTGTAGCTATTCTAAGTCAAATAAAGCAAGCTGTTTCTAGATTAAAGACCATGTATTGAGTTTTTGCACAGGTGTAACTCTGCAGGGCTCCCACATATTCCTGCCCTTTTGGAGTCTCTCTCACCATGAGTCATACCAATAACAGTCAGCTGATCTATTAAACTAAAGATCAGTTTACACACATTCAGAAAAACCTGAGGTCTGAAAACAGCGTTTATGGGATGGAGCACAAAAATTAATATACCCAGATGTTTGGAGCAAAATTTTCATCAGCACATCTCACTTTGTGACATTGCTTGGACTCTGGTCATGAAGATGATTCTGCACTGATTTCCCCCCAAAACTAAGTGTAATTTCTCAAAAACAGGAAGTGAAGTATACACCAGTATGTGTTCTATGGATCTAGCTAAAACACCTGTGGCTCCAGAGCTAACGCATAGCATAGACTGTGCATTGTGAACATTAGTCAGCTTATGTAAGCTCACTCCTGAGATCTCCAAAGAGAGCACTGATGAAATACAAAGGGTAAGAAGTTTAAGAGTTACAAGGGGAAGGAAATGCTGAGAAAATAATAGAAAAATCTCAAATATCATGGAAAAGGGAGGGAAACAAGAGAAGAGTGATGCAGAGCAAAAACTCTTTGTTTCTAAACGAGTGCAAATTTTCCCACCAAACAGTTTCCTGTTTACTTGTTGCTATGAGGTTCAGTTAATGGGAAATACAATAAATGTCAGTCCACTAGATGATGGAGAATAGGTTTTGTCTAACAACTTTCAGGTCATTAGAAACACAGAAAAATAGGTATGGAAGGAACTTCAGAGTTCATATCCTCATTGAAGCATTGTTCGGTTGGTGAAGGTAAAATAGAGTAGACCATAATGTGTTTGACTTAGCACAACACACTCTTTAAAGAGCAGCACTGCACAATAGCTGGCTCTAACTTTAACACTGGCCTTGTTTTGAGTGCGTGTTAGATTAGATGATCTCCAGACATCTCTTCCAAGCTAAATTATTCTATGATAATATGAACAAAGTGATGATAAATGGGCAAAGGATTAGTGGAGGGAAAATCTGAAGCAGTCTTGAATGGAGATGAATGCTGGTCATTGAATAAATGTTCCTACACAGGTGGATGACAGACAAAATGTTCTGCAGCATTCTGACAATAATCTAAGGTCTAATACAGAACTGCTCCTGGCAAAATTTGTAGATGACATTGATGGGAGAGCTACAAAAATTATTCAAGGACTGGAGAAAATGCCTTACAGTATGAGTCTTATCAAGATGTACCTGTTCAGCTTCTCTACAAGTAGACTGAGAGGGGATTTTATTGGTGTGTAAGCACATTTACAAGAAGATAATACCAGATAGAGGACTTGTAAGCAGAGAAAGGCAGAATGAGAATGAGAATCTGCAAACTGACACCAGGCCGATCATACCTATGAGACACAACTTAGCTTCTGCAGTTCTTCCTTTTTCGCAGGAAAGGTAGAGGCAAAAAAAAAATATATAACAAATAGCAAAGGCAAAGGTTGCTTCTCTCTTCTGTGTGATAATAGTAGAAGTTAACAGGTTCAAAAAAGAGATGGGTAAGCTGTAATGGTCCATGACTTTTCACCAAGACTACTGGCCTTACAAATGAATTCACATTTACCCTTATGCTCTGCTTTTTGCTTATTTCTAGTCTTTAATTTTAGAGTTGTTTGTTCCCATCAAACAGCTTAGTTGTCAAGTCCTTCATGATGCTGGGACTGAAGTCCCAAGAGTGGAGATGGTTTTGTTACTGAACAAGAGGGTGAGTACTACTTAGAGCACAAAACAATGATGTAGGAGGCCCTTGCTTCGCCTCTGCTTTCCTTTGTGACTTTGGGTAGGTCAATTGGGTGTAAATTCTCAGAGGTACTCAGGTGGCTTAATGCTGTCTGAAGCCACGGATTGTTTTAATGGAAACTGAGTGTCTCTCTAGCTTTAAAGACTTGAGTTTGGAATCTCTCTGTACAGCAGCATACCTCCACTTCAGACACTTGCCAAGGAAGCAGCACTGCAGTACTATTGTAGCACAGTATCTATAACATGCTTTGTTTGTTGTGCTGGTCACTTGGTCATACTAAGGTGCAAATATATATGCCCTACATTATTAAAATCATGACCTGCCTGTAGCAATTTCCTCTATCTGGATTTTTAAAAATTAAATAATAATATAAAAATTCTCTCAAAGTAAAACGGCAGCATTTAATTAGGACTGTAATGTTGTCCTGGCATTTCTTACAGGGTGTCACCGGTTGTTCAGGTCAAAAGTCATGGAAACATCAACATATGAACCGTAGTTTTATCTCCATTGTTTTGAATCTCAAATAATCTCTATTTTTTCACCATAGTGTGAATTGGCAGGCTTGATTATGTTCTTTCAACATCAAGCATCAAATGGGATAATATTCATACCAGAGCCAGATTTTTAAAACCAGCTTTATTCCAAACTAAAGGGAAGTATCAATGAGATACTCGTGCTGGAGAGTCAGAGTGCTGTTGTCAGGTATCCACTGCCTGATTTCCATGTCAGGTATACAACATCACTGACATCCCTGTGGTTCAGCTGGGAAAAAAGCCCCACTCTTTCAAATATGGTTAAAAACACATTGTGAAGTTTGGTAGAATTCAGTGTCTTATATGTTTTGCCTTGACAATATTTCAGCGAGGATTTGACCTACTTTGCTCATGTTTTTCAATCAATATGGATCAGAAATCCATTCAAACAGCACTAAAATAATGAAATATGTGGCAAGTTAGCAAAAATGCTAGAGTTTGTTGTTTGGGCTTTTTTGTAGCTCAGTATGCCTCAGTAATGTATTTTAAACAGCTATCTTAAACACATGTTGAATTTGATCATACATATATACAAGTGATATCTGAATTACAAATTGTTGACATAACAATTAAGTGGCATGAGTTTTTTGAGGGGAATCACAGTATTCATGAGTAAACCCAGCAATGACTCATAAAATGATCCCAGACAAGTACAGAGTTATGGGGCAGTATAGGCAAATTTCAAAATCTTTGCTCATGCTAGCAACCCGTTACTTCTCCAGGTATTCCCAGTGGTTTTGGCATGAGTCGGAGCTTGTCAAACTAATCATTCACACAAAAAAGTAGCTTCCTACACCAATTGCCACAGTATATTGTACTGGTTTAAAACTCTTGTGTTACAAGTCCTTTCAGGGCAAATGAGTCCTGAGAGGACCCAGTGTTGACCTGTAATGTAAGACAAAAAAGATCTGGGTCATGAGGCACTATATATAGCTTGTAAGACATCAGGTGCATTTCCCCAGCTCTCCTTAGACTGTTTTGTATTTCCTCCCACTGGCCCTTAAAAGCTGTCTGAGTCTTGGGTTTGGACTCTGTACAAGGGCTTCCACATTCCCATGTTGCAAGCTCCACTCCCAAAATGTAATCCTGATGTTTGGGGCCCAAAGGCAGTGCAACTCATGGCTGAGCTGACTTTCTGAAGATGCTGCAAATGCTCCTTCTAAGGAACATTATAACTCCTCACACAGACCAAGTCTGCAGACATCCATGCTCAAGGAATTTTGAGAATGTGGAATCAGAACAGCTGCACTTGGCCAAGCAAAGAGTGAATTTGGCAAACATCTTCTGAGAATAGCCAGTGGTGGACATTAGGGAAAAGAGTAAACAAACAGCTTCAAAATAGAGAGCCTCTCCACATCATTCTGTATATGGAATTTCTCAGCCCAAGATTGCATCTGGATCACCCCTTAAGTGTTGAAATGAGATTGAAGAAATATATAATCCAAATAGGAAAGTAATCTGCGGATACCTTTCCTCTTGTGTTTTATCTGCTCACACAGCTTTGAATTTCATATATGGCACAGCCTTTTCATCCTCACAACAAAGAAAGATGCAATGATCTCTAACACAACTCCAGGATGAAACAAACTCAGCTTTCTCAGACCACCCATTCATTTACCCTAACAAAAACCCTCTACATATGTTCTTCTAAGAAAAGAATCATACTCTGTTACTGTTTGAAGATGGTGAGTTTGACCATCTCAGTTCTTATAGAACTTCTATCAGTTTCTCTGGAACTTGATTATGTCATTGACATATAAGAGTGAGATCTTTTAAATCAAGATATATATTGATATTGATTATCTATATTTTTTTCCTGAACTCAGCATGAGAATAGATATATTTCTTTAGAGATTTTGTCATTGTTATTTCTCTTCTGATTAAGTGGATTGTCCCATTCAAGAATCAGGCTCATCCTCCTTCCATGCACTCAACCAATTCATTCATGCAACATCTGTATCCTCTGATATTTCCTGAATTGTGAGGGTTATTTAAGGTTCTCTTCAGTGTCACAGGGTATTCAAGTCAGGTTTGCCCTGAGGGTTTCCTTTCAGACATGGTTACCGAATATGTTCATGGTCTAACACTTCTGTAGGATTTCCTACAGGCCTTGCTGAAAAGCCAAACCTTACTTCCTGGAAATAGTAACCTGAGTAACGTTTGCTGTTGCATTGCAAATTCCTATATTCTACACGTTTCATTTCTTTTGTATTTCCAAACCTCCTTAGAGTTTCCCTTTCCTAAAATGGTGGCTTCTATTCATTTTCTGACAGGCATCTCTATGTAAGGATGAGGGGAAGTAAAGGAGTTAAAGTTTAATTCAGGTTGTTGCCCATATGATGTTGCCCATATTCCAAGAAAGGAAATCAACTTTTGTGAGAAGTTTAGACAACTAAAGTGGTGAATACCTTCCTCTGCAACATATAAGGCAAAGGCTGCAGGGAAAAAAAAAGAAAAATGATCAGTCAGCAAAGCAAGTTCTCAGCAGACAGAGTGCAGGGAAAGGATAGAAACTGCCAAGTTTTGCGATGAGCTAAGCCAGCAGAAAAAAATTGAAACAGTGCAAAACCAAAGAAGTCAGCTGGTCCTTTGTATAGGAGAAGACAGCCCAGATGTGACTATAGAACTACATCAGTCTCTTCCATTGCTATCAGGAAAACCAGCCCTATTTGGGGGTAGATTGGGCAAAGAGTTTGGCTCAGTTAGCATTAAAGCAAAAGTGGACGAGGAATAGCATTGCTTTCTGCAAAAAGTGAAGGAAAATTCTCAAGAGAAAACATTTTTTTGCATTTGCTGCAGGGAAAGAATAACTGGTTTATAAATGGAGAGAGTCTGGCTATGCATACACTGAAAATGTCACTTTGGAATAAAGTCTCTAACCATCAAAAAAGCAAGACTGCAGAACATCCCCTCTTTCAAAATACAAGTGTAAAGAAACTCATTATTTTTAAGACAGAGGTGGAAGGACTCATATCTTTGATACAACTGATCAGGCCATTGAACAAAACAGGCTAGAAAATTCCTTTAAATTTTATACTGTGAAATAAAAGCAAATGTGAGGGACAAATACATCCAAAACCTCAGTGGAGACACACACAATAGCGCATTCATAGTTTTCAAAAGCAGCAATTTGCAGCATCTCCAGCACAGACTACGTACTCAGAAGAGCATACACTCGTGCTAGAGAGTTTAATCCAAAAATTATTTCCTCTTTACTTGAAGAGGAAATTGCTCTGATTGCTAAAGTAACTCTAGCTCTCCAGACACCAGTATGTGCCAATAGTTACCTTCCCAATGCTTGTGGGGTGATACAACTCAGTCAACCATTTCCTACTTTTGGTTTCGTCAACCCCAAACAGCAGTTCAACAGTGTCTGTGAACTTGTTCACATTGCATTGTTGCAGCTTTAGTGCCCAGCTGAGCTTGTACTGTGCTTAGCTCTATGTCATAAATTTCATATGGCAGCGGCTATGGGATTGCATCAGGTAGAAATAGAAGAACTGAAAAGTATGTATAACATACTTTGCAGAAAAGGCCTCCATCAAAGACTTGGGTATTGTTGAATATTACTACTTGCTTGAAAAAAAAATCCACCAAACTTGATATACTGCAAACTCCAGGATTTCATCATAAATTCAAATTTATTTCTAGCTCTGCAGTCAACAACACAGGCTGTACAGAATCCTAAGTTGCTTAATAGAAAAACCAGAGACAGGCATCACAATTTGCATTGCATTAGTTCCACCTCAAGAAAAAAAACAGGAGGAAGGTAATGAAATGGAACAACTCTCATATTAAGCTGATAGCTATTAAAGCTAGAAGAGGAGTAGAAAATAAGCTGAGAGAAATAAAGTCTACTCATTCAACAGCTTAATAACCGAGCAGATTAATGTTATTGAAATGGTGGTGATTTTTGGTCATGGGGATGAAGATAGCAAAAGGTTTTTAAGATTTTTTTTTTTTTTAATTCCAGCATTATGTTAACAAATTAAAATTATGTGTTGATATAGCCTTACCCTGGAGCTGTTTGGTTTGAACACTTCTCCACTTCCAAAGACAGATGTGTGTTCCTCTGCTTGGTTCTACACAACCTCTGGACTCCCCATAATTTTCAGGGAAAGACTGAAATAAAGTAGGGCAACATGACATAAAATAAATTAACGTAACATACAAAGTCAGACCATAGATAGAAGCGGCTCCATATCCTGTCTCTTAAGATACCTTTAAAGATAATCTTTAATGCAGTGCGTAAATAAAGTGTGTAGTGTTATTCCACACAATGACCTGTCTTAAGTGTTCTGCTCAGCTAAGAAGGAAGCTTATAGATTGTATTGGATGTCTTTGGCAAGATTTTGGTAGCAAGTGGAAGGAGGAAGGCAGTGCTGCAGCGGTGACCTCTATGGGAGGAGGTAAAAGGCTGCCCTGTGCCAGTCCCAGTAGGCTCTAGCTGACCCCACAACAGACACCTGAAGGGACTGAAGCCCCTGGAGGACTCATGCCACAGCAGGAACTCTGTGAGCAAGCTGTAGCCCATGGAGGACTCACACCAGAGCACAGGAAAAGAGTAAGAAGGAAGGAAGAACAGAAGAAAAGAGAAAGGAACAAGGAGTGGCAGAAAGAAACCCTTACACCCTGACCCTAATGTCCTGTGCTGCCTGTTGCTTTGCCAGAGGGACTGAGTGTAATCTGTGGTAACAGCAAGAGCAAAATTCTAGGAAAGGGAGTGGGAAGATGCTTTCCTTAAGTGTGTGAATGTTTGTTATCTTTGTTTTTCAATACCTGAATCAGTGTTTTTGTTTAGATCCATGAGTTTTCTTGCTTTTCTTCCTATTTTCTTCCCCAAATCCCACTTGGGGAGACTGAGGCAGCAGCTGGGTGGATATTTAGCTGCCAACCGGGGTCACCCTCCACACATTCAACAGCAATAAGTTTTAGTGAGGAAAAACGTTATTTCAAAAATTTAAGTGTTATTTTATTGCTTATTCTGAAGCAGTTGAGTCTTTTGTCTCTTCTGCTCTTTCAGAATTTTGTTTCAGATGCCAGTGTTGTGCTGGGTCCCAATTTTATCACAGAGGAGTCTGACATTCGTGGTCTGAATGTCATTGTCTTGGTGATAGATCTCTACAACTCAACCAGTGTCTGAAGTTAAGTGCAATAATAGATGATATGATGAACTAACAATTGCTGTGATGGTTGGATGAGTTTCCAAAGCAAATTTATCAGGTGGGCCATATCCACATATGGACTAAGTGGCATAACTCCATTGGTAACTTCCAATGTACGTGCCAGTGGGAGCACAGTTCACAATCCCTGTACTCTCAGGCTCACCATACAGAGCCCTGCTATTACAATAAAACTTATCATGCTGACCTCTAAGGCTAAGGTGGAGCACACCTTTAGATATAACATCACTGGTAATGAAAGGTAGATGGGAAAAAAGGGCATTTTGTCTGTTCTGAGTAGATTGTACATGTGCTCACTCAGCTCTGTCATGATCACTGATAAAGAATGTTTCATTTTGGTAAAGAATTTTTGGTCAACACCCCAGGGGCTGAATCTTTCGATCTTTCTAGCTCTGAACCAAAGTCATGGGACTAAAAGTGACTTACTGGACAAGATTCCCAGCTGCTGGAAATTGGCATAAATCCACTGAAATTAAATGGATCTATGCCAATTTATACCATCTGGAGGGCCAGCCCTGAATGAATAAATGTTAAACAAGCTGTTTTTAAACTAGGAAAATAATTTCACTTCTAACTTGCCTTCCAACACATCCTTAATAAATTGTCTAAACAAATTACATGATAATTAAAAGGAAAATACCTGCCGAAGGAAAACATACTGCGCCTGTCCTTTCCAATGTTTTGAGGACTTCATTCTTGTAAAAGAGGTCTTAATTTCTTCTGGCAGGCCGTTTTGAATATCCTCAGAAAATTCAGAAGTTCAGGAATGTGTCCTCCTGTCCTTCCCTGTGAAGGCAACTAATCAACATAGGTCTGACATAGATTAATCTGGAATGAATACCAAGCGTGTGAAGGCTACAGTGACTCCTTGGGCCCCATTTCACTGAACTCATCATCCAGATGCATATCATTGTCACACCCCACAAGCAGATGCGCTGGGACATGCTCCTTCGTGGGTAACATTAAGTTATCTCAAGGGAACTAGGGGGAACAGAAGACTATAAAAGGAGATAAATCACAAGGGTACACAAATATACAGTATAACCACACCATTTCGCTCTCTCCAGGGAAAGCATCTAGGTTTAAGTTGCTTACCAGTGGAATATTACAGATCTTGTCAATGTAAATTTTCTCCAATTCCAGTGACAAACAGATATTGAAAAAAAATGGTATCCTTCAAGGAAGATAAAAATGAAGTAGAAACTGTGAAGTACACAAAAGATAGATAGGGTTATTCAAAGGATATGTCCTCCATCATGAACACTGACTGAAAATTAACAGCGTTCTAAAGAACAAAAGGAGAAAAAAAATTCCTGAGGCTACCAGTCTCAACCAAATATTGCTTACGGACAAAATATAATTTTAGATAATCACAGAAACACTCTGAAAATTGTCAGAAGGAGAAACCAAGATGATGAGTGGTTGACTAATCTGTTTCAAACCTTGTCATTTCTCATATCAGGTAAGTAACTACTCATGAGTAAGATTTTATCCTAGCAGATGACTTACTCTTTTTATCATGTGGTAGTGCCAAGTCTCAGCACAGCTTACAACAAAATATTTCTGGATACTTAGAAGGGTTTTCTCTACTGAATGTCAGTACCAAAGGCATGGGACCATTAACCACACTAAGGCACTGGTCTGGCAAACTGTCTAGGATCTCTAGAAACAGAGCTGACCCTTGTCCTTTGAAGTGAACAGAAACAGGTTTGTTTTGGGGATTTTTTAATGAATACTTGGAAACGTGGGAAAATATGCAATGGGTTCTGCAGTGTGGTGAATTATTGGTATTAATGTTATTTTTATTTATGCTTACAGAGACTATTTTCTTGGTTTTGTTATACGATAAATGACAAACAGATTATGACCTTGAGTGATAACCAAATGGTGATAACCCTGGGCAACACTGTAAAATGTGCTTACAACCTGACATTGCCATCCCATGACATGTGAACAAAGCTGTGGGCAGCACAGGTAAAAACTAGGAACCTAATGAGGGCACTCACCTTCCTGAATTTGCCTTCTTTGCAGGAATGTAAAGAAATGTAGAGAAATCAAATAATGCAATCATATTTGCAAAAACCTCTGAATATAGTGAAATCAGAAATGTCAAAATCTACATCTTGCTGACTCTTGTGGTCATTTCAGAATAATATTAATGTTTAAAGCAATGTCAAAATAGAGGGCAGTATTTGTTTTCAAATGTCTGACATACACTTCTCTCCATTTCTTCCAAGTTCCACTGCTGAGTGGAAACAGCACAGATTTCCAGTGATGTAAAAGCAACCCACAGCTACAGGCACAGCTGCACAACCCAAAACAACCAAATTACTGGGACTTAACTGAAGTATCACCTGCTAGATAAGCAGAAGCAATGATATCATTGTCAAGTTTTGCATCTTTTCTGTGGTTTTATGAAATCAAATGGAGGCACTAAATATTTACTGGTCCTTTCAAAAAAGTGTCTAAATTTTTCCAGTTCCAAAATGCAGACAGCGCTAAACCAGATTCTTTTCAAAATGTTCTGAAACGTAAAAAACTATATCAAGGTTCCCAGTTAATGACTTGCAATAAATTAGCCTCTCCCTCCTCACAGACTAGTGTTTAGTACAGGACATAGGATGAGGTTGAAGCACTTGAAGGTTTAAAGGGAACAGATTCATAGAGATATCCCTTTAATGCCGTCTCCTCAGTGCCATGAAGTGATAAAGACATATCTTATGATGAACTTGGTGCATACCAAGGTAGATGTTTTATGACTGTTCATTCAGATGTTTAAAAATAACCTAGCATTATTGCGAAATGTATGTGCCACTTTTTTACACCAGCAAGCTGCAGAACTATTCGTTTCAACAAACACCACCCAAGGGAACTTTCAGTGAAGAGATGAAAAATGTTATAGGGTTGTTTTTTTTTTTATCTTTGCCTAATTGTGTCTCCATTTTACACTACACTCTTTATTCTCTGCCCTTTTGACATAGCCAGCTGCCTTTTGGAGCTCTGTGAAGAAGCAGGCTGGCTTCACGCTGTAACAGGCACCAGCTCCCAAAGCCTGGTCTGTTGATGAGTCACATTGCTGCTGTGTGCCCGCGAGCACATCGCACAAGTTCCTACGCCGCTTCCTTTCGAACTGCTGGGGAGCAGAGGGGAAAAGTGTGTGTGGAGCATAAACTCCAAAAACAACCTTGGCAGTAAAATCTCCTGCCCCATGGTAGAGCACAGTAACCAGTGACACAGTGGAACGTCTGCTTCAGTCAGTGCAGGTTCATCCTGTTATCCGCTGGGCAGCCGGGGGAAGTGACATCAGGTGCACACAGCTCTTGTTTGAAGGCAGGGAAATGCACCAAGACATTTCAACTCAGGCAGGAAGTCTCTTTGTTAAAGATTGGGTTGTACTCACGTCAGGCCTTGATCCACCCCCTTCCCTAGCTGGCCACCCCCAGCTCAGCCGGGGCCAGGGCTACCACCCTCAACTCAGAGAATGCATGGCCTTTGGAGAGGCTCAGTGACACCACGGCCAGGCTTGTTCTGAAGAACACAGCCAAGCTGTCAGGAAGAAATGTCCTCACACAGCCCCTGCTCTGCAAGCTCTTCTTTAAGAAGAAATTCTCCTGAGCTGACAAAGGCTTTGCACTGCAAAGATGCATGCACTTCAGCTTCTCTATTACCATACTTCAAAGCTGTAGCTACCCAAAGCACCAAGCCTCAAAACCAAAAACTGCCCTACTGCCACACTCTCCTGAATCCACAGACACCCTGAGAATTTCCATTTTCTCTATCATTTGGCAGTGTCCAAATATCAAAACAGCATTATAAAATGGTCAGTTACTGAACATTCCCTTTCGGACTGGCATCATGTGGGGAAACACGTGCCAGAGCACTCTTGGCATTCACCAGATTTTCCCGTGTGTGCTTAATGAGGTTTTCCCTCTCCTGTTTTCAAATGCCACCATTCTTCCAAGGGTCATTTCATCCTCAATGCATGTAAATCCTCGCTGATACCCACAGCCCCACGGCTGTTCAGGCAAGGCACAGAACAACCTCTCAGGAGACCAAGCCCTCTTCTGCTCTTTCGGATGTTCCAATTTGTCTCTAAATAGTACTGAGCCTTCTGCACTTTTCAGAGGACATGTCTTTGCTCACCTAAAAGAGAGCTGAATTTTTAGCTTAGGTTAGGACAAGGTGAACTCCTAGTGACTAGTAGTAGCACTCCTTGTATCTGCTCTGGACAGCCTACTTCAGCTAAACTCTCTGTGAAATCTCAGCTACAGATGCCAATAGTGAGAAAATACACTTTGTATAATCCATCTCTCTGGACTGCTTGAAAACAAGCAGCCTGGCAAGCACTAGTTTAAGGGATGCCAGCCTGCTGGCCAAAACTAGGTTTTAATGAAGTGTCCCTTTTCACCATGAGATCAGTACAGGGTCCAGGGTATTTCTGGGGGGCTTAAAGTGTTTTTTTCTCTTACTACACACTCCAAATGGTAAAAGGCTAAAGTCCCTTCATCCTCCTTGTTCTTTAACACCGATGCCAGCAGCAAGGTATTTGTCTGAGCTACAGTGAGGGGTCAAACTGCAACCTTGAGCTAAGAGTTGCAAGGGCTCTTGAAAGCACAGGGTTATTTTTGGTGCAAAATTCAAAGACTGGTCAAAACCCCAGTAGGAGAAATTTAACTTTAAAACTTCTACCTTCCCAGCAAGACATTGCAAGATGTAAGTCAGGAGATGAGTAACATCTTGAAAGCCTCAGGTTCCTCTCTGCACCACCAGAACAGGTGAGGCAGAAAGTGTCCCTGATGGAATGCACGGCAAGGATGGTCCTGGAGCAGCCCCACACTGCACTCTGCAAAACCCTTGCTACCAAAAGGCATGGAAATGCCTACACATCTTTTGGTCTGGTAACTCTAGAGAAATAGTGATAGGTACTTCACTGCGCTCACAAGGAGTGTGCAGAGTAGTGACATGAATTTCCCCTGGGGTCAGAGCAGGTAAACTGAACACCTGTAACCCATCCAAAAAGGAGGTCATGGTGACATCAGCTGGTACATAACTACATCAGTGCTTTCCAGTTTGCTGTTTCTTGGAATGAAAGTACCCTGCAAAATACCCACTGCGCTCTCTGTGGTTGGTCCACCAGCAGCCCTGTTCATTGAATTATAGAATAAAGTTGTTGTGGCATATAAAAGAGGCTTTTTTCCCCCCATATAACCCAAAAGCTGTAGTTTTAAATTCCTATTGTATGAACATTAATATGAAAAGAATGCTGTCTCCTATTATGGAATTGTGTTATAAAACTGGAATGCTGTCCCCGCCCCGCCTGGCTCACAATCATCCGGACTTTGCCAAAAATCATCCTGTACTACAGAGCGTGTGTCTCACGATGGGAACTGCCTCCTGACTCACAAAGGCAAGAGGCCTCAAATGTGTAAAGCTGGCAGAGGGGTTTTTTTAATCTGTCGGTAACAATCGGGCGACGTGCTTAATTGCTCTGATTTCTGATCTCTCCTCTGTATGCAGCCTCCCGACCAGCAAGCTGCAGCTGTGTGCCTCTGCTTGTGAACTGCACCCATTGTGCCTCCCAGGAGACTGAGAAGAGGTCCAGCTAATACGCCTTTGTCTGCCCTTCTTGGTGCTCTTGGCTTGTAAGCAATGACCTAAAAACATTATGTCCAAAGTTCAGAGCCTTGGAAAGCTGTCAGGAGCCTTCCTCTTCAGTGCTTTGAGCTTTAGCAGTGCACCTTGAAAAGGCAGTGTGTGTAAAGGGACTTTCAAGCATTCTTTGCATGCAGCAGGGCTTGTTTCTAAAATACCTCTTTTAGAGCAGCAACTGCAAAACAAAATTTCCAAGGCCAAATTCTGACTGCAGAAGTGCCCGTGTTTGGAACTGAGTTACTCTGGATGTTGTCTGCTGGTAACCCACTGGAGCTTGTTTACTGCATTAGGGGTTGATTTTGCCTAGCCACATTCTAAAAAATCTAGATGTACCATTTATTATATGTCTGTGCATGTCTTTGCTTTAACAACTTGTTTCTTGCTTCAGATTTTTCTTTCCCCACTATTTCAAAGTTATCCCCAAAGTTATCAAGTCAGCTCAGGAGCGGCCTCTTGGGAGGGCTTTTTCCTCTCCTGCCCACAGGGCTACATCACATACCTCATAACCCCAGACAAGAACTGGTAAAATTGCTGGGGTATTTTTGAGGGAGCTTGTTCAATTACACAGAGCACATTCTAAGCCATACAGCCAAGTCCTCCTCCGCACAGGGATGATGTAAGCACATCCAGGAAACTCGGGATGCCAAAAATCTCAAACTGGAGGAAATATTTGCAGGTCGACATGGCTGCAAATTGGGCAGAATTTAGGACCCTGGGGAATGTTTCACTCACAGCTTCAACCCAAGCCTAGAGAAGATCAACACAAACAAAGACAACACTGGTCAGGTCTCAGAGCAGTCTTGCTGGGATGGGCTGAAAAGCAGCTTTTCAGACCAGGGCTGAAGAAAGAAACATTTTTCGTCAGCTTATGTGTCAGGAGGGTGCACAAGGACAACCCAAAAGGTTAAGAAGATGAAAATTGCTAGGATTTTGCACTGACAAAGCTGGATAAAGTATTTGAATAGAGGAACACTGGATGTAAATGAAAATAGGATTGTACTACTCTGACAGCACTGGGATGTGTGCCAATGGCAGATACCAAGGCAATAGATGGTCAGGAAATATGACACATGGACCCACTTGATTACTTGATAGATGCTTTTTAAAGCCTCTTGTCTGCCTTCATTCAAAGTTATTTCCTATGCGGTTCCCAAAACGAAGGAATCTCTGGCAAAGATAAACAAGACCGATCTGCCTTCCTCTGCAGGGTAAAGGAAAGATCAGAAAATACAGCCCAAGCAGAGAAAATTAAAACACAGAAGAGGAAATGCCAATCATTTTCCTGACTAACAAATGCTAGGAGGAGAAATCCAAAGTTCACAGAAGGACCCGTGTCTCTATGGAGTCTGTATATTTCTTCTCCCTGCAAACCTCTTAACTCCACAACACTGACAGTTCAGTTTTTGCCAATTATGCAACTTTTTAATGCTTCTGTTGCTTTTATGACATGTGTCAGCTGACCATGCAATCAAACCAAATAAGACTACAATAATAAAATAACCTGCATTAACTAATTATCTTAATAACAACTCTGTTAAGAGTGAGACATCTGATAGGAGAGATAGAAGCAATAATAAAAGGGCACTGTCAGCTGCATGAACAGACTTGTGCTGCTTCCCAACGTGATGCGCCAAGGATATTAACCCTTGGATTTCTGGGTGAGAAGTCTTGGGAGGCACCAAAGGGTGAGGTTTTCTAGAGACTTTTAAGGAATCCAGACCACAGGGATTAAAACTAGGGAAAAATTTGAGGGTGGAAATGAGATAGGAAAGACCTGCCAACAGAGCTATTTCCTCTGTCTGTGAGCTGCCTTCTGCAGCAGTATGTAAACAGGCACGTGGGCTGCTGGGAATGAGCCGTACCAGAAAATGAACACAAGATGTATGGAGCAGGCTACACAGTGAAACCAGACATAATACATGTAAGGCATGAAGGATCACCCAAGGAAGTCTTCCCCGTCCTTCATCAGGCCCCCCTGGATCTCCAGGACACAGGATTACTGCTGTCCCCACAGCTTGCAAGAGCACCAGCCTCCCAATTCTGGGGGAAAGCACATAGATATAACACCAAGAACTATGTCCTTCAGACCCAGAACGTGAGCTGAATTAAGACAGAGACAGTGTCTCATTTCCTCCTGGAATTCCTTCAGAAGTCTTCCAAGACTATCCCCAAGGGTGAGACTAAGTTTGCCCTACGCACACAGCAAGCACAATCTGTTCCACGCTTTGGAGCCTAAAATCATCCCTCAGTGGCTGAAAACTGACCTGATTGATGAAAAAAATGAGTTGTGCTTGTCAGGATGACAATCTTGAACATCTCTGATTTTTCTTCCAGAAGATCCAATCCAAAAGTTTTCTTCTGCACTGAAAGCTAAAATAATAACACGTCCAGGCAAAGTCTGCCTTCTACAACCACTCTTCCTCATGGTGGTATCTGAGATGCTCTACTGGCCTGAAACCATCAGAAGGTCCACTGAGACAAAAAGCTCTGTTAGTCACTTTATTTAATCTGGAGGATGATCTACAGAATGAAACTGATCCAAAGACACCATGACAGATCTTAGGGAGGATTCACACCACCAGCTTAAAGGATCCTGCTAGTTGCCTTCACTGAGCATTCCCCTCAGCCTAAAGACGTGAAGTCTCCATGGGTCATGCAAGAGCACCTCATGGGTGGGTTGTTGTCTTTCTTCAATGACTGCGTAGGGAGCATAGAGGAACAGTCAGGAAGGCTAACATTAGCCTAGGAAGGCTAGTCTCCACAAGTTTCCCTTGTAGTCAATGAAGGGTGAGAGGCAGCTTTGGCAGGAATTTCACAGTGCCTTACAGCTCTGCACAGCTCCTGCTCAGAGCCATCCTTCTCCCCAGACTGCTCAAACAGGGTGGTGAGGGAAAGTGACATCCCTGGATCAAATATGCTCTTTATGTGTAGCAGTCTCAGTTCTTTACATCTGCCGTGTTGGTCTCTGGCAATACCTCCGGACCCAAATCTGGCCCACCGTGGGCTGTGCTAGGGATGGCCAATTTTGACGACATCAGCAGGAACAGCTTCCGTGCGTGGCTCTGTGTGCACCAGTTTCCTCCAGATGGGGAAGTAACAGATTGTGTATCCTGTGTCATATCGCTACACAGCCCAGTGCAATGCAGCATCCGGGTGTTCAAATTAAATCTTTATTTCTCCAGCTCCTGCCTCTCCCCAGCTGCCCTGCTGGCTCACACTGGTACATGTGGTCAGTGTGTGCTGTATGTCAGAGGCAGACTCACTGCCATGGGTGGGCAGAGCGGAGAAAGGGACTGCATGGCACTTCCACTGTCACTGTGATTGCACACAGCCCAGACCACCCCCATTTCCCACCTGGTTTTGGCATGTTTCTCAGGAAACAGTACCCAGGATCTCCTCTTGCTCCAAACCGTGTTCAGGTGACAGGCGGGGTAGTGGTTAGAGAGACCTGAGTCACCCCTCGTAGTCATCACATATCTGAATGCTGTAGATACAAGCCTTCAAGTGAAATTAGATTTTAATGCAACTGAGGCCTACCCAAGAGTTAGACAAGACTTTTGTAAAATCACCTGCACTGTCCCTTCACCCCAGCCCACGTTCTGGGGCTTTCCCACCACCAGAAACATGAGTGCACCACGCTTATGAAACTCCCGAATAGGCAAGAGGCTTCCTTCTCTTCCTACAGAGCAATCTTCATTATGGTAAATGAAACAGGCTGGAGGAGCATCAATCTGCCTGCTCAGGACTTTCACAAGCACACTCAGCCCCAGGGCACAGCCCAGCAGTCCTTGGGACATTTCAGGGGCTGGCAGAGCTGCAAGATCAGATGCAGCCATGGCCACAGTGCAGGGGCTGCAAGGAGACTCCTTCCCAGGTGATGCAGAGCTAGCACTGACACCAGTCAAGATTTCACCCCGTAACCATAAGACTGTCTCTACTCTCCTGAACACATCCATGCCCACCAGGCCATCAGATAGAATGAAGATACCACATTTCCACCTCCAATGGCTAAGCAAATGCGGACTTTCATCCCACAGAACCTCAGTTTAAATTAGGAGAGAGCAAAAGTCAGCTGGGGTCTCATCCTTTAGAGCACAGAGAACCCATGTGGGAGTGGATATGTGAAAGGGAAAAGGACACCTCAAAGACAGTGTGAACTGAGTGGGTGAGAAGACTGGGACTTCTCTTGCCCAATCTGAATTTCTCAATCTTTCCTAGGTTCAGCTGTCACTTCCACCTGAGGGTTATTTACTATGTCCAGAAAGCAGTAGGAAACGGAGGTGTCTAGTACAGAATAAATGGCAAACGCTAAGCAATGGAGTTCCAGAAATTCCTGTCTCACTCCAAACTCTCTGTTTCATGACACTTTGGGGATATTCTGTGACCAAAGACTGTAAAAATACGTATGTGCATAGGAGTTAGCTTAAAGCCTTAGCCATGTGGTCATTCACTCTCCTCTTCACACAGACTTCTCATCTTTAACAGGGCACAGCAAAGACTTCACCCCTTGGTGACTGGGCAAAAATAGGCCAGGCATCACAGAGCACCTTCTTCCCAGAAGGGCATCCCCCCAAAACTTGTGCCAGGCACATGAGGTATGATTAACTGGTGGAGCAGAACTAACACCCTCTCCTTCGAGCTCCTTGCAATATTCAGCAAGTTGGCATTGGGAAAGAGGACATCCTGGGTCTCAGAGGCTACACCTGTGTTGGGAAGCTGACCCAGGACAGGGCACAGCTCAAACATGAGCGTGAAATCATCAAAACAGTTTAAAGGCTCCCATGCTCCCTACTACAGTTTGCTTGCTTGCCAGCTAGCATTTTCTCAGGCAGTGCCTGGGCATGATTCAGGCACAGACTAGGCATCCTTCCTAATAGGGAACATGGGTGAGACCACCCAGCTTCTGGCAGCAAAGAAGTTGAGCCATATAGACAGCCACATGCAAGCCATGTGGTACCACTTACCCTCTGAGTCTGAGAGGATCTGGCCTAATAGCCAAGAGATTCGTCTCATGGAGAGGCAAATGCTGCTGACCCAGACTGCCCACAGATTCTGGCAGCCATGCATTAGTGAGAAGTAGCCCTCATATCTACACTTTCTTTCACAGACATCAGATGTCAAAATATCTTTTTAAAAATATGACATCTCATGGATATTTCTCTTCCACTATGCCAGCTTCTTCCAGCCACAGTCCCTCTGGGGAAAGGATAATGTCCCAGTGATACCAACAGCCCCAGACCACATGCAGCATTAAACAAGGAAAATATTTGCACTGTTGAGAGTTGTCTTTTCGTGTTGTTTAATAGTTGGAAATGGAAGGCAGACATATGAACAATCAGAATGTCTTTGGCAGAGTAGCCTTGCTTCCTAGGCTGGCAGCTAAAGGTCCTTCTTCTGTATCAACCAGTGATGGGCAGCCTTGAAACCAGTCACGTGTCTCATTTCATAGAAGCATACAATCTCTTGAGTTGGAAGGGACACACAAGGAGTCAAACCCTGGCCTTGCACAACCCCAAGAATCACACCATGTGCCTCAGAGTGCTATGCAAACTTTATCTTTCCTTTCTTTTAAGACCTGAAGTCAACAGGAGATTTTTACACTGTAGTGACTAATTTGGAGTGTGTTGGACTGCACCACAAACCATTCAGCACAGGGGAAAGCACACCTTTTCTTCTGGAGCCTTTCACAGGAAAGGTCAGTCATGGAGAGAGTAAATATGGTAAGTACAACTTATTCCCACTAGAATGAGATTTATACATACCTAGTAATTAGCCTTAATTATGCAAAACATAACTGATAGACAAGGATAAAGGAGTCACAACATTATTTGTGGCAAAACCAATGGCATAAAAGTAGAAATCTGCTCCCCACCCGCCAGAGATTATGCATGGGCCATCTCAACATGCATTCTGGCAACCCAGGTCCTTCCAATTAAATGACATCAGGGAGGCATTACAAATAGTGTGGGCCCTTTTTCATTGCTGCTTCTGACTAACTGATGTAATGCTGAAGTGTTTATCGCCATAATCCCAGCCTACATATCCTAACCACTGAGTCAGTATTTAACTGAATCTCTCAAATCAAAACAGTTTTGTAGCAAATACTGCATGTGGTTTTCATCCCGTGGGTTCACAAACTTCAAATAATTATTACTTATATCACTCTAACTACATGGGTCAGTGCCTGTATGCTGGCCTTGGGCAGGGTCATTGCACTGGACGGGGAACACAGATGCCTTGCATTCCAAATAATGTATGTTATAGCAGCTTCTCATGCAAAAGGTAACAGAGGGACAGCAGGATGTTCAGAGACAGCTTGAGCCACCGTCCACTCCCGCCATCCCTGTGTTTGTCAGCAGTCTGAAATACAGGCTTGCTCCAGGAAGGCAGCCTGAAGGACAGAGGAATGTCTTGCCTTAATTCTGTGATGTATAAGACAAACTGCTGAGAGAGTAAGTCATATGGGGAGTGGCTGAGAGAGCCTGAGTTGTTTAGGCTGGAGAAAAGGAAGTTCAGGGGAGACCTTATTGCTCTCTACAACTGCCTGAAAGGAGGTTGTAGCAAGGTGGGGGTTAGCCTCTTCTCCCAAGAACAGCAACAAGCAACAGGACAAGAAGAAATGGACTCAAGCTGCACCAGGAGAGGTTCGGGTTGGACATCAGGAGGAATTTCTCCATGGAATGGGGGGTCAAGGATTGGAACAGGCTGCCTAGGGAAGTGTGGAGTCACCATCCTAGGAAGTGTTCAAGAAATGACTGGACGTGGCACTTAGTGCTATGATTTAGTTAACACGTGATGTCCAGTTGATGATTCTTTGCTGTTGGACTGCAGCACATCCTACTCAGCAGGCGTCTGCTACCTTATGCACGGCAGGTCTGAAGTTAACCTTCTCTCTGAAGGATGATACTCCTACACCAGGGACCGTACCTTTGGCATGAAGAGCCATGATCACCTGCATGTTATCAAGTCTCTGGTACAGACCACTGTGGAAACTCAGGCTACATCCACCAAGCATTTCTTCAAGGCTGGACCTATACCAGCTACCAGGAAGCCAGCAAGGGCAGCTGGAAGATCTGCAATAACTGTTTGAACCAGATATTTCTCCTGAAGCGTCACAGGTGCATTCAGAAGAAGGTGATTGAGGTTGCTGGCCAAGAGGATTCAGAGGTAAGAGGGCAGGCATCATACAAACTGATCAGAGCAGGCAGATGTTTACAGTCAAGCCCACACGGTCAAGTGGTTCCACAAAACACAAAGGTCCTGGTCCAAGCCTGCTCTGAGGACTAGCCCCGCGCAGAGCTCACAGGAGGTGAGGAGCCAAAGCATGTCCACTCCATGTGTGGATCCGTGCCTTGCCATGCAGTCAGCCTGCAGGGGTCAAACACGGACGGACTTGTGTCCCACCTGACCGTTTTGATATTGGCCTCATACCCTCTGTGGCAAAGCAGAGTTCGGTTTCTCCCAACACAGAGAGGAATGCTACACAAACCATGAAGGCAGACAAGTTGTTACCAACCCAATGCCAGCCGTGCAGGCAGAAAACACAAGGGCAATACCTTTAAACACATCTAAGCCTGGCCTCAGGCCCTTTACCCCACAAAGTGGCAAATAGGTGTGAAAGGTGGGCTGGGAGGATGCTCAGGACCTCGTGAGGCATGGGACGCAGGGACAAAATCTGGGGCACGCAGATGGTTAGCGTTAAGTGTGTGCCCTGGGTTAAACAGGTTTCAGCTCTTCCTCAAGTTGATGGGTGTGACCCCAGCTCGTCAGAACCCACAGATGCCCCAGGCAGCGCAGCCCAGAGAGGATGACAATGAACGTGAGTAATTCTTGAAATTTGTGGGAAGACTATTCAGACGTCTGACTTCCTGCTTCTGCATGTACAGAGGAGATGTTTTTGTCTAAAGGAGTGGTAACAGTTTACACTGTTATAAAGCCTAATACACCAGGGCAGAGGAGCACAGAGCCCAGGAGAAGCAGAAGAGGGGGAAAACACAGCAAAGTCTGCAAGGGAGCAGAGCTGACCCTGTGTGAAGAGGGAAGTAACCTACGTCTGGGAAAGAGTTCATAAATAGGAATTCCCCTTGGACCAAAGGGGAACCAGCCACTGAAGTGAGACTCTGAGTCAGAGCTCTTTTCCCAAGGTGCTGCTGGCCAAGGCAATCACTGGGTTACCTCTGTCTCAAGGGCAGATTGCATTATTTAAGTCCAGCCTAAAAGCCTTTTAATAAAGGTTACTATGGATGGGAATGTCAGCTTTATAAAACAGTTAATCAGTTAAACATCCGCAGAAGATCTTGATGGAGTGTGAAAGACTGCAGTGAAGGAGAACATTTTGCTTTGAATGGATGAAATAGGATTTCTCTCTGCGGAAGCTATTTGGCCTGTTCTCGAAGGCACCATAGGTAAGAAGAGAGAGAACACCTGAGGTTAACAACAGTAACACTTTTTACAATTTGAGCATGCAGAATCTCTTCCCAGCAACTGGAGCCACTTTATTATGAAATGCATCATTAGAGCGATAGGACTCTGATGATGGACAACACTGAGAGGTCTCCAGAGTAACCCTGATGGGAGCTGGTGCTCAGGGAATGCACCACATTAATTTACAAGCCTGTCACGATTGCTCTGGGTTTATTTTTAACTAAAATAACCTGGCCTTCAGCAATCTATTCCAGGGATACCCTGACTTTGCAGAACGTGGAGAGCAAGGGTTGCAGCATATGCTTTTGTTTTCATCAGACAAAGGCTTCAAGTTAGGGGTACTGAATATTAAAGTAATAGCTGGGGTTTTTCCATCTCTGCTCTATTTTTAGCAATTAGTGACCATCAGTAAATCCAGATCTCATATAATATAGTCATTAGCATGGTACTGAACCCCAGAGTGCATAAGGAGGTAGAGAAAGATGATCTGGTCCAAAACCCTTAGCCCAGGACAGGATCTTGTATACCTGGCACCGCTTCCCAGCAGATTTCTTTCTAATTGAAGAACATATTAATACCACAGGGATGGACACCAAGGAGTTTTTCACTTCTGCCTTACTCACAGAATTGGTGCTTGCCTACAGCAGGAGGTACTCTCTGGGCTGCCAGCCCCTCATGGCAGCCCAGCCACCAGTACCCAGGAGAGCTGCCACACTGTGACAGTGAAGAAATTCATACAGGTGTGGTGCCAGTAGCATGACAACTGGACAGCTAGGGTACAAATGCAAGCTGGGGAAGAAACGAGGAAAACCAAAAAACTGCTTCTCAGTTCATGGCATAGGGCAAACACTGGAGACAGTAAATGCTTGTTGATTTAAAGGCCCAGCTGATTTCAAAGTGACCAGCTGGCAGCAAGTGTTGATATTTGGGCCATTTAAGCAATCTTCAGATGACACAAACATCAATTCCCTTGAGGACCTACTGGCAATTTTCCAGTATTGTAAGGAATCACTTACTCAGACAAGACACTGCAAGTGACAACCAGAGAAAAGTCTTTGCAGAGTACAGTCAGATTGCAAAAGGGATGGACCTATGACAAGGATGCTGGGACAAGAGAAATGCCAGTTCACCACGTTCATACACACTGTGGCACTCCTGAGAGGAAATAAAGCCTCAGAAGGCCAAGGCTATATGAGAGAACTGCTACCTACAACTTACACCCACAGCTAAACCAGTGACTGCATTAATTTACAGGTAGCTGGACTGCCACGACCAGCCATCTGGTCCCTGGAAAAGGAAGTCCAACGCCGTTCAGAGCAGGGCCCACTGCAAAATAGAGCCATCTTGAGACAAAACACACCCTGAAGCAAATTTGCAGACTACATCAAGTTGGGTCAGAGTGTCAGTCTGCTGGAGGGCAGGAAGGCTCTGCAAAGGGATCTGGACAGGCCAGATTCATGGGTCGAGACCAAGAGCATGAGGTTCAACAGGACCAGGTGCTGGGTTCTACACTTTGGCCACAGCAACCCCACGCAATGCTACAGGCTGGGAGAGGAGTGGCTGGAAAGCTGCCTGATGGAAAAGGACCTGGGGGTGCTGGTCAACAGCAGCTGAACATGAGCCAGAGGGGGCCCAGGTGGCCAAAAAGGCCAATGACATCCTGGCCTGTACCAGCGATAGTGTGGCCAGCAGGACCAGGGCAGTGATTGTGCCCCTGTACTCGGCACTGGTGAGGCCACACCTCAAATCCTGTGTTCAGTTCTGGGCCCCTCACTACAAGAAGGACATTGAGGTGTGGGAGTGAATCCAGAAAAGGGCAACAGAGCTGGGGAAGGGTCTGGAGCACATTTCCTATGTCAAGCGGCTGAGGGACCTGGGGGTGTTTAGTGTGGAGGAGGGTCAGGGGAGGCCTTGTTGCTCTTTACAACTACCAGAAGGGAGGGTGGGGTCAGTCTCTTCTCCCAGGCAACCAGTTATAGGACGAGGGGACACAGTCTTAAGCTGCACCAGTGGAGGTTTAGGCTGGATATTAGGAAGAATTTCTTCACAGAAAGGAGGATTAGGTATTGGAACGAGCTGTCCAGGAGTGTGGTGGAGTCACCACCCCTGAAGGTGTTTAAGGAAAGACTGGACATGGCACTTAGTGCCATGGTCTTGTTGACTGAACTGGTGGAGTTCAGCCAAAGCTTGGACTCCACGTTCTCTGAGGTCTTCTCCAACCTAACTGATTCAGTGTGAAAGCCTGGTCAGGAGAAGTTTGGAAGGACAGCTGTCTAGTTTGCTTTCAACGAAATCTCCACAGGGTGGTTTGGAGTCAGCACAGTGTAGATTGCCTCAGTCACCAACTTGAAACTACGTTCTTTCCATGCTCCTAGCCTCGTGGTGCAACCCTCGCTCTTCATCAGTTGCTGTGAGTCAGACTGTGTACTCCAGAGGCACTGTGGTCCCTCAGAACAGGGGGCACCCAGGAGTTTGCTAGCAGTAGTATAAAGAATAAACAGGCACTTGTAGTTACTCAGCTGGGATGCTTGGGTAGGATTTGTCTCATCTGCTTAACACATCAACACCAAAGACACCTAAATATGAGACAATGACCTAACATCCCTTTATGTAGGGAAATAGATAACTTTTTAGCAAGCAAGTCATCTGGGTGGCTTTGGACATGTGTGTGAGGATATGATAAATTGAGTCCAAGAGCTGCTATTTCTCTTCAGGGGCAGCAGCAGAGAAGGCAGTGGTACTTATAGGAATAGAAGAGCAGCAGCACTACCTATCCATCTCCCAGTGCTGGACAGAGAGGGCAAGGACGGCAGCCACTCTGGAAAACCTCTTTGGTCACCCCAGTGTGAATGAGCAGAATCTCTGAATATGTAGCAAAATTCATGGGCAGTATTTCTTCATGTCTACAAATACAGCTCTCATTAGATCGGTAAAGCAGCTGGATATTTTTGGATCCATGAGCTGCCAAGGTTACATGTACTGAAGGCGTTTCATATACAGGTGGGTGTGAAATAGATAGAGACTGCAAGAAAATCTCTATGTCTATAGGTGATTTTTAATTTGTGGTGATAAAAACTGTGAAAACAGTTGTTATATAAGCTAAATATTTTTAGCAGATGGTAAAGAAAAGGAGTGCATAAGAGTAAAATAAAAAGGCAGCTATTTGCCAAACTTACACACAAGGACCTTAAGGAAGGAAAATGTTCGTGCTTCTGCCCTGTGAATGAAGAAATAGTCTTTGATAACCATATAAACGAAAACCATGTGTCACTGGATTGTGCTTGTGGACCTGGAATAGAGAAAAAACCCCAAAACCACAAATAAAACAGATGCTCTCATCATGACTGGTTTCTGATTCAAAGACAGTTCCCCAGCAGTGTATAACTCACAGAAAGTGAAGCTAAGAGGAAGTCCAAGTTTCCATGAAGCAACAGGGAATACGGCATTGTGCAACAGCTTTTCCAAACTGAATGTACATTTAGGCATTGCCCAATCAAATGATAACCAACAATGTATGCAATGAAAAACTGATTGAATCTTGCTGTAAGACAACTCAAATGACGCTATTAAATATCTTAATCTTAGAGCTGACAGAATTGTGGCATGGCATTCTGTCAGTAGAAGCTATAATGAGGCAGTAGTATTACACACACACACACTACCTCTTTGAACTTCTAACACAAAACTGGAGGCTGGAGGAATGGCATGTGGCATCATCAGCCAATATTTTTCAGGCATAGGAATTTTCTCACACATCCAACTATATAGGTTAAGAAACTGTCTCATTAATTATAGCAGATGGAGAAGCACTTCTCTTCATACTCCAGACATTTTCAATGAGTATTTTTAACAACACAGGACAATCTTCATGATTGGGATTGACCTGGTGATTTTATGAAAAAGCAGAGCAGCCCAAACCCCCCAAAAATTATAGACCTCTCTTATGATTTTCTGTGGAAGTCCATGCAGAAGACCAGAAAGCAACAAGCCAACTGCTCTCTATTAGAAGTTATCCTCACAGACATCAGGGCGGACTGATTCTCCTCCCATTTTCATGAACAAGTCTGAAGAGGATTTTCATTAAAGTAAATGAGAATAGACTGAATGAAAATAATTAACATGAAATTATGTAATGTACTGAACGGCAATATTCTCAGAAGAAGGGCAGATGCATTTTGGGAAAGTATGAACTACCATATCACAGGTTACTGGAATGCAGGTGGAGATACGTGGAAGTGCACAGTATCTATATAAAATCACGCTAGATGATCTGATAGTCCTTTTCAAATCCATGAATCTATTAATTGTTTCAGGAGAGTACAGCAAAATGCTCTATTAAAAGATCGGCTGATCCATGAGCACACTGACGCTCTCAAGCAGCCAGACCAAGACCAGATGAGTAGCACGCAGCCAGACTGGAGGCTGTGTGCTGTGCACTCTCATGGGAGGCAGCTCCTCTGGCCCCCAGACCCCAGAGCTCCTGGGAGCAGACCTGTCTTTTGTAATTCCCATTATACCATCACTTACCCAATACCAAGCCTCTTAACGTTGTCTTGATCCATTTAAAATACACCTTACAGAAATGGTGTTTGACGAAAACTGTTCAAAAACAATCCACACAGGACAGACGAATAATGTTGGATTTCAGGCAGTTTTCTCGGCAAACAGGAGTTTAAATTTCTTTTGGTAATAACCTCTTTTGACTTGCCCACATGTAGACGGTAATTATTACTGCTTTTTACGGCTAGGGTATTTTAATCCCAACACATCTCATTCCCTCTCCCACATAGACAGTCTTTGAAGCAACAATAACAAGTACCAGCTTCCCTAGGCCAGTTTGTTAATTTGCCTCAAGGCTTAAACAGTCAGAGCAGGCTTTGTAGGTCAGACTTGGATTTCCCAAATATGAACCATTCCAGAAGAAAAGTATTTTTCTTATTGTTAACTTATTAATCATTAGAGAAAAAGAGAAGTATTGGGAGGGTAGATGTCCCCCTGTGTGAATTATGTATGGAAAATAACTGCACAAAATGCTCTGGCTCTACTGAAGTCAACAGGAGTTTTGCCACTGGCTTCCAGCAGAGCCACATTTTCACCCACTGTCTCCAGAGCGACATCTCATATGTCACCATTTACTAGTAGCAGCGGAGAGTTCACCACCAGGCCTGCCATTACCATATAAAACATAAAGGAAAGCTGAGGTATCTCTGTGGGATCTGGCAGCCCCACAGAACTCATCCAGATTTGTTTGTTTTTAATTACCATTACAGTCAAGGGCACTAAAAACTCAGCGGAGTCTGGGAACAAACTGTTTTGGTTGCCCTCAGACACACATTATCCAGGCACAGCTCTGGAAGCAGCATGGTAGCGGTACCTAGCTGGAGGAGCTCCACAGGGACCAGAGCCAGGGGGCTTCAGCCAGGGGGACCTCATCCATTTCCTACCTATCAGAGGGGAGACTGACACCTCAGCTTCCTCACATATCCCTGGGCACTCTCCTAGGACCCACACAGGGATTGATGTATGTCCCTAAAGATCCAGGGTTGCATGTTGCAGCTTCTTTCTAAGTTCAGGATGAATGCTATTGCTGTCTGTCCCTAGACGGATGTGAGAGCTGTGACTCACCTTGGGCACAGCAGGCTCAGGGAACATGAGCCTTTGGACAGGCTGAGGGAAGGACAGACAGAACAGGCAAGCAGCGTGATCACTGGCAGATTTGTTAAAGACTAGTCCACAATGAACACATCTTTGTTATCACACCTGGAGATGGAGCCATTCAGTCCCTTGCTGACTGACCCAAGTTAAAGCTCTCATTCATCCTCAGCTGAAGCCTTTTTTTCCTCTGTCTTCTAATGCAGTCAAACCTTCATGATGAAAAGCACCCCCAGCAGATGTATTGCCATGAAAATTTTGCTCCAATGAACTGGCAGGAAAGACAGTTTCACAGAAAGAACCTCTCTGAGCAGCCCGATTCACAACTACTCTTCACATCCACAGGCTCTCATGCTAATTAGGAGTGACACCTTTAATTACCAGTATTGAAACCCTCAAGAGCCAACAGATCACAGCCTAAATCCGTGATACTGTCAACCCAGGAGGCAGCTAAGCAGTTGGGTTTGGGTTTTGTTTTTTTTTTTTGAGTCAGTGGCTTGTTTCCCTATGACGCCTTGAGAAAAGGTTTATTTGTGTAATGTCTACAAACCTAAAATAACAGGGACTATTTAAATTGAAGTAGAGGGCAATTTAAAGCCCAGCTAAAACTTCTCTGCTGAAATCACTAATGGTAGGAGAAATGTGTATTTCCAACACATAATTAGGAAGAGACAAATAGAGGGTGTGGAGTCTTACTATGGAATGTTAATTACAAGCAGATCCTGAATCCCTGGGTTGAGTTCCAGCCAGCTGAGGACACATATTGAAATGTACTTAGTGATATACTCATTTCTACTTAATTACTTGTGAACAAAGTGCTCGCAGCCAAAGGATATTTCTTTAGGATGCAGAGCATAGCTCTGAGAAGGATTGATAAATGTAAAAGATACACAAAGCCATATCAGTCCACCTACTTGCCAGTGAAGGGAATTTCACAACAACATTTTTTCTAGTGCTCTGTGTTGCCTATTTAATGTCCTAAGTGATAAGGTTTCCACCATTTCCTTTGGAAGATTAGACAAGTTTCATGGCCAGGATTTTTTCTTTCTGTAATATTCAGCCTGCTTTGTCTTCTCTTTTTTTAGAGTTCAACTGTGTTGTTCTGAAAAATAAAATTTACCATAATAATTTCTCTCTCTCCTCATTAACTGTACCCCAGGGATCCTCTGAAAAGGGTGTCTAGAAAGACATTTTGGTTGAATTGAACTTACATTTTTCTAGGGATGGGAGCTGGAGGAGCAACCAAGCAGAGCAAAATACCTGAGTGGGAAGAAGGAAAAGGTTCCCTAAAGTCTGTTGCATTCTCGAGACCTCCCAGATTTCATAGTGTCTGAGATGCCTGAGATTCCATGTAGCCCACACAGCACAGTGGATGCATTTTCTGTGCTTCAGACTGGCAGCCAAGCTACTCATCCTCACCTGCACACAGGTACCAAAGTCTCCTTAAAACATATCCCTAGATGGATTCTTTCAGTTGATCTTAAATGGTAGATGGTGATTCAAGACAGCAGCTGCCTCAGCATGAAGTGATGATGGAGAGGCTGTGCTGCACATACATGAACTTGAGGCTGAGGTACAGAGGGCAGGAGCCAGTTACATGGTCCTCAAGGGCACGGCACAAGTTTGCACTGTGTGCCTTGCACATAGACTCGGGGTCAATTTCACATCAGTGTGAGTCACTAGGGGGTTGCTGCCCTTGTCCTTCTTCCTACCCTACACTTTCCTCCATGAATTTTTCTGCAGCAGGACTATCTACATTGTAAGACAGAGAGTCAAGCCTAGACTCTTTCTTACTTAAAGGACACATGTAGCGTTCCCATCTCAAAATCAGTTTGGAAATGCTAATGCCACACCAGGCATAGATGAAACCTGTGTCTGTAAATATACTCAAAGTCAAGTGGAAATAATCACATCTGACATGATCAAAGTGCAATATCAGCAGATTGCTATCCAGCAGACAGCAGAAAAATCCAGTCAATTTATTGCTTCCAAACACATCAAGGATCTCAGGCAATAGCCAGGACCTGGAAGTAACCACTGCTATCCTAAATCCACTTGAAGACAGCTCATTTCCACAGGCTAACAAGGCAACAAGCTGCACTTGGGAACACAACAAATGATGGCTCAGCTGTCATGAGATACAAGGTACAAGGTAACACCACAGGTTCCCCAGTTCTTCTGAGGAGCAACGTGCACTGGCTGAGAATGCTCCCTTGCACTTGTGACCATCCAGGGGAGGAGAAGCCTCTCTCACGGCAAGCAGATGTGCCTTGCTGCCTGTGATAAAAGACACACAGATGTCACACGTGTGTGTTGGTAAGTGACTGTTTGGCTTTAGGGTAAATGCAAGACCAGACATCACCAGGGAAAAAGCAAAATGACTAAAATCACTGAAAAATAAGAGAGGGAGAGAAACTAGGAAAAATGAAGTGTAGATAAAAATTGTTATCAGTTCTTTCTCTAAATCTGCCACCTCTTTATTGCCTAAAACTCTTGAACAAGAGGATACTGACCCTGCTGAGTCATGTGCCACAATCATCTCTGAAGTACCAAAGAAACAACAGAAGACATTTAAACAAAACCAGAGAGAACACTGGTTTCCTTGGCCACTAAGGCAAATCCAAAATCCAACTGGCAAGAGTCTTTTGTTGACGGAAAAGGAGCATCTACAGTGGAAGTGGTGAATCTGGGGCAGCGCACAAAAATGGAACTAGGATCTGAATGCTGGGACTGCATCTCAATCCAGATAGATACTATGAACTGAATAAATTAGAAATAGAAGTGAAAACCATGCAGACCTCACCCACAAAGGGACCAGCTATTCTTCTTTGCTGGAACAAGCCCTTGGTTGTAGGTGTGGTTTTGAGCCGTGTCCTTGTCTTTTACTTCCACAGTATTTTCTAAGTCGTGCCCAGTCTGAGTTTATCTCTCCCACCAGTCGAGACCTTTCAGACCACCTTTGCATCTCTGTTGTTCCACACCCTGGACAAGTGGGACAAAGGGGCCCCAGCGAGGAATCACAGGGATGAAATGGAGACAGGAGAGAGTGCATAAAAAGAGGTGCAAGACAGATCCACCCTCACTGCAGTGGGTTATGTTGAATAGCTGAAAGGATCATGGAAAAAGTAAGTACAGGCAAGCTTAGCAGAAAATGTGGAGAGACTGATTTAGTTCTCTTCCCTCTGAAGGGGCCTGTGTAAAGTTAATGGTGGTCTAGAAACCAGGAGGGATCTGTCTCCTTGATCTGGAGAAGTGGGCCCATAGGAAGGAATATCATGTGGTTTAACAAGTGCAAAGTGCTGCACCTGGGTCAGGATAACCCCCAGTACCAGCACAGGCTGTGGGTGAACAGATCCAGAGCAGCCCTGCTGAGACGAACTTGGGAGTGCTGGTGGGTGAGAGGCTGGACATGACCCAGCCATGTGCACTCCCAGCCCAGGTAACCAAACGTGTCCTGGGCTGCATCCAAAGCAGCGTGGCCAGCAGGGAGAGGGAGGGGATTCTGCCCCTCTGCTCTGCTCTGGTGAGACCCCACCTGGAACACTGCATCCAGCTCTGGGGTCCCAGCACAGGAAGGACAGGGACCTGTTGGAGTGAGTCCATAGGAAGATCACTGGGATTATTAGAGTGCTGGAACACCTCTCCTGTGAGGAAAGGGTAAAAGAATTGAGGTTCTTTATCCTGGAGAAGAGAGAGCTTTGGAGTGACCTAATTGCGGCCTCCCTGAAGGGAGCCTACAAGAACCTACAAAACAGACTTTTTACAACAGCATATAGTGACAGGACAAGGGGTAATGGCTTTAAGACAGAGAGTAGGTTTAGGTGAGATGTTAGAAATTCTTTACCGTGTGGGTGGTGAAGCACTGGAACAGGTTGCATTTACCTACATGACACAGTGGAGCAGCTGAAGTGCAGGGAACACAATAATGGACTGTCTGTCAGGTGAAAAGGTGGAAGCATTGGACATATTTTCAATACTTAAAGGGGGCTTATAAGAAAGATGGGGACAAACTCTTTGGCAGGACATGTTGCTATAGAACAATGGGTAATGGTTTTAAAATAAAAGAGGGTAGATTTAGACTAGATATAAAAAAGAATTTTTTTCTATGATGAGGATTGTGAAACACTGGAACAAATTTCCCAGAGAGGTTGTAGATACCCCATCCCTGTAATCATTCAAAGCTAGGATGGATAGAGTTCAGAGGTACCTGATTTAACTGAAGATGTTCCTGCTCATTGCAGGGAAGATTGGACTAGGTGACTTTTAAAGGTGTCCTCCAACCCAAACTAATCTGTGATTCTATGATATTTTAGGGTTTTTTTCACCTGCTGGCATCTGAGACACAAGTATTTCCTTCAGAGTGTCCCATCCTCCTGCCTCATGTCAGAGCACCTGCCAGCAGATCCCCTCTGACGAAGAGCATCCAAGAAACTATTGCTCCAGGAAAGACAATTTTTCAGTCTAACAAAAATTTGCGCAGAAGACGTCTACTTTTCCAATGAAAAACTGAAGGTTTCAAAAACAGAAAAACTGCAACCCCAAAACTGCCAAAACCTAAGCGTCCTTGGTCCAAACTCTGAACTTCTTTACCAAAAAACACTGTAAATGTTGCTTTTATTTTTGTCATAAAACTAAATTACCTTACTTCCATTTGTTCAATTTAAATAAATTATCTTCTGCACAAATCAGTTCTAAGCAGCTCTTCCATTACTCACAGAAATTGCAGCATCTTCTGGCAAGTCGTTCAGGTTAGCACAAAGTGGTCTAAACACACTGAAGGGGTGAAATCGAGAAAAGGAAACACTTGCTGCACACTTTTCAGTGTTTTAATGTTTGTCCTTGACCTTTTAACAAAACAGTAAAGGAAGGAAGCAGAAAGCACAGATTGCTATTAGTGTTGTTTTTACACTAAAACAAATTTTCCCAAGTTTGTGACCAGCACTGACACTAAACTTGTCTAAGGAAGGTTGGGTTTTGCTGTACCACAGCTAGAAACTCAACAAAAACAAATTTCCTGTTCTTCCTGCTTCCCCCTGTCACAGCAGATGTCTCTCTCCGCAGTACCCAGACTCAAACATACACCCCAGCTACATCCTAGCACTATACTGGGGCAAGAGTGGAGTATGCAGACAGCCTCTTCTGCCTTCCCACACTTTGGTTTAAAGAAAAGAAGGGGCACCTCAGTGTTATTTGGGCCCCAAATCCGCAAGTAAGCTGCAGCAGGCATGAAGGGTACATTTCTAGAAAAGGGTATCTAAAGCCACCTGCCCAAGAGCACAGGGTCTGTGGGAACCCAGCAGTGACCCATACCCCTTATTTGCATCTTCCCTCGTGATTTCTCTCTTACTTCCTTTGTCTGTTTCAGGATGACTCAAGCAACAGCACTTGCTCGCCAAAGACAAAGCATTTCCTGGTCAAGCTGTAGGGTTTGACCCCATCTCCTACTCAGCACTTGCTTGGGAAAGCATTTGTAACAATAATGCTTATACCACAAGAACAGTGTTTCACTCGTAAAATTCAGAAATGCCAGATTTATCTTTGCTTGAGCAACTTTAATCCTTTCCTTTCTGATTCAACTCTGATGCATGGAGCCAGGTTTGCCCTTGCCTATGCAGCAGGTGACAGATAACTTCATCTTGCAGGAAAGAAGCCATGCCAGGGAGCTCAAATGAGACACAAGAATGACAAGTGAAAGCTGCCACTGAGGAGAAAGTTTATGCCTATATCAATAAATTTGTGAGGGACATCTCTGCCTCTTGCCAGGCAAAGGGGCACAGTCTGGCTCACACAGAGGCTGCTGACAGCCACTGCCCCCTAAACAGCCTGCCTGTGACCACTCCACCGAGTGCTTGGCCCCGAGCTTCTCCTGGGCCCTATCTGGTGCCCAACTGGCCCTAAAATAAAACTAGTAATTCTGGATAATCCAAGGGTTGCCCTGAATCCCACCAGAGTGGTGCTTCTATAGCACAGATCTGGTGGATGGAGGGTGTTGCACGCCCAGAGGGCAGGAAGGTGCTGCGGGTGCTGAAGGCACGGTGTTGGCTGGGATGGATAGTATGGGAGGCGGGGGGGAACCTTACCCAACACTGCTTCACTTGTGGGTCTGGCTGGGAGCAGTCCTAGGGAGAGTCCCCAGACTGTTCTCTGCAGTGTGGGTGGCCAAGGCTGATCCTTGGTTTGCTTCCTGGCACTCTTTTATCTAGGGATGCAGGAGCACCCTCACAGGGACTGTGTGCCACCTCAGAGGTCCCTAAATAGCATGAATCAGAAGCAAAGGGAACCCAATAAACAGTAATAATCTTCCCAGCATTCAAAGATAAGAACGCCTGAGATCTGAAGCACTGAGATTTTCTCAAGCCAGAATTAGGTTTACTTTTCCCTCTCTCAGTAGTTTGTAACTAATGTAATTTATAAACAGGTATAAACCTAAGTAGCTTTTGTTCTACACCAGGCTTGTCACACCACTGCTTAGTCTTAAACAGCATGGGTTGCTTATTCATGCTCTTCATTTCCTATTTTTCCTTTTCGATAGGCTTCTGTCTTTCAGCAGGCAGGTGGAGTCTTCAGTCTGTCCTACTCACAAAGACTTCATTCAACCAAGAACCTTTCTCTGAGTACAGTTCTTGTTACAGCACCCTGTTGTCACTGAACACAGGCTGTGGCAGAGGTGTGAAGCCATTTACCAGTTATTAACAGATCCCAGGACAAGTGATTTTCCTGTTTGCATACAATGTGTGTATTGCCCTCTGACTTTTCTGTTGCATCAGAGCTGTCACTGAAATGTGGAGCAAACTATGTGTTGTAAGGTTCATGATCCAGCCACATAACGACACAAATGACATTCCCATGCAGGCTCATCCCCTTCGGAATGCAAAACTGAAAATAGCAATCTGTTTTAAATCTCTAAAAACATAAGACCTAATGAGAGATCTTAAAACCTAGTTTTCAGTACCACAAGCACTGTTTCCTACCTAACCTATATAAGCAGTTTAAATGGAGCTGGGAGTTGCTTACAGGTTATTCAACAAAGGAATATTTCCAAAGGTATCTTTACTTAGCCTATGCTTCTTAGGAACGCTTTCGGTTGAGTAAAACTGCCTTCTGTTTTGGACAGAAGTGTAGCATTAAGTTCATTAAAAGCACCACCCATTCCAGCTGACTTTACAAATTTGGCATATCCAGCATGTGTGATAAACTGAGTGATTTCCAAGTGTGACCCAGCATTTATGTCACATTCCAAACTGGCCTTCAGTGAAGAGGGCTCGAAGTATTTTTTTCTGCTTCTGTAAGACTCTACAGCCTGATTATTCTACTGATAAAACTAATGTTCTACCAGCCAGTAATATTAATAAAACACCTTTAGATCAAATGAAAATTCTTCCTACTGACCTAACAAGATGATTGTGTCATACATGATTCTGGGTAAGTTCCAGCATTGCCTCTTTGCCAGTATCTGACTATACTCTAAATTTATGATTTTTTAAGAGCAGGGAATGAAAAGTGGGACCCAAACTTTACCTGGCTGGGCTGGATTTCTGGGTAATCCTGAAGCGTAGTTAAGAAACAAGGAAAACTGCAAATCCTTGTGCGAGTCCCTCCAAAGCTGCCACAGGTGTCTGCAGATGTACCTGCTCAGTGAAATGTCAGGGATAGACAGAAGCCAAGGTAGACACCAGCTAGAAAGAGTAACTCAGAAAGTGGAAATAGTCAGATTCCCCATTCTCTAGAGAGCCTGGTCTGGTGCAGCACACAGCTGCTCCATGTGCTCTCTTGTCAAGGAAAGCCCTTCTCAGACACTTCTTGAGGATCCTTACAGAGGCTTCCCTGAAAGCTCAGCTGACCTGCATTTCTAAGGGAGGGTTACTTTGCATGTCAGATGAGGATGAATACTATTTTCATTTTTTTCTTGAAGCTATGAACTCCTGTTTTCCTGACCCCCACAGCTGTCTCAGTCCTGAGTCTGGGATTAACCTGCCTTGCTGCTCCCAGGCCAGTCTGATTTATTCCAGTAGGTTTGCACCTATCTTTCACACGGGAGGGTAGACTGGTGACTGTAGGAACAGTCTGTTCCTATAGTCTGTAGGAACAGACTGTAGGAACAGTTCCTGTAGGCAACAGGAACTCCTTTTTAGTAGCTAAAACAACTCACTGGAAGGAAAAATGCTGTAACTGTACACCAGGCTTGCCAACAGCTGTTTCACTACTGCTTTCTGCATGGTCAAACTGAGGGCCATGGGATGCTGCTCTGTACCTGAGGCTGAGACCACATTCACGGATCACTTGGAGCAGCTGCTCAGCCAGAAGAAGTTCTTTCCCACTGCACAATAAAGACATATTTTTAGCAGCAACAGAAATAGATTTCAACGACTGTCTTAAAAACAGGTAGAATTTCACATTCCTCTTTGATACAGGAATAAAAACTACTGGGCTTGCACAGCTCCAAGTGTGGGGACCCTAAATGCTCTGACCATGTCTCACAATGGATGGTTGAGCAAAAAAGTACAAAATAAACATCATGCAGAAGTACAATCAATCAAGGCAGCCTTTTTTGGCACAGGAACTTTCCACACCATAACAGTGCTGCAAACCAGTCTGTGCATGGAGGCCATTAATTCTAGGGGTACATTCATAGGATCAGAGAACAGTTTGAGTTGGAGGGGACCTTTAAAGTCATCTAGTCCATCCCCTATCAAACCAGATGTACCTGTAGAGGGACTTGTGGCCTCTGGAACTGAACATGTCAGTGGATAGATCATTCATTCCTCTGCTTCCTTTTGAGCCATCAGAGGCCAGCTACATTCAGATCACACTGCAAAGTCCATCTCCGCATTTGCTGGGTGCCAAGGGAGGATCCAGACATAAAGGCTGCTATGTGAGAGACCAGCACATGCCATCTGTTGTTATCTTCAGGGCTTGTGTTAGTCAGAGGTGATGGCGGTGTGGAAAGGAGGTCAGCTATCACATCCCCAAGCTGAAAACCAAAGGAAATGCATCAAAGTTGGCAGTAGTGTGGAAGACTGGAGACTGAAATCATACTATTTGAGGGCAGACTCTGCCAGTGTCTCATAAAGTCTTCTCTTGATCCTTGAGCTACCTCTTTGAAACCCACATAGGAAGGCATTACCTTGGGAGTGAGACATCCCTGCAGTGATAAAAGGAGATGCAGCAGCTGTTTTAAGAGCAGTGTGTTTGGGATTACAATTAGCCAGAGTTTAAACAGGGGCTGCAAAGAAGCAGGATGGGCTTGAAAATGGTGTGAGGCAGAACAGACATCCCAGGACTATCTGCCATCGAAGCTGCACTGGAACTGGGGCAGTGTAAACACACCAGTACCAGAGAGAAAGGGCCCTGCCAAGAGACCCGTGAGCCCACAGTCATGCTGGGAGGACACACAGGGTCACGCAGTGTTCAGCCAAAGATTTCCACATCACATTTTGCTTGGCTGTCCCATGGAGGAATTAGGAAAATAGGGATGATGATAGAGATGTGGCATTTGTAGTCAGCACAGCGGTCAGGCAGAGGGGCAGGGAAACTTGTTCTTCAGGACACCTCTCGTGCATGGGGGCTGCAGGCTGAAGAAACCCCCCTGTCCATTTGACAGGGAGTTACCTGCCTGCAACAAAACCCATAGAGACTTTCCATACGATGCAGAGTTTTTACTAGCATGTGACAGCATCCAGAGCACATCTGGGAGGTGAGGAGCTGAGATGTGTGCAGCATAGAGAGGAGCTGGTGAGGAGGGCAGGGGCCAGCACCTGAGCCCTCCCTCTGCCTTGAGCCACATGAGAAAAGTGTCTGAATGAGTGCTGAGCTGCTGCTCTGGTACTGGGCGCAGTGTGAGAGACCACCTTGTATGCAAGACTAACTTAGACCTTTTTTTCAAGACTTTGTATGGGCACTAGTTAACTGCTAGAACAGCCCAGACATAAGTCTGGACAATCCAACTCACTTAAATTTATTTTCCCACTAAATAAAGAGTTACTCTTTACTGTCTCTGCTTGGCTACTATACAACATTGCACAAAACACTGCTCCAACTTTTGTGGCGTTTCTCAATGGGAGGAACTTGCTACTTACATATTCTCCTTCCTTTGTCTGGTCGCTTTGTGGCCTGATGAAATGTACTGGCAGGTGTGAAAAGTTTCCACTCTCACCTGAAAGAGTCACTTCTAAGGACTGAGTTTTCGTACCACAACCCAAGTGTGATTTCTGGCCTGTATTGCCACACTCATGAAACAGGCAAAGCTGTCAAGATTTCCTCACACAGGTAACAAATATGCTAAACAGCTGGTGGAAACACAGGTTCACAGTGCTGCTGGGTAGATTTTGTTCTGGTCAAAACATTTGTACAGGGTCAGTAAAAACAGGGGGAATTAGAGGTAAATGTTGCATGGGAACGTATCTCCCCAACAGACAAAGGAGACGTTCCTGAAGCAGAACCTCCCTGTGACTTCCTTGGCTTGCAAGCACGGACACATCTACTTTCCTTCTGTGCACACACACACATAGACGTGCAGATGCAGAGATATATTTATACAGACACATTCATACGCACACAGGTGACTATATATACACACATGAATGCGTGTGTATATATGACTGAGTGCACTTGTGTCTCTGCATATATAATTTATTATGTTCTGCTGTATTTTTGACATTTTTTATGACATCTGTAATTTGTGGTCTGAGAAGGCTGAGCCATGAAATGTGGTGAGCCAAACTGGTTTGCATGTCTTCACTGAAAAACAGAGGGTTGGTTTAAAAGATATTTCTCCCCCACCACCAAAAAATATGTAATTTTTAAAATCAGAAAAAACCCCGTCTATTCTTTTTCAATTTCTCAGCTTTCACATTGCAAGGAGAAAACATGCTCCTTTGGATACTCTCTTCATCTTTCTTGTTTTACAAGCACTGGCCAAAGGCAGAAAAAGAAGCAAAAGCTAAGAAGTAGACATAGGGTTTGGTCTTGGCTATTTAATTTCTTCACTTTCTTCTTTTATGTTACTAAATGAAAAATAAGAGGTGATATTTTAGGAGTTACAGAAAGCTGGCCAGCCAGTTTGTTTTCTTACCATCAGAATGATATCATGCTTTCCTAAATAAAAATAATTGATGAAAAATTTCCAACAAAAGAAAAAGTCTCTCCGTTTTTTTCCATGAAATGTGTGTTTACTGAGCAGAATTGCTGTGAACACTCCCTGCTCTGGCTACTAGGGAGGATGTCACAAGGAGCCCTTGGATGAATGGGACAAACACTGGACTTGGGATGAGTAGCACAGCTCCTGACATCCAGGCATCCAGCATTCACAGAGGCCTCCAAGGGACACGCAGCCAAGGAAAGTGGTGATTGTGCCTTTTCCCATCATCTGCTCAGGTCTTTGTGCCCTATATGAGCATCTTCCAAAGGAGAAAAATGGAGAACTGATGAACACTGGTCAGATCAAACCCAGCGTTTGGGAAGAAAAAACCATAGACCTCTGTAGATCCTGGAGGATGGGAAGGCAAAGAGTTATCATTTGCATGTGCTGAAAAGCAGTGAGGTTTGCGGTCATTCTGGGCTGGGTTCCACATTCTTTGGGGTACTCTGAGAATAGCCTGACCCCTTCACAAAGGTGATCTCAGCCACAACAGGCAATGCTACCATCCCCAGAAAGCACTCATCACGATTCAGGGAAGTGAAGAACTACTAAGAAATTGCATGATCCTTTAGCAGTCCGAACACCAGCCCTTTGGCCCAGGTGACTGCACCTGCCTGGTAGTGCAGGAGGCCAGGGAAGGAGCAGGTGACAGGTCAGCAGTGCAGAGGGAGCTGGGTGTCCCACTCCCACGACACCGGTAGCATTTTAGCACTGGTCTTTTTAACCTCAGAACAGTTCAACCATCACTAAGCAGGAGGTAGAAACGAAATACACAGATAAAAATTGGATGAGACAGAACCCCCTGTGTCATCAGGCATAGTAGAATACAAATAAACCTTTAAGAGGAAAAAAACCCCAACTACCCATGAAAATAAATGTTAGCAATGTATGAGTTCCCTCTTTCATCAAGAAGAGAATTTTCTTTTTTTTCAAACTAAGCCTGGTGTATTTGAAAGCACAGGTAGACAAGCTCATCTCACCTGAGACCCCTTCATCTAGATACCAAACAATGCCTTTGTAACTTGATATCTGTGTATCAGCAACACATTAAACATCAAGGCACTGCTGTGTTAGGCATAATAAAATAGTTATTTATCCGCCAAAACCACAAACCCTAGATTAATAACTTGAGAAGCAAAGCCACATTGCTGGGATAGTATGTGGGAGAACAGAAAATACACAGAAACAGTAAGTGCACCAAAACTTTGAATAATCTTTCAACTGAACTTGTTCTCCCAAATAAAGTTTTTGGGGGATAAAAACATTTTATTCATTAAAATTGATTTATAAAGTCCTTTATTCTGTTTTGCTTAGATACAAAAGTTTTTTCTCTTTGAAAGAAAGAGTTCTGTAGGAGAAGAGAGTCATATTCATAACCTCTCGTTTCAAAACCTAATTCATCTTCTGTTCCTGTTTTCACATCTAGGAAATTAAAGTACGAGAGCCTAGAGAGAAAATGACATTCACAGAAAAGGATACCCTTGCATTCCTGGTCAAAAGAAGAAGGAGACATACTAATTAATGAATAGACTTTTTGCCACCTTCTGAATCTCTAAGAGGAATAAAAAATATACCCCAAATCAGAGCTGAGATATCGAGTAATCATCTACCTTTGTTCAGACACAAGGGCAGATGAAAGTAAGATGTCAGAATCCTTTCAAGTGAGGAAAAACACAACTCTTTCCCCTAGGGGGAAAAATCGTTATGTTTTTGTTTTTAGTTTGGCTCCTTCGATGAGCAAATTTATTTACGTGTAGATTATCACGGTTCCTACAGACATTTCAGCCCACGCTGTTTGGAGCCCTCACTGTTCATACGGGGGCTTGGCTCGTGGCTGCTTTGCCATGGGACCTCTGCCAGCCAGCCACTGAGGCTCAGAGTGGATAATGCTTCCTCCTTCTGTCCCACCAGGACAACATCAAAACACACGCCCTTCCTCGTGCCATCAGGGGTCCCAGGGAAGAGGAGCATGCTCCTGACTCTCACGGGCACCATCGGGCAGCCATGGCTGCACAACAAACTCTCTGAAACGTGCCCGTGCAGATGGGTTGGATCTTGAGACCAGTGTGATCCCTGGGAGTCAGCAGACTCCAGGATGCCAGGCGGCTTTGGGTGGTTCACAGAAGCAGTGACCGACCAGAGCCACTGGAAATGTAACACCTGGTGCAGATATCTCTCAGAGATGGATTTAGAAGCTGATCTATTGCGGGTTCTGGAGAGGTGTAGGTTCCTTCCCACTTTCCATAAATCCCTTATCCTACAGGACTTAGTCAAGACAATACTTCCTACCTAAAGCTGTGGGATTTTGCAGCTCTGAAGGGAATCTGAGACTTTTGTTCCTGAGGACTGTGTCATGACAGACTCCATAATGGAAAAGTAATGACTTTGGAACTGGCTTATTTGGAAAAAAATTAAATAAAATCTGGGCCCTTATCCAGGTAGAGATCTTAGCCTGGCATTCCATCTACATTCTTTCTGTTATTAAAATAATTTAGGAAACCAGGAAGCCTGTTCTGCATTCAATCATGTTAGCCCACGCTGTGTCAATTTGAATTCTGCCTGTGGTGATAACAGTTGAAAATCTGATGGGCCAGATACTGAACTGACAAAAATCGGCATTGCTCCATTACAATCAGTGGGGTTTTGCCAATTTACCGTTGTTAAAGATCTGGACCTCTACTTCTAGGCAGGCATTTTTCCAGACAGAAAAACAATCTCCTACCTCTTTGGCAAAGGAAAAAATAAAGGAACCATTTAGGGATACTTTGGAGAGTGACATGACCATGATAATGCAACTTGAAAATAAAGCCCTTGGCTTATTTTCAGCATGCTTGAAGTTAACTAGAATCATGTTCAGGTTCTTCAAATGTGGTCAACAGGTAATATCTGGTACCATTTTTCAGTGTAGATGCTACCAGATTCTAAGCTGAAGATTATTATTTTTCCATTTTAGTTCATTAAGATGACTTAACTCTGTTTAAAAACTCCTCTGATAAAGAAAATAATATTTGCATGTGTAAGCAGACACATAAAAATATTTTATCTTCCATCCAACTGCTTTCTCAAGTCTAAAAATATTTCTGAAGCTCATCTTTGCTGTAGAAAGTCCATAAGCCTGTGGAAATTACACTTTTGGTATTTGACTATCAGCCAATCAGCAATCAGGGCAGCTTAGCCTGATCCTGTGCACCACCCTGCCATAGGTCATGTGACGAGAGAACAGGGACAGGCAGTCCCTTCCCTACCCACGTTATCCTTCTGTGCCTGAGGAATATTGCTCCTGACCTTCCTCAAGGTGACTCTGCAACTCTGCAACAGGGTCCTACAATAGTCACTACTCACGGAACTAGTTAAAAATGTTAGAGAACTGCAGCGTTTTACACTACTTTGACCAAGAGGCAGAACTTGAAAAGTCTTTCTGGTTCCACCTCCCCTCATCCTGTTGCCATCTGCCACTGCAGAAAGAAAAGGGAGAAAGAGTAGGGGAAAAGGGACTTTGAACTTCAGAGAGAGTTATTTTCATCTGAAACATGACAGGTACTTTTTACTTGGGAAAAGAGAAAGAAAAATATATTTCCTACAAGACCAGTTTTATCAAAAGATTTGAGCTCATTGTAGCTGTTACACAGGAGCAGGGACTCAACAGTGATCACAGTTGTCTAAATGCAGCTTTGAAACTATCCTGAAGGTCTTGGATTCTATTAGTAAAGAAAAGGGCCGAGGATTCATCTGTGGCTCTAAAAGCAAATGACAGAGAAGATCTTGCTTTTATCAGTCTAAACACCCTTCCCCAAGGGCTTCACGAATAGCAGTCTCTGCTGTCCCGTGAGTCATACTCTGGAATTTGTGAGGACCCCGCTTGTGAGAGCCAGCCAAACCTGTGACAGGGAAAATGCCCACAGTTCAGCTGTAGGGACAGTCGTCAGACCATGCTAAAGCCTGTGCCTTCACCCTGTAGCACAGGCCTGCCAGGCATGGCAACAGGAGCCTGCTCAGTTTGCAGGTATCTCTGTGCACTTATATATCAACTTTGCAAGCGATAGGCCTGGCCAAAATCTGTGGGTGCTGCCGCAGCCAATAACAACACGGAGTGTGCACCAGAAGGGGTGTTCAGATTGTTGTGTCCAACCATCTCCCTAACAGGCAGGACAGCATTACTTAAGGCGAGCCAAATCTTCTGAGCTTTTGAACATCATGTACTCACCAAGAATAAGATGTGGATAGGAAATCCTCCAACAGTTTCCCAGAAAGGCTAAATTTGAGCCAGTCACAACAGGACTCATACAGAGATATGGATGACTAGAGAAAAGGCATTGTAGATTGAATAATAGCACTCAGTTTCTTTAATCGGCCTTTATTTCCATGTCCTGAGAGCACTAGCATGCCTTCAGGAATGCAAAGGCTTCAGTTCTGCCTGCTGGAGAACTTCCCTTGGGAGGGATCACCTCCAGTGACAGCTCCCATACCAAGCCCTCTGCAGAGAGCAGGGCCGTGAGGAAGGCAGTGCAGCATCAGCCCCAGCTACTGGCATAAGGCCTGCTCTGAGTTAACAGCTGATGGAGATGTAAGCAGCAAACCAGCTGATCAATTTATTCAAGTAAGCTAGACAATATCCAGCAAACCTTGCTTTTTCATGGAACAGGATGGAGCTTTACACCTATCTTTTTCTTCTCACTCCTATCTTATCTTCTGCAGTGAACTGCAGAGCCTGCTCTGACAGTTCAGAGCTGAACTGAGACAATACTGTGTAGTGGGTTAGTCTTCATGCTTCAGCAGAGACCATAAATCCTTTCGTTCCTTTACTTGCTTTGAGGGACTTTCTGTTTTGTTTAGTTTTCAGAGCAGATAGAATCCCATTGATGGCATTTAAATGCATCCATCACAATGAACTCTAAGATGCAGGAAATAACATTTTCTTGTACTTAAGCATCTCAGGAGACTGCAATGATCATATTAAAATTTTAATCACAAAATCCTTGCGTTTAAATCACAAAGGATTCACTGTGCTAGAGAATTTCACAATATGAAACTCTTTTATAAATTTGTGGCAGATAGCAATTTTCTGTCTGGGAAATGTAAATCAGTTATTAATGAGCCAAATTGCTAACATCAAAACTGGTATCTATATGCAGGAAAGAGAAAAAAATCTTTCATAGGCTTATAAAGTTCTACATGTACTAGCTGGAACAATTTTAATCCCTGATTCCTGAACTGAGAGACATCAAACTGTATCTCATTCTACAAAAATATATCTGCCTGATCCATGCATGGTGTTGTAGGGCTTTGGAAGTGATGATGTGAAAATTAATAGCTGAAAAACTATTCTGAAAGACTCTTTGCTAATGCCTTCATAGAAAACTACATAGTTTGCATCACTATGAGATTACCCAATTCCTTCACTTGCACAATCGTTCCAATAATCAAGAGCGGACTTAACCTCTGCAGGTGCAAGAGCATCTCCAAATAACACAAATAGTTCAATAACCTAAATGGACCTTATTGTATGAGAAGCAATTTACAGGCTACTGCTTCTTCTGCTTGCTGATTTTTTCAGCAGAGCTTAAGAGATTTGGATGGAACTGCCACAAAGATTTAAATTTAAATGTAGGGCAGAGGCAGATAAACTGATTAATTAACTGATCAATTCCATAAGGAGCTTAAAGCGTATCTCGTAATTTACAAAGGAAGGCGTGGGATGCAGTGCTGTCTTCACGAGGGTATCTCCCTGTGTTGGAGTGTGTCCCATGGATAAAGCAGTTTCATTTCTCTCCTAGCACTGACACAGCTTCAGAGGCAGACAGGTGGAGAATTTGCCTCCTGCAGCACCATGTGTCCTCCGTGCTCAAGTTTGCCTTAAACCAGATGGAAAGACAAAGATTTGTTGTCTGAGCCTTGCAAAGGGCAGCTTCAAACCAAGGCTCCTTCCAGTTGTCAGGGTGCTGGAGCGTGAACTCCAGCCAGGATACGTTCCGTACAGCTGTCTCACTTGGATACAGGCTGTGGTGTGTATTTGCGAGTCAGTTGGGACCACTTTCAGACCATCTCCTCTAGGTGCCTGCCTGCGTTGCCATGACAACTAGTAAGACAGTGATGGGCAATTCGGGCTCCCCACGCTCCGTGGCTGCCAGACTCTATTCCTTATACAGGCAATGGAAAGGAGTAGGCATCTAAGTTAGGCACCTAAAATCAACAGGCTGGCTACACCCCACACACACCCACCCCCAGCCAGCTGCTAGATTCCTGACTGGTCCCTGCAAGCAAGAGGGACCCATGACACCCTCACCACTCCTGAACTCACTTCCCCATTTGACTTCCTCTTCCAGTGTGTCAATCAGAAGTGACAATGCGACATCTGGGAAACGCTCCAAATCTTTCCATTTTTAAAGTGAAGTGCTCAGTGGCAGTTAAAGAGCCAGAGCTTTCTGCTCATCATAGTATTAGAAACATTTGGATTTCTCTGCAGTTGGGTAGAGAATGATAAATTCTACCATTGCACCCAAAAGGTTTTTTACATGCATTTCCAAATCTTTCATCCTGCAAGCATATTCCACAGATACAGAATCAGACAGATGTCCTTTAAGCTTCAGAATAAAGAAGAAATATTTAAAAAAACAAACAAACACCAACAAAAACCTCAAACCTGCTGTAAGATCTTGAGACAGCTTCTAGTCCTGAAAGTAGAGAAAAACACTTTCTGCAACTATTCATGCAAATTCCAGGTCAGTTCACATTTTTTGGAAAGATGTCAAGCCTCTTCCCATCTTCAGTATCTCTTCCATTTTTACTGGTTTATCTCTTGCACATACATAACTCCCCATCAGACCTTTGGCAGTCACCAATACCTGTCCTGAGGTATTTCCTCTTTCGTCCCCTCTGCAGGTGAAATATGTAGAGTGTCTCACACTGGTAATCTGTGACTTTTTTCTTGTTGGGCTTAGAGGTTTCTGTCTTGTTTGGTTGTTCTTGTGCCAACGCTTTTACGAGCTGTTTATTTTTTAATAGGCACACTGCTGTGTATTTATGATAAGGATAGCCAAAGACATGACCTAGCAAAGAACTGGCTCCATACCTTGGAGCAGAAGGAGGTGTGATTCATTACTTGCCTTAATTCCTGGGGGAATTCATTCCAGATGTTCAGATGAAAAGCTGAAGCTTGTTTCAATGACCAAGAATTACATTATTCCAGCAGAGTGAAATCTGTGACAAGGGTGACCACTCAGGAACTTCAGCAATTGAAACATCTTTCAAGAACATCCAGAAAGGGCAAGTTTAGAGACTTCATCCACACTGACTTCTGTTAGGATTCAATCCTCTCTCCTCACTTGATGCATCTAAAAGCTTGGTACCTCAGCTGACCTCTTTCAACTGCCCATAGAGAGAGACAGATTTCTTTAGGGAACAAAGAGTTGGCTCACTCCAGATGCCTGGTTGTTAGGCAGCTAAAGAGAGGAACAATAAATCTCATGCTTGGAGTTGGTGGGCAGTAGGCACTCTGTAGGAGTCAATGATCTCAGTACTCTTCTGGGCCTCAGCAGGAAACTTTGAGTTTGATTTGATGATCCATGCAAAGACATGGTGGAGAATGTGAAGAGGAGGTCCGAGGTGCTCTGCACAGCCTCTAATGCTGCAGAGGCTCTCTTCTGTAAAGGGCTAGAGGTCTCCATTCCCAGACCATTTGAATTACCACAGTCTATCCAAGGCATGGTGAAAGCATGGATAACTGAGCGAAGTTTATTATTAAGGATAGGATCTGGAGCCACCTGAAGCTCATGGGGAGTGTTTTTCATAGAATCATAGAATAGTTTGAGTTGCAAGCAACCTTTAAAGGGCATCTAGTCCAACTCCCCCTACAATGAGCAGAGACAACTCTAACTAGGCTTAGAAACCTGAGCTGGAATGTTTCCAGGGATGAAGCATCTACCACCTCTCTGGACAACCTGTTCCACTGTTTCTGCAGTTATCCACTGATGCTGCTTTGAGTAGACAGGAATTCAAGAGACTTCTTTAGCTACAGGAATATAGTCCCTCTGCTCACCAATCCTCCTGTCTGCTCAAACTCATCTTCAGCCAGCTTGTGGCTGAGCCCTTCCAAGACACAAGGTTACCAGGGTGACAGGAAATGCACTTGTGTCAATTCCCTGCTGCTAGCACCTGGATTACAGTTAATGTAGCTGCTCACATTCTGAATATTAAAAAAAGGTAAGAAAAGGAATGGTTCTTGTGGGAATCCACCAAAAAAAGATATAGTGATAGGGATATAATTTCCATCAGTGCAGCATTCTCTTTACCCAAGGATACCCAGCTACTCTGATTGTTTTAAACTGTGTGAGCTAAACCAATAATTTCAAATTATATTTTCAAGGTAATTTGTTGAACATCTGTGGGACATCTTTTAATACTGGCTATGTTCAAGAATTGCAGAATAAATGGAAGGGTAATTTGAAGACAGAGAAAATAAATTTTTCAATTTTCTGTGGGTGTGTCAGTCACGCTGACCCACTTTCTCAGCATGCAGGGGCCACTTTGGCACACCTGGACTGAAATCAGTGACATCCATGGCTTGAGTCAATATTCTCTGAAAAGAGCAGAGGCTGCCAACTCAGGCTCTTTGATGTTACTGTTTGGTCGTTGTCTTGCTGAAATGTCATTCCCTTTGATATTTGAGGCAGATACGCAAATAAATTAAAGGAAGAGCTTATTTACGCTGAGTGCATGAAAATGGCACTTGTGCACTCAAATGGATGTGGAAGCTGCATTTGCACGAGCATTTTATCTTCAACAGACAGGGCTCCCTAACTAGATGCCTGCCATGACACAGGAACGAACAGCTAAGGCAAGAGGTGTATTTATCTATTCTAATGTGTAATTCCAAAATATAACCCTTCCCTTCAGTTATTATTTGTGTAGTTGCACAGCCAAATTTAGTCGGTGCATTTCAAAGCATAATTAATTGCAATGCACTTGGTAATGTTCCATTCTGCACCCCCTGTAAGTCAAACTGCTGTAATACAGAATTGATTTTTGGAAGGGTTTCCATCACACTGTGTGCACTGAAAATAATTAGTGATCCAGGAGGGCAGTTACTTTTATCCTCCTAATTGGATATGCTGGCTGTTCTTATGCCCTTGTGGTCAGATGTTAGCCTCATTTAACAGTTCCAGCCAGTGGGATTACTTCACTTGGGTGGTCATGTGTGTATTTAAGATATAATTCACACTTTTCAGTTTTGCAGCTGTTGAACTGGTTTGTGTGAGCCATGACTTTGCTCTGAAAGGATCAGAATCCGTATTGTCTTAGTACAGCACTGAAAGACTACCTATGGCTTAGGCTTAGGGGTGCTTCTCACAAGCCTTTGCAGCTACTGTCAAGACTTCAAAAGCATTCTCGTCTGGAGATGCCTTCTCCACTGATTTTCACCAGTTGTTAATGTTTGGAAGAAAGTGTTTACAGAATGTGACAGTGTGACAGTTTCACAATACTTTGGTTTTGGCAGCAGAATCAGCTTAAGAAATTCTTCTCTCCTTTCTCCTGCCTTTGCCATGCAGGTCACTGACCTCTCGGTTGTGCCAACACAACTATTTGTAAAGCAGTGTGATGTCCTGGATAAATGACATAATTCAGGTTAAACTGCCTTCTGTTCTTTTTCCCAGCTTTTGGCTTTTAGGGATGAAAATGGCCAAGGGGGAGGAAAGCTTTGGTGAAAGAAGAAGTGGCTGTGGAGGGAACTGTCTACAGAGATTACCACTAAAACCCTCAATATTGTGAAGCTACTATTCTGAACCTCCCTTGTTGGTGTCTGGGGTTTTGTGATGGTTTGGGTTTTTTTTCTAAAGCATACCAAGTAGAAAGAGGGAGCTGGCAAACACTAAAAACATGAGACTCGTCTTTTTATCTGCCTCAAGTGCAGATTAGTTGTTGGAAGACTAAAATGCCCTCTATGAAAAATTCTCAGACATTTTTGGGGCTTTTCTTAATTCATGGGATACCCTCAGCCAGTAGCTTTCCCATCCTGTGCTTAGAGAACTGCTGCTGTGGCAGTCCAAACACTCAGCACATGGATCCACAGCACAAGCCTTCGGTGCACACCACATGGATGAAGCCTTAGAGAAGAAGCAGGACTGCAAAGGGGGAGGTGGACAGGGCAGGGATTGGGACAGAGAGAAAGAACGCCAAAAAAGCTTCATCTCAAAAGACAAGGACAACTGGGCTGCTGGGACCTGTCAGGGCATGAACCTCCTCACAGCTGGAGATCCTGGAAAGGAGTACAGCCTTGGGATGGCCGGGATGGTTGGCAGATGACTCTGAAACTGATGAGATCTAGGAGCTTCTGGTACTATAAGGCTTCCTATTAGAAGACTGATAAACCTGAGATTTTTCAGTGCTTTTGAAAACTTATTTCTTTTGAACGAACAGGATTATGCTGGTTATCTGAAATAGCCAAGAGGCAAGATAACTAGGAGGGAAAAAGAAGAAGAAGAAGAAGAATATGGAAGAAATGTAGGGCTGAGGAAGTTTAACATAGTTTCAATTTGCTAGGAAATAGCTTTCAGTGTGGACAGCTTAAGAAAAATGGGAAGCAAGACCAGCACCTCTTATAAAATAGTAATACTTATTTTCAAATATCCGCACTAAAATTCTTTTGCATAATGCTTCACTGGAATAAAACTTGGCAAGTCCAAGAAAATGTATCTGAGAAGATTTTCCTCAAAGCCTATCAGATCTTACATGGAAAGTGTACATAAATCCCAAAAATAAAGCAATGTTGATTGCAAAAAGGAAGGAGAAAGAAGTTTCAACAACTCAGAACAAGAATATGCTGGTATGTGGTTTTTGGGTTTTCAACAGCAGATAAAAATTTTTCAGAAGTCGAGACGACTTTTTTTCTTTTTTTTTCTTTCTTTTTTTTTTTTTACAGGGGAAATTAAATCTCTTTTCCAAACTGATTCTAATACTGATGATTTTAATGTCATTACAAGCTGAGCTCTCTGTGCATGAGCTATTTCTATCAGTGTAATAAGAACATAGTGAAAACCCAGATAGGTATTCATGTGAGCTAGTTCTAGCAAAGTACATAAGCAGTGGTGGTGGTGGCAGTAGCAGTGGAAACAGTCAAGTTTCCTAGGTTGTCTCAGTACTAACAACCATTCAGAAATAATAAAAATTTTATTAATAAATCCGAAGTATAGAAGGTTTTTTAAATTTCAGATTGTTTGGGTGATAGAGACAATAAATTTTTAAAATGTAATAATCCATTTTAGAGAAGAATCTCTTTGACACAGATTTTGACTCACTTTGAAATGCAATAAAATAGAATAAACTAAAATAGATTAAAATAAAAAGTGTTAATAAAAACACTAGCTGGGGATTAAGGACAGATGGCTTACAAGTCAAGGAAATAGTAATCTTTTTCGAGTAACTAATTCAGACAGAATCAAGGTGATCAAGAACAAGAGTGAGCTGAGCCATTTGCATACTATCTAACTAAGCTATCCTCTTCTTCTGCTCGAACTGCAGTCACTAAAAGGGCATAGATTTTTGGAAAATATCATGTTGTCTGTAACATCCCAGCAAATATTTTCCATAAACAAATGTCAGCCTGCTCTCTGTGGGTAGGGATGTAAGAATTCAGTATGGGCAAGTTGCAGAGAGTGTCTGGTCTTCAGAGACATAAAATGGTTTTTCCTCTCCCTGACCTGGATGATAACAATTCCAGCATTCTTCAGGGGGCAGGACTGAAACCAATTTCTTAGAGCCAGCACTAGGACTTGCCAACTTCACCCACTGCCAAGCTTTCACCTGCAGTTTGGCAGGCATCACACGAATACGTGCACCACAATAATACATTTGCTTGTAAAATATTCTCATATAAAATATTACATGAAATAGTGTTTCTGGAAACCAGATAAAAGGTGTTCTGAAAGCCAAAGCAAGTTTGCAAGTCTTTGTTTGCAAATATTTTCTTTGGTATACACCCAGCTCTACTGGGAAAGATCAGTTCCACTTTAATGCTAGCACCCTTAAAGTGAAGTAGCTAGTTTCAGCATGTAATTGAACAAAGCTTTCTGCAGATGATGGAGAGAAATAGACACTGTAAGAGGGTAGTTCGTTCTGTCTCAGACACCCTTTAGGGGATGATGAACCACCCCCTGGAGATACATGTATCTCCTGATTGCAAAGGAAATACAAATTATTAGTTTGGAGAAGACACTGCTGAGTCACATTACTGTTGTTAATGACTTACCTTTTTGCCAACTTACACACCTTGGACAGGACTTCCTGGAAGAAATCAGCCCCTTTTCTTGGGGCCAGCCATCATTCTCTTCCATCTGCACTCACACTCATGGGGTAGGTGGGCCCAATTTAATTGACTTACAAAGCACGACTTGAGAAAGGTTCGGCTGTGGCAACCACCTGCTGACAGGAATGATTATTACATAGGCCACAGCTAAGAGTGGTCCCATGACTGCCTTCTGCACTCACCTACAACAGCCATTTTCAAGACAGGGCTAAGAGACAATCCAATATCCACCTGCTGGAAGGAAAGCGACCAAGATGATGGAGCAAAACTATATTTAGCAGTGGCAGCAAGGGGGGCTACAAACAAGAAGCACAGATTGGGAAGTTCAGGGAGGAAGGCTTTATCAACTAGGTGGGGCATGCAGTGCTGAACAGGTTATTGAGACAGTTTTGGGGCCTGCATCTCAGACAGACTTCAAGGCTTGACTGAAGAAAGCTACAACGAAACTAACAAAGCACCAGCGACAGTTCTGCTTTAAGCAGGCAACTGGACTGGATGAGATGAAGAAGTCCCTTCCAACCAGCATGTCTGTGGGAGGCTGAAAGTGTCTCAGAAAAGTTCTCCACTTGAGAGTGCTGTGTGTGCTCCCTTCCTGTTCTTTCCTTCTTCTGTGCTCCACATACGTCAAGCAGCAGCTCCCAGAGGTCATACAGGAAGGATTATTTCCTCGGTATGCCTTCCTCTTCCTCATACTCCTTCTTCTGACCTCGGCAGAGCTGCACACATTTGCCTACAGAAATAATGTGACCTTTTGGCAACAGAGTCATCCAGCAATTTGTTCTCGTTTGAAGCTATTTCCCCCAGTTCCCTCTTGGGTTTTTCCTCAACCTCTTTGCCACCAGAGGAAAGACTTGCTATGCCTGGAATGTGAAGTTTTGGTTACCACTCACTGCAGTGTAGTGCCCAGTTCAACAACATGTACCAGAAACTTGATTTCAGCCAGGAGCTTTTCTCTTCAACAGAACTTCCTGAACATTTTTTGAGGGTTTTTAGAGCAGAAATGGTAGATGTTGAAGTCAGGAAAAGCCTGCAACCCTCCCTGAAGACAGCTTTGTCCGTAGAAGGAATCAGGAACAATATTTGTTGGTAGATATTCATGGGTGTTTTATTTCTCTGACCGCATGGCAGCCAGGGGAGACACAGACCGGCCACATGGCAGCCAGGCCAGGCACAAACTGACCACCAAAGACCCAGGAATCATGGGACAACCACAGTTTTCGGGGTGGGGAAAACACTTATAACCAATAATGAACAGGATAACCCTGTGTAACCATGCCTCAACTCCCAGGGCACATCACCCAGGGGGTCACCTCCACAGGTAGAGAAAGGTAAGCTTATTAAAAGTTATGCACTGCATCGTGGAAAAGCAAGTAAACTTGTCTGAAGCAATAGTGATGGCGTAGGTACACACATTACCGGTTATGAAGTTCCTAATTCAATTCATATTATAGATATGAGTTGTGTACATTTATAAGTAAGGACATATACATACATGTCCAGTTGTAGGGAGATACATGTTTACATGTTGATACCTATGTATATAAAAATTAAACACAAATATTTGTGCAAATTAATTGGTTTCTAAGCATATGCTTTGTGGTTACAGAGGAAAAAAGCAGATACAGCATAATAATGCCACATGTAGTGATGCCATAATACAATGGACATTCTTGAAATGAATTACGAGTCTATTTTAATCAGAAGCAACCTCTCACAAACCAGTAATGCCTTTAAGAATGGAAGAAACTTTTCCAGGTAACAGATCTAGTGACTTTAAAACCATAATCTTATTATATACATGTAAAGTTTCGATGGATATTTTGAGCTAACATTTTTACTGGCCATAAACTATTATTCCCTGCCAGACTGAGAGAGCTAGCCTGAGGGGAAAAAATATTTTGCTCTTAGAAAGCAAGGCACATAAAAAAAACTAGTGGAGAAATGCTATTTTTAAACAGACTCTGAGCATTTTTCTAATAAGTTTTGTGTAAAATATGAAATATGTTGCAGTCACTGAGCACATGGTGTGGCAGAAAGCTTGGATCAGTGTTCTTTTGGGATGTCTTGCACAATTTGCTCTTGGGTTTTTTTCCAATAGAGATCACCAAGGTTTCCCAGAAAAGCAAAATACCTCTGTTAAGAAAATTAGGGAGGATTTTACTGTTAAGTTTTCCTTTTCTTCTACAGCAAACATTAATGGTATAAGTGGTTATAATGGATGGTCAATTCCACGGAGTGTCGTTCACCAGAAAACCCAGAGCTCACAGAATCCCAAAATAAGCTAAGTTGGAAGGGACCTTCACACCAGGTGTTGCTGCTAACACCTTTTCTGGTTTTTAGCTGTAGGACTTCCTCGCACCTGACCTGGCACCAAGGACCTGCCCACTGCCAGAAGTTGGTCTGTCCTGCCCTACCAGGCGTGAAATTCAGGTATCAGAACCTCCAGCACTACACAGGTTGGGATCCCTTCCTAGTCCTCCCTCACCTCCCTTAACACATAACGTGGGTATTGCAGTGTTGTTGCATAGCTGCAACATTCTCCATGTTCAACTTGCAGTGTCCTTCCCTGAAAGGCGACAGGGAGAAGATGAACCCCCCAGCTCCAGCGCAGCCCTGTGCCACCAGTCACCATCTCACTGTAGCAGCCCTAGATCTGTGGAAACCTCTTGTGCTCTTTGAGCATAGGCTAATACATTCATACTGACTGACCAGAAGCACCAAAATCTACATTTTGCTCTCCAGTGCTTTGTCTTCTCACCATGCTGCACCCTTCTAGGGCATTTTTTATGAGAACAAAACAGCACATGGCTTCATCAGCCTTTGAAGACAGAAGAAGGATGAAACTGGTACATAAATATCACACATCTTCTCAGGCCTAGATGCTAAGGTTGCTCCCCCTCTATGCTACCTGCAGAGATAAAGGGTAGGTGCCTGTGAGAGACCATGCTGGGTCCTCATCAGGAACAGCTGTGCGCTGTTTTCAATATTGTCACTACTTTGCCTGGTGAAGACATACCCTGGAGTGAGCTTGCTGTGACATAAAAATGACTCAGGACAGAAACAGACACAAAAACCACCCACCTTCAAAGTCAGAGCCCTAACCAATCAAGAAAACCACTCCAGAGTCCTGTCGTCATCATCTGCTTATAATTAAGCTGCATTTCCAAAACATTGCCTTTCCCACCCACAGAACGGCTTGAAACACACAAGCCATCACATGAAGAGCATGAAGGAAGAGTGGGGCATTGATGGTCAGTTCTCTCTTAAAAAAAACTCATGGTACAGAAAATGGGAACAAACCTTCCAGAAATATCAGCTAGGGCTGGATTATGATCCACAGGCATCCCAAAATCAAGTACTTTGTTGACTACTGCTAATTGTGGGAGGGATTTTCCTACACAGAAGCATGATGTCATAAGGAAACCCTTCCAGGGGAGAGGACCTTCCCGTATTTGAGAGCTTGCGAGTTTCTGCAGGCCAGTGACTTTGATGTTCATTGGTGAAAACATTCAGAAGCCAGTAGTGTTTTAGGAACCTTTCAGGAGACAGTTTGATCCCCTACAGTGTCTGGGTTTCCTCAACAGTATTTTGGCGCTTTAGCTGAACATCAGTGTTCTGTGCACACAGTGAAACTCACAACCCAGGGCCTAGCTTGACTAGAGGCACCAACAAGAGACTGAAAGGAAGAATATGCAATCAGCTGGCTGGTTACTGACGTAGCTTTTTATGTATAAGCTCCACCCACTTCTTCACTTCATCAGCATGAAACAATGCCCTATTGTATTAGTTCAAAACAAGCAGCTCCTCCAAGACAGACATCTCTCTCTTGAAGCACGGGGATCTGCAGTTCTGTCTACAAGCACAGGCAATTGGTCAAGTTCCCATCTTATCCCATTCCAGTTTTCTTCAGCGCATTTGGCAACAGATCAGCAAATGAATCCAAACAGTGGTATTTAAACCTCTCAGAACCTCTCTTGTTTCCTAATCTTCCAGATAATTAAATGCTGTGCACATATTTAGTATTAACATTGAAACAGGTATTTCCCCCTTCTTGTGCATTTTTAAAACAGGTGTTCCAATATCCTGAAGAAAGCAGAACTATAAGCCTCAAGTATGTGTATATTACTATATAATCACAACAGATTAGAAACCAAATGTTTTCCATCTAGCAGCTTCTGCTTGTCACAGAGGTAAAGGCAGTTGCATGAAAATCTTTTTACAACACCCACCATAATTTGCCACTCTAATGCCACAGTACCCCAGGGCAAGGCATGTCTTTTACCACTTGCAGGGAAGTGCTGGGGCCTCTGTCCTCCACCATACCTTGCAAACCAGGCAGGCTGGTGGAACCTCTGCTAGCCAGCTGCAACAAAGGATGTGTCCCATCAGGACCTGCAGCCAAAAAACCTGCAGTCTATTGGAGGGTCACAGCCCATTGCCATGGGCTGCTGAGTGTCTTCTGTACCACAAAACACAGTGTGCCAGGCATGCCATGGCAGCCTCAAAGCTCAGGACACAGGTTGCTGGCTTTGCTCATCCTCTTTCAGGTGTCATTTGACTGTTTTGCAGAAGTTTAGTCGTTGTCCCAAATGGCTTTAGACTGGGTTTGGCTCCTAATTAAGGTCTGTCATCTAGGAGGTGAATTTGCTGGGTCAGAGTATGGCAAGTGTTGCTCCTGTCTGCTCCAGAGAAGACAAGCCTGAGAGATCTTCCAAGCCCCTCAGACACTACCATAGCAACTTCACTGCCCTTCCTTGCATAAATATAATCCAAACCAGATGTTGCTTGAGGATTCTGCCAGGGGTATGGACTGTGGGGACACCTTATTACTTGGACTTACTGAGTAAAACAAGACCAGAGACGACTGCAGAGTAGAAAATACTGATTTTAGCCTCAGTTTAGCCTTTAGGGTGTCCTGGGTTTCCAACAAAGTACTTAGATAACCTAAATAACCTAATCTTCTTATGCAGTAAGTATTGGGAATTTGTTACAGGTAAGAGCATACAACAAAGAGAAAAAAATCACTTTGCATCTTACATCACAGCCAGGGGAATTTTTGCAAAAATTGCACCAATATTTCTATACCTTGTTGTGCAGATGACTCAGAGACATACCTTACAAAATAGAGCCTTTTTTCTCTCTTTCAACTGATCATTATAGAGGCAGGCCATACTTGATTTTCATAGGTGGATTACCTTGCTTAGGGACTAGCAAGGCTGGGAGTACTCTGAGGCAGCAGCACTGGTCTGAAGCCAGAGCAGCTGCCCTCACTTTGGGGGTCCCTCTGTGAGTGCCACAATTACGTCCCTGGCCTCTGTTTCCTTTACAAACACTCTCAGCATCTTGAAACAAGCGGACTCGATCAGTTCTGTCAGATTTCAGGCTTTGCTTTCTCGACGTTGATTTCTCCTTTTCTATTCCCACTGAATCACAGAATCATAGAATATCCTGAATTATAAGATCCACAAGGATCATTGAGTCCGACTCCTGGCCCTGCACAGGACACCCCAAGAGTCACACCATGTGCCTGAGAGCATTGTCCAAACACTTCTTGAGCTCTCTCGGGCTTGGTGCTGTGATCACTTCCCTGGGGAGCCTGTTCCAGTGCCCAACCACCCTCTGGCTGAAGAACCTTTTTTAAATATCCAACCTAAACCTCCCCTGACACAACTCCAGGCCTTTCCCTCAGTTTCTGTCACTGGTCACCACAGAGAAAAGAGCAGTTCCTGCTCCTCCTCTTCCCCTCATGAGGAAGTTGCAGACTGCAGTGAGATCTCTCCTCAGTCTCCTTTTCTCCAGGCTGAACAGACCAAGTGACCTCAGATGCTCCTTACGTGGCTTCTCCTCAAGGCCCGTCATCATTTTTGTAGCCCGCAAGTGAGACGTGTGGTAGGTAGAGCAGTGCTCTGGGCAGGGTCTGCTCTGCAGCAACCTGCCAGCTGCCCAGCAGAGACACGAGGGCAGCAAACTGCTGATAACCAGGTGCTGCTGGGGAAGGTACATAGAGCCTGGCAATCATTCATCAGGTGTTTATTAGACAGGTACTGTTCTGGCCAAGCAGAGGAAGATTATATTCAAGCTCAAGACAAGCTTATTCAAGCATAAGACAAGCTGCATATAGTTCAATGCAAAATTTGCAGGCAGAAATTTCAGTCACAGAACAGTTTCCAAATAAAAAATTATTCTTTTCTTATTTTTGTAACTTTTCCTCTCACAGGCATTTAGCTGTTGGCCTCCTCTATAACTAATAACTATTAGCTTCATTCTTGATCATGAAACTGTGAGGGAAATCATCTAAATGTACATGTAACTAGGAAAACAGCCAGAATCATCTCTAGCAGAAAATCTCCAGCCTTACCCAAGAGCTGTATTCTGTCCAGAATTGTGATTTACCTGTACCCATAATTTCCCAGGGAGGACTTCCACAGAGCATGTCAGAAGAAGCTGCTCTTTGGCCTAAAATGTAGTGTCCAAACTTTCTCCACGTACTTTCTGGCAACAGGTAGCCCTCTGTGGTAAATCTTTTTATGCCATGTCCCAACATACAGCCTGCCTTTTCTTCCTTTCCAAGTGCCAAGACTCCAGATGAACTATGAGCACATAAGCCAAGAAGACACTGCCACATTTCATGGGGAACAAAGAGACTTCACTGGCCCTCCACTTTAGCAACACTTCCAGAGAAAGGGACAAGACCAAGTTAAAGCATTCCAGGTCCTGGTGAGGAGACCACAGCCTGACTACAGCCCCTGGAAAGCCAGATGAGTGTCTGCTCCCCTTCTGAGAAGAAGCCAGAAGAACATGAAAAAACCTGGGCCTGGTCATGTCCATCATGTTCCATGTACTGAAGCAAGGTACCATCAGTACCATCCCAAAATTTGGTCATTTGGGGAGGTTTAGGTTAGATAAAAGGAAAAATTTTTTCACTGAAAGGGTGGCCAGGCATTGGAATAGGCTGCCCAAGGAAGTGACAGAATCATTGTCTTGGAAGTGTTCAAAAGATGTGTAGATGTGTCATTTAGTGCTATGGTTTCCTGGTGAGCACAGCAGTGCTGTGTTAAAGGTTGGACCTGATGATCTTAGAGGTCTTTTCCAACCTTAATAATTCTATGATTTGCAAAGCAAAGCCCAGCCTTGATCACAACCACGAGCATTGTTCATCTGTCCGCTGTCATTGGAACATCTGGTCTGCTCCAGACAGGTAAAGGAAATGGCAGAGGCATTGGCAGATAGAGAGGGTGCCCTCTTGCTAGCCTTCAAACTATGCTTCAGGTAGGATCCAAACCAACTTTTTAATGTTTTGCTCTTTTCCTGGTTGAGAGCAAGGTAAGACCAGCATTTTCTGGGTCTATTTTCAAAGCAGCAATCTAGTATCCTTTGTGGGACCTATCCTGAACTAAATCCTTCCACGTGTTTGATCTCCAAATTCCACTCTTAGTCTTGATAAAATCTAAAATTAAATTACATGACCATGCTCCTGTTCTCATCCAAATTAGGTATGGAGCTTGTTGGAATGTCTTGTGCCATCTGGCCCTGTAAACACAGCACCAGCACTGGCCATCTTCATCTGCATGGACACAACCACTAGAAGGAGGGACTTGTATTGTCATCTAAATGTAGCAGCTTCTACCCTAGCCCAGAGAAGTATCTGGCCAATCCCCAACACCTCCAGGAAAGGGTGGGGGACTGGGTTTGTACAAGTTCAAGACTTTCAGGTGTATCACAGTGTGGGAATCCTTTTTTCATGGCACTAGGTGAGTCAGCTCCCTTTTGCAAACTTATCTGGTTAAATCACTGTTTTCCTGCATCTCAGCAGGGTTTGCTCAATATGAAAACAGACTACATAGGGCATTAGCTCGTCTGTCCTGGACCTGCTCCAGCAAAATACAGAATTGCCAGCATGTGAGAAAAATTCCCACCAGGAACATTGCACTTTGAGAAATGACTATATTGAGTATTGCTCTCTTGGGGTTTTTGCAGTGAATGTATCTGAGTTCAGTATCAAGTTGTTGGCAGTGCATTTTTGCAAAGATCAGACCCTTTAAGAAAATATTTCAGGATACATTGAATTTTACAACTCATTCTGCAACTTCCATGAGAGAACATTTCTTGGTCCATCCTTACTAACTCAAAACTCAGAAGCAAGTCTTCTCTCAGACAGGTTTGCACAAAAATAAAAGAAGCACTGAATTTTCCACATAATATTAGAGACTGGTAACTGTGAGCTCAGGCCCAAGTTCAAGTCACCTCCAGTGTGTTATCAGTTAAATTGGCAGCTTTGGCCAATGGCACATGCAAAGTCATCTGATTGAATTCTATTTCATTGTGAGCTAAGGTTAGATAATAAAAATACGTTGTATTTGTCAAAGGCTGAAAGTGCACTCATGGACCTTCAATGGCTTGCACTTACTTGTTATGGCACTGTTGAATGGTTTTCCATCTGAGCCTTGAGATTTCTTCGTGATTTTCAAATCTTTCAGCTGCTTGCAGTGAAACAATTCACGTGCCACAAAAAGAGAAAACCAATTAGACATTTAACCAATAAAGAAGCCCATATGGGCCCATGTACTCATCAGTGCATTTGAAGCCATGCTGTTTTACAGAGTAACAGAAGTTAGTTAACATTTCAGCACTTTGTGTTTGAAGCTTCAATGCATTATTGTTGATGGCATTAACCAAGGAAAACTCTTTAGCTTAATAATTGCATGTTCTGGTGGTAGATCCACTGGGAGTCCTCTGCAGTCCCTGACCAGGAAGGAACACCCTGCTGTACCAGAACTGCTCCAAGCGACACACAGCACACCACGTGGCTGTAGATGAGCAGTCGTGCTTCCATCCCGATCGCAGCAGGGCTGTCTCCAGTCTCATGCACTGCACTGCTCCCAACAAGCAGGCAGGAACCCCAAGTCCCGTGCCTGACTGCAGCCTTTGCAACACAGCCTTTATTTAGGACGTGTTTCCTTCGGTCTGCTTCTGTAGTGAGGTGTGGTCACACCCACAAGCACTGATCTGCTCCTGGTTGCGTGACCACATTGCCATTGAAGTTTTCTTTTCTCAGACCACAGCACTGGGCTGGCTGAAGTAGGGATGCTGGCAGTGTGAACAGAATAGGGGCCATCTGGGGAGGGACACATGTACAATGGCAGCACTGGCAGCTACTGTGTGGTGAGCTAGCCCTGCCCAGCTCTACCCTCACAGCCAGACAGGGGCAATGCACCTTGGCCCATGGGGTTTCACTGACATCAGATCGCAGGCTCCTCTGTGCATCCTTCATCTCCCACACACGTTTTTTTCCCCTCCAACTTCCAACACAAATGAGGACAAATGTGCCCTGGGCAGCAAGTTTCTGGAAGCTTTTGTCCCTATTCAGATGGTGGAAGGCATGTAAGTTTTGTCACCTCGCCCCATTTTCCCCAAGACAGCCAGACCACTTGTCTATTATTGTCTTTCTTTTTCCCCTCGAGGCATTTCAAAATAAAGACAGGTGCCAGAGTACATTTCCTCTTGCTTCTTAATCTTTTTGCATTTATCATAACACAGACCAGTGCTTTATTATATGGGTTGCCTATTTCCTCACATAGGCATCCCATATCTGAACCTCAGACCCTGCCTAGAAAAACAAAACTCCAGGGCAAAAGTAGGAAAGGTTTCCCCTTACTATTTCAAATTCACTGAACAAACACCAATAGCTTCACTTGTCCCAAGGGGATCAAATGAATTTAATGTTTTCTATGATAAAAGGCTTTGTTCAAGGGGTTCTCCCTCCTGCTAGCCCCGAGCCAGTAAAACCTAACCCGGCCCAAGTACTCTCTAAAGGAGCATGAGATAAAGGTCATTGGGCAACTAGGAGCAGAAAGAGCTCAGAAAAGGCCATTGTCTCCCCTTCAAGGGAAAGACTCAGGCTGAAGATCCTCCTTTCAAAAAAGGTGAGAGTCTCCTAAAGACTGAGGTTTACTTCCCAAAAAAACACAGCTGCTCTTCAGGCTGGCTCTGCATAGCAGCAGCTGTGCCTTATTCTGGGCTGTTCTTGCTCTTGTTCTAGCTTCTGTTGCTGTTGCACTGGTCAGAAGAGCATCTCCCAGACCCTGTCATTCATTGTGTGACCACTCAGCAAGGCCATCTGAACCTGCTGGTGTCTGCTGGTGGTGGCAGTCTTTTGCAGGTGCCTCAGCGCAGTGCAAGGAGTGCAGCCTCATCTGTGGCTGCCTCCACTGCCTTGGCAAATCAGGAGTCCCATGAACCCCCCAAGGGATGTTCTTGCCCTGGAATTCCCCTGCCCTTTCTCAGGCCACTTCCACTTCACTATCTGTAAGTAGTCTCTCTGGTTCTTTCCATGCTGAGAGAGAGAGAGATTTCCCCACATTTCAATCTGCTTGATCCAAGATCACACCTAGGGGCATCTTACTAGGACATGTGATGAGAGTATTTCCAAGAAAGGAGGTATCTCCAGGCAGAGGTAGTAGCTCTGCTATGCTGTGACTACCAGCACCAGAATGTCATGTGTGATATAGAAAAACTCATGCTGTTATGTAAGGGACTAATCCTGACTCTTCAATGGCCTCTTTGTGGCAGCCCAGAGTATTCCTCTGTCCATCCGGGGGGGTTTGGAACCCCACCAGGCAGACTCAGGACTCGGGCAAGATTCCCAGGACTCTATTCTGGACCCATGTCCATGGAGAAGGCTTCCTACATTGCGAGAAGAACTGCAACGCTGCGAAAATACAAAGTAATTAGTCTGCTTTAGCACAGGGCAAAAATGTAGAATTTAGTATAATGGGGACTGAGAAGTCAAAGATGGAGGATTTGGGGCGGAACCCCTTCTCCTTCCTCTTTATTCTCTCTCCCCCATCTTCTGCTGTGATGATAGTAAAAATAATTGGTAGAAGAAACTCTGATGTAGAAGTTGCATGTTCAAAATAGGTAGAAATTAATTGGTGAAAATTGATAAATAATTATACGTTGTGAACAATGGTTGGATCAAGAAAAGGGTATAAAGGGTATGGGACTGCCCTTCTGAGGGCAGTCCTGCGATGGATCGGAGAGCTGTCGGATGCTTTGGCCGTCAGCTCCAGACACTGTGAGATAAGAGAAAATAAACAACCTGAACACGAACTCGCAGGCGTCTCTCGTCTTTTCTGGCCCTGGCACAGAACTTCTCAAGATCAAAAGCTAGCCACAAAGAACTCTATGAACTCTGTGAGGCTGAAAAACATCACACCTCTTCTCTCTTCTTCTTTCATAGACTCATAAAGATTTGGGGTTAGAAAGGACCTTAAATGTCATTTAATTCCAAACCTCTGCCATGGGCAGAGACGCACTTTCTGCCTTAACAGTTTGCTCAAAACCTTTGCACTGAAGGCCTTCAGAATAAAACACTTGTGGACCATCACTTCACTGGACCATTTGTCTGACAAGCTTCACCCTCTCCACTAACACAATTTGCTGTTTCAAGGCTGAGAGCTTGATTTATTTGCCTAAGCGCATGCCATTTCCAGCTGCCAGCAGCATCTGAGGCATTGGTACAGGGACAACCGTACCCTACTGAAGAGACAGCCAGAGGCCATACCAAGCATCCAAGGATGCCTCAGATGACATGAGATGTTTGGGTTTAGGCAACAATCAGGTCCACAGCATGCACACAGCACACTTCTTGCCTTGGGCAAAAGTGCCAGCCTTGTACTCAACCAACAACAACTTCAGTTCAGTAAACCAAACCAGGGATGTCCACATGCTTCGGAAGGAGCATTTTGGGGTGTCCAAGCCATGCCGCTGTGGCAGAAAGAGCTGTGTGCCCCAAAGCCTTCATTTGAGGGGACACAGCCTGAAATCTTGTCATGCACGGAGCACCAAAAACTACAGGGGCAACGTGCTGGGCTTGGAGCTGTAGGCTGATGCAGCAGCCTCCACTTTGGTTTCTCTCAGTAGTAAGTTTACTTCAGTGGTTGATGCCATTTTAGAATGTTGCCTTATATTTATTTCTCTTTTTTATCTGTGCAATGAGTTAAAAAATGCCATATGCCTGTTTTTATATTCCTTTGGGCTTCATCCCCACACACACACCATACGCACACCGTTTCCAGTTGACTGAGGAATGCGAAGCATTTATCTGTGGCTCAGCACAGACACTGGTACACCAATGCATACATCCAGTGTGGGTGTATGAGAGATATAGATGCCATATGGAAATCACATCTGACACATACAGCTTGGGACAAATGGGAGAAAAATCTGTGCCACTCACGTGCACTGTGGAAAGAACTTTTTCTGAAAATTGTTGTTTTCTTTGGCTTTATAACTCTGATACACCAAAGCACAGATGCCAGCTTGTTATCAGAAAAGATTCAGAGGGAGAGATGGGACTTGACTGTAGCACAGAAGGAGAATTGGTCACCCTCAGCTTCCTCCCCTCATCCAGATTTGCAAACAGGCTGGACCCAGCCTAAGGAGGCAGCTGCGCTACGCCCACCCACCGACTGGCAGCTCCAGATCGGCATTCCCATGACTGCCAGGAAAGAGCTGGCTGCCATCCTGCCTCCCAGAGCTCCCTCCCTTCAGGGGACAATAAACACTTCACCTTCTAAAAACTGGATTGCCAGATACTTTATACAGCCAAGTGATAACTGATAGGCAAAGAAGAGAAATCAAGCACAGCAAAGAGTTTAGGTGGGTTGAGAAAAAGATAAGTTAGAAATAGGTTTTAATTATACAGATATTATGGTGATTAGGGTCATCCAAGTAGGTAGATGGATTTGCAAATCCAGGAAGTTTTGCTCCAGTGACAACAATTTCTTCCCTTCCATCTTGCCTCCTAGACAGCACAGACCTCAGTGCGCTTAGAGGGAGACGACCTTGGCAGTCCCCCTGCTCCTCCTGATGATAAGAGGGGTTGTACCAGCACTGATGCAACTTGTTTGGATGCTCAGGGCAGGCTCAGCCCCCAGCAGCTCTCAGGCAGTCTGAAGGGAGGCTGCTTTTCCAGGGGTGGGGAGTGGGAAGGAGGAGAGACGTGATTTACGGAGGAGGCTGGCACCGATCCACCGATCCAGAGGTTTGCAAGTAGAAGGTTCTATCACCCACTCTCTATGCAAAAAGACTCGTACCACCATCAGTGGCAGTCTGGCTGAACAAAGACCCAAGGGCTGGGCTGGCAGAGGGAACATGTTGTTCTGTAGTGTGAAATGAATGTGGAGTTGAAAAAGTTGGTTTTGGGTGGAGCTGAGGTGGTCATGCTTCCTGGCGGCTGTGGGTGATGCAGGCAGAGCCCTTCCCTCAAGCCCCACAAAACCAAAACTACAACACCAGGAGCTGAACTGGGCAAATTCATTTGTTTAACCCTTAAAATGCAGCTTCTAACTGGCTGCAGTTGCTCATAATCATCTCAGCTGAAGGGAATAACGATAAAATGTCCCAGTTTTTTATCTCCCCAGCATCAAACCTGTTTTCAGTACTTACAAAATGCTTAGGAGGATTGTGGTGTGAGGTGTTGGCATTTCCCATATAAACATTTACCTCAGCAACCATTATTCTCAGTCAACCCAATCCGACCTGAAATCCTAACACCAACACAGTCCTAGAGAGGAGACTAGTTCACATCCATCCAACAGTGATAGAGGAGGAGGAGGAAAAGGTTGGAAGACAGAGGCAGGCCAGGTTACTAAAACAGAAGGGAGCTGAAAGAGTCTCACAAAACAAGGGCCAAGGAACGTGCCTGCTCTCCTTCTCCTTCAAGCAACTGCACAGCAAGGTACTGACTGTAAAAACAAATACAGCATTACAATGCAGAGGCAGGAAAAACCAAATCCCAATCACACAGAGGCAGAGAAAAAAAATTAATCAAGTAATGCCAAACCCAATAATAACATAGTCCTCACCATTAGCCTCCTCAAAAGAGAGGAAAGGAAAACAAAGACGCTGACACATTAAACACAGGAATTAATGGAAAATATCAAGCAAATGTAAGAATAACAGGGAGTACAAGACTGCACGCTGGCCTCCATTTCCCTTTCCCTCATTATGCATACAGAGACAGAAAGGGGAAGCAAGCGCCATTCCCAGCCGTGGTAATCCTGGAGTTTGTAGTTAGGAAAATTATTTGTAAGCTAGTTGAACTAAGATAGCTGAATTTTCTTCTTCCGAATGCTCTCAACTTGGTAGAGTCATTCTACTGAATTAGGTATGAAGTCAGTGTGATCGTGTTTGAATCCTGCTCTGAACTCTTGCAGAGAGGGACCTGCATTGCTGGAGCTCGAGAGCTCTCAGGGAAAAGCCTGAACTGGAGCATGTTCCTCCCCAAATGGCATCCTCCAGCCAGGCGTGGGGACAGCCTTCTGCAGAGCCAGGCTGTCAGGTCTGCTGTGTTTCACCCCACCCAGCACTGTGCCCAGGCTCAGGGCAACATTTTGCCATCTCTTTGGCACCAGCCCTGACTAAGGGATGGGATTCATTTCAGCCAGCTGTGAATCTCTACGGAGGAGACATTTCCAGAAGAAACTGTCACCCGAGGGATGCTCTTGGCATACAGGGCAGAGAAACAAGCCTTTATAAGGTGAGATTCACCTCACCTTAAACAAGGTGTCTAAAATAAATCAGGTGAGTCCATCTCAACAAGTGCCAATTGCCCTTCATTGCCTATAAAGGGACCATACATGTCTAGTTCAGGTGAAGGCATATAGTTGTATGAGACTAATTCTGTCTCTAGTTTATTTCCTATGCACATATTCAGGGAATGTATTTATTTATATTTAATTATATTTTCTTATTTTTTCTTCTATTTTTCTTCTTTTCAAGAGAATGGGAGTAAGCACATTCTCCTCAAGCAATGAGAACCACAACTCGTATTTGCTTTCCCTTCTAGCTCCCAAGCCTCTTTCTGTGATGTTTTTTCCAACCTCAGCCACTCCACAACCCCATCATCCTTTTAGTCATGCAGTGATTCCTCCTAAATGGTCACTTTCCTCTTAAGTCCCTTCCCACTGGCTATCCAGCCCACCCAGCCCAAGTTTCCCCAACCAGACTTCTCACTCAACAATTCCAAAGCTTGTCTCTGTTCCCCTTTGCAAAAGCGTTGAGACTGCAAGAGAAGTCCAGTCCCAATGTCCATGTTTGGACATGGACATGACCAAGGAGGCAGTGGTCAGGCTGGGGGAAAACCCCTGTCCCCTCAGTTGCTCCTGCCATGCGGGAAGGAGCAAAGCTTTTATGGATGTAAGTCACAAAGCCCGTTCTTTATAAAGGGATGAGAGTTTTGCAAGCACTGACAGATTTCCACACAGATACCAAGGTACATCCCTGATGCAAGACCACCATCCTGCCAAATTTTTAATCCGTGTCACAATGTGGGGGATGCAAAAATTCTCAGAGAAAAGGCCAACAGAGCTTTTTAATACTGATATTTATTTCCCCACTGTTTCTTTTGGAAATGGATGAGTCTGGCTGGGGTTTTTTTTCCTTTCTCACATTCCTCCACATCAGTGTAAAACACTTGAGACAGGTGAGGAAATTCTGACATGGTTATGAAGACTGTCTCCAGCAACTTCTGTAACAGTGAGGCTGTTCCCACTGGCTGTTCCCAACTAATCAAACACAGCATAGCATCATTTACTCACAAACTTCATTCAGCTCTGAAGCTCATATGACCGCTTCTAAAACTTTCCATGCCTGCTTTCCAATAGACAAATTCTGCTCTCACAAAGAGATGGACGTTAAAAAATTTACCCACACTGGATCTTCATCTGGTTTATTCTTGGCCCTGATTCAGTAGATGTGAGTAAGCTGAACATTGAGTCTATACAATCCGTACCTTAAGGAAGTTCAGCTCAGTACTCACACACGGTGTGGTTTGTAGCATGCCTTTCTCAAAGAAACCACAGCAATGTTCCTAAAACTTGTTCAGAGTACAAGGACGACATGTTAAAAAAGGCTTTGAAAAGCTGGGGGGATATCCTCATGTACTTTTAAGGAGTTCTTCTTATATGTGAGCATGTGAATGGGCTCCCTGTGTTCTGGTCCTCCACTCTGGTCCAGATTTTGTTCATCTCCTACACGTATAAAACCCTACACTCAGTGTCACATCAGCTATTTTTCTCACACAGAATCATTAAGCCAGTCATTAAGTTTCTTCAAAGCAAGGTCACCCCTATCTGCATACTTCTCTGTGTCCAATCTATACCAGAAGCTGGGGATTCAGCTTCCCCACACAATTTTCTGCAATGTTTCACTCTCCCCACCACTGATCTAACCCTGAATTTCCTTGCTGCTCTTTCAAACAAACCTTTCCTCACCATGGACATGGAAAGCAGATGGTTTCCTTCCATCATACAACATTCTTACAGGTATCAGAAGGCTGTTATAATAGTCTCGAATTCCCAGCCCTCTCTTCTTTCCATTAAATCAGGCCTCTCTTTCAGATTTTCTTCACAGCACAGGATTTCCAGATCACTGGCCACGGCCATGGATCTCTTCTGAATCACCTTCCACAAGTTTACTCTCATCATGAAGCCCAGTCTCCACAGCCAGATATGGCACAGCTGAGGATCCACAAAGAGCAGGCAGGATGGACAACTGATGGAGCATGTCAGGCAAGACTTCTCCATGCACACAGAATCATAGAATGGCTTGGAATGGAAGAGATCTTAAGGATCATCTAGTTCTAACCCCCCTGCCATGGGCAGGGACACCTTCCACTGTACCAGGTTGCTCAGAGCTCCATCTTACCTGGCCTTGAACACTTTCTGAGATGAGGCACCCACAACTCTTCCAAGACAATTTTTTCCAAGGCCTCACCACCCTCACAGTAAAGAATTTCTTCCTAATGTCTAAGAATTTCTTCCTAATATCTTCCTAATATCTAATATCTTCCTAATATCTAATTTCTTCCTAATATCCTAAACCTACCCTCTTTCAGTTTGAACCCAGGCCCCTTTGTTGTGTCACTACATGCCCTTATAAATCATTTCTCCATCCTTCTTTCTTGTAGGTTCCCTTCAGGTACTGGAAGGCCACAGCTGGGTCACAGAGCGTAGTTCATAGCAGGGGCCTTGCCATGGAGTCTGTGTTGTTACCATGGTCCTTACAGCTCTGTCAAGGCTGTATGGCAGAAATAGAGTTAGAATATTGACTGAGGCACTTAAATTAGCCTGCCCAGGTGGAAAAATAAACAAGACATGCCATTCAGGAGGGGATGAAGAAGGAGAGGCAGAGTGCACGCTGGAACAATGTCGGAAAGAGCTGACAAAGTGGCCCAAGGGTGTGACTTGTGATTCAATATTTGGAGAACGTTAGTTTTTGGTTCATGGCATGTAGAATGAGTGCCCAGCAGACAGGATACCCGCCAGACCTCTCCTGGGAGCTGGTAATCCCCACCCAATGGCACCAGTCAGGCTCCTGCATCAGTACCACAAACCGTAGAAGGGCACCTTGCCAAGTGTTTTTTTCAGGGTGTCCATATACTTGGCGTGGCTACACTCACCAATTTTCAGCAGGCTTCGAGCCTTTCCTCGCATCATCCTCTCAAACCACAGAGCCTGGAATATCTCTACTTCTGCTTATATAATACTCCCAAATTGGCTTTCACATTCTCTGTGAACCGCACACAAAACCTTTGCCTTAAAGTAAAATATCCTTCTCAAGCAACAAGGAACCAGAACAGGCACTGGGGTTACAGGACTGGATTCCCACTGCTCAGCGAAGGGCAGCCCCATGCCACATCATGCCCTGTATGCAGCGCTTGGAGAGGTGTGTGAGAGGAAGCAGCTTTTCCCAAAACACCTGCTGCTCCCCCAAAACTCCCCCGTCTCAACCTCAGCATGCATATAAATTGTTGCAACTATGTCAGAAGACCAGGAATGCATCACGGAAACCCTTCGCCTGTAACTATAGCTGGATGTAACATTTGCAAGTGTAAAGCGCTTATGTTTGTGTAACAGCATTTCCGTACACTGTGTTCCACCTGGATCACGGGAAGAGGAGTTCACCGTGACCCCGTCACAGCATCATATTTAGGCACAATCACACTCTGCTGCCGTGAAGGAGGTGAGGGAGGGAGCGGGGAGCTGAAAACTCTCGTTTAGTGCCAGCTGAAGCAGTAAGTGTAAGTGACAAAATTCAGGTTTCCACCCACTTTCTTCTAAATTTGACATTTTGCAGCTATCATTTTCCACAGATCTGAGGAAAACGTACTTTTAGGAATAGCAGCATGACTCTAGTCCATAAAACTCTTAGAATTCAAGTCACTTTACTGATTAATGTGCCAAACAGCAATGCAGGCAGTTAAGAGAGGGTATCAGCAAGAGTACTGTAGAGGTCAGTGTAATAGGACTGCAGAAGGGACCACACAATGACTGCCAAGTTGTCAACAAAAATACTCAGATGCACCTCAAAGTTTTTGTTCGAGGGCAAATCTGTTATCATTCCAAAAAATATGGGATGAAGTCCATTTCAGTAAGGGATATATATACCTCTATTTAATCTCCCCTTAAGCAGAGAGAAAGAATGCTTTTATTAGCTTGACACTCTTTTTAGTGTAGCTACTACCTGGTACATGGCAAAGCAAATGGAGGAGAGACTGGGCAGCAAACAAGGCTGAGAACTCACCTGCCATTTGTCAGTTTTGTAAGACTCATGGATGGTTTTTGAATAGATAAAATACAGTGGCAGAAAGGCGGGGAGTTAATGAAACTAATGAAAATGCTGCATAGGTGGAGTGACCTGCAGTCAGGTGTTGTGTGGGGTTTGAGGCCAAGACATGCTCCACAGCCCGTGGGTCCTGGGAGAGCTATGGGGAGCTGTCCCCCAGTCTCCCACTGAACTGTGAAACAGCTGTGAAACAGCTCAGTACTCCATGGAAGGGAACAGGGCCCAGGGCCTGACCGTACAGCAGATCATTTAAGCCAGGGTAGAGGGATGCAGACAACATTTCACTGTTCCAGTTAATCACTCTATGCAAAGGGCAATAGCCTAATCATGAGAAATAGGGAAGAAACCATCTCAAAATGTTCAACAACCTGGTGACTGAAGGAACAGTCAGGTCCCACAAGAAAGCAAAGGAAGATGTATCGAAATCCACTAGACGAAGAGCTGCATATTGCTTCCCCATCATTTTGTGTATCTTTCAAGGGAAAGTTTTCCACCACATCTGTTCCACTAATTTAAGTTAAATTTAAAGAATATTGGAGTCATCTCAAAACTGCATTTCTCAACTGTGAAATTATTTTTCACAAAAAAATAATACAAACAAGAAGGCGAAGGGACAGGAAATGTGCAATCCCAACCTGCAGCTGCTGGAAACAGATGGAGCTGAAGATGACTTCGAGGAGCAGAATCAGACCCTTCTGCTCTTGGGGAGCTCAGCAAAGTAGAGTCATTGTAGTAGTGTCCTACAATTGCTGCTTCACGTGGCAACAAAAGCTCATGGCCCCCCTGCTCTGCTGCAGCTCCAGCTGCAAAGGTGGGTGATACTGGACACATCTGCCAGGGCTCCATCAGTGCTGCCACAACTAATGGTTGTGTGAAACACTTCCCATCCTTGCCAGAAGCGATTTTGCAAAGGTGTAGTTTGGAGTTTTGTCCTCCACTTGGCATTTATCCTGCCTCAAAGGCAGTAAGATGTTTTTTAAAGGTAAATATGTTTCCTCAGTTGAAAAAATCCCCATAGTCACAGTTTGTTACAAGCTTATAGATGTTGCCAAAGAAAGCCTTATCAAGATCACAAGATTTGTGCAGAATTTGCTGTTTGACTACATACTGCCCTATGTTGTGGGGTCCCAATATATCTGGGGCCTCCAGATGCTCATAAAATAAAATAGTATGCTTAAAACACTAATGTGTTTCAATAAAGCTACCAGTGTTACTAATTATACTGCTATTCTATCAATGCTCCAACTGATTGTTACTACCATTAATTATGAAATAAAGTAATAATAAGCCAAACTGAACTAAAACTGAATTTTTAAAGTGGAGATTCCTGAAATCTCTTGCATTTTAAGCTGTTTGCTGAACAAATTGATGTGAGTCTGTGAAGAAGCGGCTCATTTGCTAACAACTCATCAGAAAGGTTGACAAAAGTCAGTACACCAAACATTATTATATTTGTAATAGTTCCAAAGGACAGTATCTGGATAAACAGCTTTAAGCCTTTCCTTGTAGTACCTTTTTTCTGAAATATAGATCAAAACTGTCTCCTTCAGTAGCTAAAAGTAGGTGCTTTCTAGGGTTTAAAAATCATAGTATTGACATAGACAGTTCAAATGTAAGTTAAAGTCAACACTGAGAGGGGCCCAAAGCAAAACCTCGGACCTAAATAACTCCAGTTTTAAGGAAGTTGTAAGTCTGGTTCATACAGATGCTTCACATAAGAGGGAGGCGTTCTCTGAGCTTCCTTTGTCCTGAGGACTTCCACAGTCTTGCCAATGGTGACATGCAGGTTGCACCTATATATCAGGGAACTTTCCCCATCCCCAACACCATGAGTATGGTTCCTGGCTTGCTTTTGGTTCTCAGCCACCAGCACTCAGGGCTGGCTCAAGAGCTGTCTGTGTCCGTGCTGTGCCTTGCATGGCAGGCACCCGTGCGTGTCCCCTGTGCTCCCCACCTGTCTGTCACTGCAGAAATGAGCTCCATGACGTGAAGACCTGCTTAGACCTTCCCATCACTTGCAGCCCCAATTCTCACTTCAGCCTCCGTCAGTTGTCTGTTTCTGTTGTTGCTGCTTCTTTGGAGGAGGGCAGGAGAAATCAACTCTCCTGTGCAAAAACAGAACTCACTTTGTGTTGCATTATTAGCCTATTGACACGGAACAGCACGGTAAGCTTTCTTGCTGATAAATAAAAATGATTAGTTTAACTGATGGTTGTATATTCATCATTCTTGATACCTGGCAAACATTCTGGTTGTCAAGCAGGTAATATCTGACACATCTGCCCTGTTGTTTATCTCAGGCTGCACTAACTCAAGCATCTCATCCTTGTCTTCATTCTTTGCCCACACCCTCTAAAGGTCTGATTGATAGTATGGCTATATGTTCATATTGGTAATATATATTTTTTAAGTCCAACAGTAGTAGTTTAATACTGGACTTCTGAAAACTTATAATCCCCACACCTTACACTTAGTACCATTGTTAATTCTGACCATTTGCTACCTGCTAATATAATAAACACACGCTTAGGGTTATATTCAGACTACCTAAAATAGCCTTAATGCTCCAGCTTTGGAGCCAAAGCTCAGGGAGACAGGAGCAGTTTGACTTGGCTCCCCACAGAGCCTTTAGAGACAAATGGCCACAGTGTCCATATTAGGCACTTTATAAGTACTGGTTAGAAAACACAGCCCCTATATCTCTGTTGGCTGGACAAAAAGCCAGCTTTGTAGCCCTGCAGAGCCGGTGGCTTTTATAGCTCTCCATTCCCTTGAATTTAGGATTTGTAACTGGCATGTAAGCACAGCTCTATGTTGAGGCTTTCTAAAAGGCAGACAGGGTACTGCCTGAAGGGTCCCATTCAGAGAGAGTAAAATTTTAGCTAAGTTTGTATCTAGAATCATTAAGGCCTGTCAGGCACTTATAAAACCTTTTCAGAGCAATTTAGAGAACTTACTCAAGGTACTGAGTGCCATCCTGCTACGTTTTTGGCATAGATTCAGAAGTCAAACAGTTCTTACGTGATCATGACAATTTCTGATTAATTAAACTATGTTCTTTACATCCATAAGTACATGAAATCTCACTCTGATCCTCAGCTTTCAGCTTTCACAATCAACAAGCACAAAACAAATCTTCCCTGAAGATTTAATGAATTTCCATTTGGAACTGTTAGAAACAAGAACAGCAACTGAAATATCAACCCTATAATAAGATTGGTTTACACACTCATTACTTTAGCAAAAACTGGAAGGAACACATGGAAAAATAGAGAAGATTTTCAGTGCTGGGTGTCACTTGCAACTGGATCTCAGATTCCCAAAATTCCATATGCTTTGTCCTGGAATCATTATTTTTCTCAGTTCTCCCCTCAAAATTGCCACAAGGTATAACATTGCTCCAACCTAAACATGGAAAGGAAGAGACAGAACAGAACACGGATGCTTTGGGGTGATGAGTGGACAACCTGACAAGCAGCAGGGCTGCAGGGTGGACAGGAATAGACAAGGTTGTAGAGCCAAGAGGAGATAGATGGTCCCCACTGCTCCCGGCAGAGGGGAGGCTTTGGGTAGCAGTGCAGGAGGAGGAGCACCATAATTGGCTGGGCTTTCTCATTTCATAAGTAGCAACTCTTATGTTATGTGATGGTTTACTGACCACACGGCCCCTGCCTCTGACATGGGTGATTTCTGCAAGTAGCCTATGTGCAGATGTGCACCCCTTTGGCTGAGCTCATGTCACGCAGCTGCTCTGCACAAACCCACACTACACCAGGACCCTGGGCCCTTGCTTACAGGTTGCCCACATGGGTTCAGATCCCAAAGAAACCAGGGAGTCTGAGTAGCATTGGAATCCATGTGTGGTGGGAAACCTTACCCGCTCAAGCAAAGGGGAGGATGGATTTTTTTTTTTATTCACCTATTGTTTTCTCCACTGTAAAAGTCCTGCCATTTCCTTTCCAAGGTTCTATTAAAAGTTCCCATGTCTTGATAACTGGACAGGATCAAGAGACAGTAATTGAAAGTGTGTAGAAAAATAGGAAGGATAACTGCAAATGAGAGAACTACAAAAAAAGGCTGAGACTGGAGAAAGAGATGAGGAAAGTCCCTCACATCTCATGACTGACTATGAGATAGACAGCTGAGGGAAAGGCAATGGACAACCTGACAAAGGACCATGTTGTACATGAGAATTGGGCAGATTCATACTGTGCGAAATTTGACATTAGACAAGCTGCCCCAGAAGGAGTTCGTCCCATGGAGCTAATCTGGAGAGATGACCAGGAGCACAAGTGAAGATGGGGAATGGCAAAAGGGAAGAACTCCTCAGCAAAGAGAAACGGATGACAAAATGAAAGTGATGCAGTGCCAAGTGGGAATCATAGAATCATAGAATGGTTTGGGTTGAAAGAAACCTGAAAAACAATTTAGTTCCACCCCCTCTGCCATGAGCAGGGATATTTTCCACTAGACCAGGTTAGCCCCAGTGAAAACCAACTGGGGAATTTGCATTGGGAGGTCATTAGAGCACCTGCTGAATGAGGAAGCGGGAATTCGACACAGGAGAGCTTACAGTGAGGAAAGGAAGCTGGCTGGTCATGGAGAAGAAGATTGGAACAAGCAGCCAGATTTGGCACAGGATGAAGCAGAAGGATGTGTTGATCCTGTACGCTGAAGTAAGCCATGCTTCTGAGTCCTTCATCAGGAAGTTAAAGACTGTGCCAGGAAACAGACATAGAAAATTATTATTAAATTAAAAATCCAGAAGGAGCCTTCACACTTGGGCTGATTTGGAAGACCTGAATTTTGCAGCCTTGGAGTTCTTGTAACATGCTTGGTGCACATAGATGTTTGTACTTTAGAGCACAGGAGGGGTTCAGTCTATTCCATGCCAGAAGCCAAGAGTGCGAAACCAGGGCTTTCCTTCTTTGTGATTTACAGCTTCTGACTCTTCAGCTGGAAAAGTTCATTGGCCTGCCTTGTTTGTGCTCCACATTACGGTACCTAATCTCACATCTGATCAGTTGTCAGACAAGGTTCATCAGAGCTGTCTCATCTCCATTACCTGCCCCCCATCCCAGTTTTTCAAGCTTACTAATCCACCAGTCTCTTGTTTCTGTGGGAGGAGACCTTGCATCACCTCTAAAGGACTGGCTTATTTTTACCTACATTGAATTTCATTGTGCTATGTTTTCCACATATTTTAACCACTGATATATCTCTTACTTATTGTTTGTCTTTACTCAGTGGGACTCGGATAATCAGTTTAATTTCCTTGGGACATTTCACTGTCATTCATGAGTCACCGTTCAGCAGAGTCTTTAGCAGGCCACTCCTTGGGGGTGAAGCTCTGGGAGGCCACCAGACAGCCAGGTGCTACTGAAGCGGCAGGAGAACTGACCTGGCAGCAGTACTGAGAGGAGGGCAACCGTATGTACAACCCCAGCTTTCAGTCCTGCTTCACAAGCAACATCAAGCTCCTTGTACAGCACCCAGTGGTGTGCAGACACCTCCCAGCCTGAGCAGAGCACTCTCCCTAGGGCTCCAAGAAATTCCACACAGATTAGGGATAGCCAAGAAGACCCATTGTTAACACCAAAATGCTCATGGCATAACAGCCTTTTCCTCTCTCTTGCCTGATCTGGTGGAAGCCCTCTTCTTACCCTTCTTCAAAATCCAGCTCCCCAAGCCAAGACCCCCAGCCCATATGTAATAGGATTTCTGACTCTCTTCTTTCCCAAATCCCATACTGCTTCACACACTACCTCAGTGCCTAAATTTCTGCCAGCTCTCCCTACATTTACTTCACACATTAAGCACTCACTGCTAGCCTCTTTCATAGCCCCTTTTCCTTACTTTCTGAGCCCATCCCTCTCCACATCTTCATCTGAAAACATTGACTCCAACATTCTCTAAGTTCCTCACTGAGGTGCTCCAGGGATGGCCATAGAACAGATATCAGAGCCAAACTTGCCATGTTACACAAGACCAAGTTACCACACGTGAGTTGGTCCTTGCTCAGCCATAACAGCTCCTTTGCTCACCCACATCATTGCTGCACAAGAATTTCTTCTCTCTATCGCTACCTTTGCATTCCTTAAGTCCACACAGTCCTAAGAGACTCGGCAGGAGCAGCTGATATCTCCCAGCCACCTCAAAACTAAGACATATGGAGAGAATTGCTGATGAATTTTGAGACGTATTATGTGACAGGTGCTTTTGGCTCTGGTTATCTGAAATGAGGGGGAAGAGGTGGAAAGGGTCTCAGATGGAGAGTTTTCTAGTGGAGGCTTAAATATGCCTAGCCGTGAATCATTCTTGTCTATGCTGACCACAGAGCATCACATCTGTTGTTTTTATGGTCAAGAAAAATAAGAAAAGAAAATGACTAATACATCCTTATATAGACAAGCCACTTGAGTCAAGCCTAAAGCAGAGTCTGCTAATTGGACAAAACCATGGCTCATAATAGCATTTTAACATTTCTCCTGCTTACTGTTTGTCTTTTGGTTAGTTACTGAAGGGTGTTAACCTAGAAGTGGTCACCATGAGGGTTTGAAGTTACAGTAACACCCCATTAAGCAGTACATGGCAAATTTACTTCACACCTGGCTTGTCAGTGGTAGCATTTCACACTCTGAAGGCTGCCAGCCAAGCCAAACAGCAGCACAGGCATCCATGCAGTGACTGGCAGTTTTACAGCCAGGAAAGCAGGCAACACTGTTCCATCTCTTGAAAAAAGCATAGGGGGTTTCAGGCGCAGACTGTGAATCAACCACAGCCATATCTGCAGCTCAGATAGGTCTTCTCTGTCAGCACTCCTTGTACAGAAATATGTACACGTGCTCCACCGTGGGCAAAGCTACCCAGTGCAGGTGACAAGAACAGCATCCTCATACACTGTCTGAAGCTCAGCACATAGAATCATACTCCAGCAGGGATAAAAACACATGAAAAAAGCACACAAAACACTGGAGCTGTGGAAATAGATCGCATATTGGCTTGTAGAACTCAACCCTTTGCTGTCACTAAGTTAGAGCCTATGAGGTTTCAGTCATTCTCTGGGTAATACTTCTGTGCACTCCAGAGCAGTCTTCATGGCTGAGTCTGTAGCTTTCAGTCCTCTTTGCCCTTATTCCCTACTGATACACTTAACAGATTACACCACTGTGGCCTCAAATCTCCTCTGCCACCATTAGACCAGTGAACATACAGCAAGGGGAAAAAATATTTCTGTATTCCTGCAGTTCCCCAATCTCCGTTCCCAAACTTCTTCTGAAATTATGCCAGCTGCTTTACATAGGTGCTATTCATGTTTTTATTTATGTATGAAAATGTGTTTAACCTACAGGGTGGGGTTTGCTTCTTGTCCACTGAACAGTGCCATCTTCAAACATGCAAATTTGATCTGTTTGCAGCATCCAAAATAGAAACATTGCACTAACAGTAATTAGATCAGAGTTTAAAAGGATCAGATCCTCATTAAGGCTTTTCCTCAAAGACTTAACAAGCTTTGAGCTTGAATCTAATCTTCAGTGCCAGCTGAAAGGGAAGCCGGGAGGGTTGACAGAGAGGAACAACAACCATAGCTGGCATTGGTTGCTGTCAGTGAAAAGAAACAAGGGGTTAGTGCTGCAAATAGTTAAATCCATAAGATCTTTGAGGGACAGCCACATCCTGGAGGCTCACCTAAGAATCCCTGCTTTCCACAAGACTTGGGTGTATTGTAAAAAGCTGAAGTGCTAAGTGCCCTGACTTCCCCAACCTTCCTCTCCCTCCAAAGCAGATGTCACTGCAGGCAGCCACATTGAATATGTGGAACATCTTTGGAGAAAAAATTAAAAATGAGAGTGCTGAACCAGCCAGATTTCCTCTGGCTTGCCTTAATTCAGTCTTCCTGGAGCTCCATCCTCTATTTTTTTCCCTCTCTGTTTAATCTTGGTTGTTTCTTCTCTTCTTCCTGCGATACTGGTGCCCCTTCTTCCACATCATGCTTCTAAATAGCACAAACGAGTCACAATAAAAACCTGGTGAGTTTGAAATTGTTTTATCATCCATATTTTATAGATAGAAAAGTGATGGACAGAAATATTAGGTACCTGACCGAATCCATTCTAAGAACTGTGTGTGTCAGGGCACAGACCCAAGATACAAAAGCATCTTTCCTGTCTCTATTCATTCATTCACACACAACACTTGCACAGTGTGTTTCTTGCTTACTGTCCTCGCAACCAGCTTTCTTTTCTTGCCTCCTGTTGAACTCTTCAGTTTCATTACCCGTCTGCTCCTTAATGTTCTTATTTACTTCTTGATCTTTTGCTACTGTCCTCACTTCCAGAAGTCTTTATTGGTACCCCAAAACATCCCCTTAGCAGGGTTCAGTAGATTGTGTCAAAGCTTTGAGCACCTCAGGAAAGCTTTACATGTAAAAAATATGAAAGGCAGTGAGAAACTTAACAGACAATGGCAGATTTATTTCAAACATAGGGATGGGTTTAAGATACAACTGCTTCTTAGGGCCTGGGATTTAATATGGAAGATGAGGTGGAAGAAGTAATCCAATTGATCTAAGTCTTAAATATGGCTCAGATCTACTTGTAAATTAAAAGTAATGATTATACATAACCTGTAAAAGAGTTTGATTTTATTTTAATGGCCTTTGCAAATTGCATTAGTACATCATTTGTTTACCAGAGTAACAGACTAAAAAAATCTATTACTTCTTAGCCTTCTATCATATTGATTACAACAAGTTGAACAGGATATAAAACTGAGTGGAAATACATCCACATGTTTGACAATGATGAACTTCAAATTTCTGTCATATAAAAAGAATACATTTCCTCTTTTAAAACCCAAGATCCTTCTGGCCTAATCTTACAGTTTTAAGAATTGTATTTGTACCAGATGAATGATGTCAAAATGCTGGTACACAAATGAAAGGATTATAAACATTTGTGAGACAAACTGCAGTCTATAGTCAGAGGATACTGGTCTACTACAAAGCCAGGATCAGAGCACCACGCTCATGAGCTACTGACTATGTGTGGTATTAGCCAGTGTCTTACCTCTTGACACACCTCAAATAAGAAGGAAGAATCTAAAATATCTTTTCAGTCTTGCAACAGTGCTTCTACTGCATTGCATTTCACTTCCATTTATTAAGATGGATTATCCAGTTCATGCTAAACCCTGACATCTTTTTAGTCACTAATTAGCTAAATTCCCATCAGACCTGCTGCTACACAGTTCTGAGATTTGTGTAATCAGTTAGGCCTAGCCTAATCAGAGTGGTTTCATTGTACAATCAGACCTCAGAGGTATAAAAGTACATGAAAGGATAAGAAAGAAAAAACAAAGTGTTACCTCATATTGATGTCAGTGAGTCAATGGGAGGTCTGAGTAAAGACTGGGTAAGAGCCAAGGAAGGAACCTGATAAATTAGCATAATACAGATGACACTGTCAATTTACAGAAATGCTATTCCAGTAAATAAAGAGAGGACCACCAACACTTTGGAGAGATATTTTAAGTACCTCCAACTTGAGGAGAAGTAACAAATAAAAAGATTAAGTATTGCATACAGAAGACCAAGGATCTAAGATGTCAAAGGAAAATAACCACAGTGAAGAACTGTCTTGTTCAGCGGTCCTCATAATGGAGAAGGAGGGAAAAGAAGAGCAGACTATCAAGACTTCACCCCTCACCCCTTTTTCCCTCTCTCTAACAGGCCCCTGAGGATCGATCACAGAATCACAGAATATCATGACCTGGGAGGCACCCACAAAGATCATTGAAGTCCATCTCCTGGCCCTGCATAGGACCACCCCCAAGAGTCACACCATGTGCCAGAGAGCATTGTCCAAACACTTGTTGAACCCTGTTAGGGTTGGTGCTGTGACCACTTCCCTGGGGAGCCTCTTCCAGTGCCTGACAACTCTCTGGGTGAAGAACCTTTTCCTAATATCAAACTTAAGCTTCCCCTGACACAACTTCAGGCCATTCCTGAAGGTCCTGTCACATGTCACCACACAGAAGAGATCAGTGCTTCCTCCTCCTCCCCTCACTAGGAAGTTGCAGACTGCAATGAGGTCTCCCTCCAGTCTCCTCTTCTCCAGGCTGAACAGACCAAGTGACCTCAGCCACTCCTCATACGGCTTCCCCTCAAGGACCTTCACCGTCTTGGTTGTCCTCCTTTGGACACTCTCTAATAGCTTCATATCTTTCTTATATTGTGGTGCACAAAACTGCACTCGAGGTGAGGCCGCCCCAGTGCAGANAGGACAATCCCCTCCCTTGCCCAGCTGGCGATGCTGTGCCTGATGCACTCCAGGACACTCTGGGCCCTCCTGGCTGCCAGGGCACAGCTGACTCAGATTCAACTTGTCAGTGACCAGGACCCCCAGGTCTCTTTCCTCAGCGCTGCTCTCCAGCCTCTCATTCCCCAGTCTGTCCATACATCCAGGGCTGCCCCATCCCAGGTGCAGAATCTGGCAATTTCCGTTGCTGAACTTCATATGGTTGGTGATTGCCCAGCCCTCTAATTTGTCAGGGTCTCCCTGCAGGGCCTTTCTGTCTTTGAGGGAGTCAGCAGCTCCTCCCAGTTTATTGCCATTGGGATTATCTGAGTCTTGGGGAGCCAGAGGCAAGCACAGTGTGGGTGCTGCACCCAGAGCACATACAAACCCAATCTCCCACCTTTTTGTGGGATCCGGGGCCAGGCCCACATAAGGATTTGCCAGGATCATTGCAGCAGGAGAAGGCAGTGGGCATAGACACTACTGACTGCTGCACTCAGAGAAGGGTAGAAGGTTTGGAGGAGGAATTAGTGAGGCAGAGTAGAGGTTATGTCTCTGGGAAGTTGGGGTCTGGAGGGGGGTAAGAGAAAGGAAGACAAATTATTGAAATGGAATTAATTATCCAATTAAACTATTACTGAATTCAAATAAATTCGGTTTGTTTCCTTTTTTATAATTGAAAGCTATGGAGAGAAAAAAGGAAAACCTGACTGAGAATTGCTGTCCTGCTTTACAGATGTGCCATTATACCTGCTGAGTGAAACAAAAAGGAACAGGACCATCACCTGATTCAAGACAAAATTTCACCTGCTAAGTGAAATGGATGTCCTGTTCACATAGGCCAGCCAGGGCTCTGGGTCCAGATCCAACCCATAACAGAAATAATAACTTCTCTTTTGTTTCCACTTCTTATTTCACTTTTAAATTATAAACAAAAGTTTATACCTTTAGTTTGATCATTAATCTGGCCCCTTCAAGTTAGGCCTTCCAGATTAAAAAAATCTGAGATTTATACCAAAAAAAGAAAGCAGTGAGATGAAAAATAAAGAATCTGTGCAGTGAGACATTATAATCTCAGAAATGCTAAAGGAGAGATTTTTGTCCATGCTAATGGGACCATGCCCCTATCTGAACTAGGATCAGGTACTTTCTTCAAATCTTTTCTGCTTGTCAAAAAAAATAGGCTACAGCAGTAAGGATGAAAGAGGTAGAGAAGTCTCATAGGCCAATATCTGCTTTCTAAAACAAGCAGTGGCTCATCTGAACTTCCATCAGACTTGTAAGGAATGTCTTAGCTTGGGCTGCGGCTGCAAGTGAGCAGACACTGTACCCAACATAAATATATCATCTGATCAGAATAAGAAAGAAACCTTTCTGCATGTCAAAATTATTTAGTAACTGAACAGAAACATACAGGTATTATGGACAACCTTGCATTAACCATGCAGGTCCCCTCAGTGAGCATGTGAAGATGTTTGAAAGAAGTCAGATTTTGCCTTTCTCTCCTCATGAAGTTTTGCCATCTTACTCCCTCAGCCACAGACACTGAATTTCATCCCTGTTCTGGTTTGCTTGGGTGCAGCCACCCTGTCACCTATACATCTCTTCAGCATTCTACTGTTGTGGCCTTCACACAAAACAAGCAACAGCAGCAGTTAGATAAAATTTAAAAATGAACAAAATCTCCTCCTGAGCTATGAAGACACATGTATTACACAGACAACACAAACTGTGTTGTTTACTAAATGACTGTCCTTCACTTTGTCTTGTCTTTACATTATTTACACCCATATGTCCCAGCCCTGATGCCAGATTACCTCAAATGCCACATAAACAGTCTCTGCTCTATTATTTCAAGATCACACTTTGCTGCCCTTAAGTTGTCAGTGCCTGCTGGGGTGCAATATAATGTTTTCTTTCTTTCACGTGTTTTGAATAAGGGGCTCCTATATAGGAAGCTGTGAAATAAATTTCTGTCCCCATCATGCTGTGTCTTAAATCACGGGTCTAAGGCTCTGGAACACAAAGCCCTCTATATCTGTAAGGTCTGGGTAAGAGGTGAAGGGCAGGTATCCCTGTGTAACTTAAATGTACTTCAACAGACTATCTCAAAACACATTCTTGAATTACACAGCTCTCCCTCAAACCCTTTAAATGAAATCTCTAGAGAGTAATTAGGCTTTCTCTAGTTGGTTTTTTTTGATTGCTTTTTCTGGAACGAGGATCCTGTGCATTCACACCTAACTTCCTAGGTCTGTATCTTTGTAGATGTCTCTCTAATGATTCAGATTTTTTTTTAATGAAGTGTCATATATAAAGTGTGCTTTTTATTCTATTTGTTCTTTTAATCCTTACACAAACAAAATATTGGTTCCAATTCCCTGGTTGTAATTTCTTGTTGATTGATTCATTGTTCAGCTATAACGTCAGTGATCAAAATATTTAGAAGGCTTTCAGGAGGTCATCTAGTAGTGCCCAAAGGCAGAATTGACTATACATCAACTGTTCTTGGCAGCTGCTTGTCTAACCGGTTCTTAAAAACCTCCAGTGATGGAGATTTCATCATTTCCCTAGGCAACCTGTGCCAGAGCATAACTATCCTTATCATTAGAAAGTTTTTCTACCCAGAAAGTAGGATCATCTACTGGAAGACATATCAGTCACTGAGAAATGCTTTGAGATAACACTGTGCTGTCATCCAAATCCACCAGGTGCTTACTCAGGCTTAACATTTGGGAAGGAATATGCCATCCTTGAAAGACACAGAAATGTTTTTGAGCCACTCCCAAGACAACAACTGATAGCAACTGATTCAGAATCAATTAGCCATTGGCTCCTTAGTGGCAATAAATATCCCAGTGGCTGCTCCTGGATATCTTCCACACAATGAATAAGAATGAACTGGCAACTACACTTCTCCAAAATACCTAATTCTTGAAGAATAGACATTAAGGGGGAAAAAATTGCCTGGGTCAAATACTGAAAACATCCAGCCTGTGATGAGATCCAGATGGCATTGTGAAACAGATCAGATTAGGCTGGATTAGGCCAAATATATATTCCAAGTTGTTTTGCCAATGAGCAAAGATGGAGACACTTCCAAGAGGGCCTACTGAGTTTGCAGTTTAAACTGGCACTCCCTGCAACATAATCAAACCACTTTGGTGACAGGCAGCCTCGTGGACGTGTGCATATTTCATGCATGGCTGTTCTAAAGCAAAAAAAAAGAGAGCAGTTTAACAAAACAAAGGAAAGGGCATTTTCAATGGTGTTCTGGCTAGCAGCTCTTATTTGCTCTCTACATTTCAAGAATGAAAATGGAGGCCAGGAGAAACCAATCCATTTTGGCTAGTCCAGTTTTCCATGCCTGAGATTCTTGACTTTAAAAAGAAAGACACAGAGATGAACCTTATTTCTTCATTAAATTTTTAAAGAAAAATATTGAAGCTGTTCTCTTGCTCTATTGAAAAAGCTTTCCATGGAAACCAGATAATGAGAGTTAAAAACTAAAAAGAAATAGAAAAAAAGCCAAGCAGAAACACCAAGTCTCAATCACAAACCCTCCATTAAAATTTTATTCTATTCAGATCCTATCATTCACTTGGTCCCCATCCAAATGATGGCTGAGCCACCTCCTTTTTTATTTCCATTATCTGGGAGGAATATCTGCAAGCTTTGTGGTTGTGTGGAGGCTCAAACACGTGCAGAGGCTATGATGTAAAAGAAAATCCTACAAACCCTAGAATGAAGCAGATGGTACATGGAACACTACAGATGTGAGAGCAGATGAACACTGGAGTGGTTTTCAGTGGTCCCACTCTGGAATTCCAGGGGCTTGTGCATGAATTCACCCCCGCTGGCTCAGGCACGTAATTGAAGTGCCTCATCACCCTTGGTCACCTCATTAGTCAGTGGAAGGAGACAAATATTTCCAGCCCCCTCAGGCCCTGTGTTGCCCTCAGAGATCTCACTCTTCCACCGTTGCTGATGGCAGAAATTTGGAGCATCGAGGTTCCTGTATTAGATACTTCCTCTAAGAGGCGAAAGTTAGGTAAGAATGTAATCGGATGTTACAGTTCAGTGGAATGCCAACGGGACATCTTATCTAGGCAACTTCACGCCTTGTGCAGTGTGTGCAGGCATCTGAGGGACATGTGAAGATATGAAAGAGTGGGGAGACCTGTAAGTTTTTCTAAGAAATAATCTCTGAGAAAGTTTAGAGTTTGACTCCAGAGTGCAGAAAGGGCTTTTCATCCCTTTGAGATTCTCCATGGTGGGGACAACATGGCAGTCCTGTTTCCTCGAGACTCAGTTGGAGAAAGGCAGTGCAAGAAACCAGAGTACTCCCTGTGGACACCAGAACGACATGGCAAGCCCTCCTCCAGCCTGGGGGCATTTCAGACCACTTCACCTACAAGACAGCTGTAATCACAAAGGCATGGAGCATCCAGAGGATAAAGTCCCCATCTTGGCAGGCCAAGTGATCAGTTCATTTCTGTAGCTGTGATTAGAATATGTCAACAGGGTAGGTCCTAGAGCAAAACTGAATATACCGAGCTAAGGGTCTTCTTTCTGGCTCTCTTTGTTTGTGCACATAGGCATGTCTGCATGTGACTTTCCCTGTGGATTCCTCACCAAGAATCAAGGGCCTAAAAAGCTGAAATCAAGACTGTCCCAAAATGATGCATCCTAGGTTTTAAATCAAACATCTCATTTTCTGGCAGTAGGAACTTAGTATATTGTTAGGGTTCACACATTGCAGACATGATCATTAAAAAAGGCTTAGGGTTGTCTGCAGCCCAGACTCCCTGTTAGACCCCTTCATTTTGCAGCACTGAGGCGGTGTCCTGGAGAGGCTGTGGCAGCATCCCCTAATCCTTTGAACTCCACCCTTCCAGATAACCAACAACAAGCAGGATGGGTTATGGCTTAGCCTGTGGTTTTTCAGTTGCATGTTAGGCTACCTCTTGTTCACTGTCCCCGGCCCGAGGCTGATATTTTTGGCTGCAGCATCTCCGGTGTTGACTTCACAGAGGGGCTGCTAGAAGGGCAGCTGCCCTCCTGCCCTGGAGCAGGGTGGCCTGGAAGGAAGCAGGAGATCCACTTGCTCCTGCAGCCCTGAAGGAGCTGCCCCTGCCTGGCTGGGGAGCAAGCACCTGACTGAGCCAAAGGGCTTTCCCCACTCAGGCCCTCTAGGTCTGGGAGCACCTTACTGTCATCTCCATCCTTTATCCCACCTCTCCGAAGCACAAAAAGGAGCAGAAACTAGATGTGAATGTAGGGAAAGCAGAGTGTCCTCACCTTTCCACAGATGTATTTGCCAAATCATTAAGTCTGTAAAAAAGAAAAAAAAATTATAATAATTCTTTAATCCTAGTTTGGGCATGACTAGTAATTAAATGTTTTATTACCAATCTGTACGGTGTCATGAGATTCAGTTTCTCAGTGATGAACTAGAAATTGTGCTTTGACAGAGATATTTAAATTTTAATGATTGAAAAATCTAGCTAAATATATCATAACTAACATATAAGCCTAGAGCTACCAATTGGTCTGTTTTCCATGCAACAGCAAAAATTGCCCTGGTACTAATGTCTGGGAAAAGAAGAAAAAGAAATTACTCAAGTCATCTCTCTTTTCCCTTCCCACCATGAGATCATGCAAAGCCATCCATTATCCTAATATGGGCTAGTTAATAACTCAGTTTAGAAAGAATAAGTATGCACACTTTCATGTTGTGCTAAATGATAACTGCTAATGATAAAAATAAATCTGAGCAGGCAGGAACTTCGGAGGGTTCAGAGTGGTCAAAAAAAGTCATAATTTCCCAAAAGGGTATGTTGAAAAACTAACATTAAGTTATATACCTAAATTATTGGTGAAAACCAGCCCAGCTGCAGGTCTGACACTTTGAGGTAGGTCACAGCTCTATGGCCCCTTATGGGTTAAGATATATCCAAATTATAAAAGGTACATCGAAAGGGAAGCCCAACAAGTGGGAATTCAAAGATTAATTCATGGGTCTGGTAACTCTCAGCCTCCGGATTCCTCTCCTGCAGATACAAAATCTGTACAAAGCAAAAATCCACCTCAGCTTTCCATCCTCCCTTTGCTTTTCAATGAAGACAGATCAGATAAGCTTGTTCTGTGTGAGACGGCTTTGCTGTTTGATGTAAGGGGCTTATTTTGGTACCCCTGCATCAGAGATTCATATTAAGCATTCATTGCCATCACAGTCTTAACCAAAACTGCAAGGGTAGTTTTTCTTTACCATTACAATTACAAATAGAGGTGGCTTTATCTTTCTGAAGAGGATCCATCAACAATAAAATACAAAAAAATCCAAACCTTTGATGTGCCAGGATCTTACACCATTCCATGCTGTGAAGTTTGAAAGGCCAATAGGTTCCTGACAAACACAGGAGCCAAAGTACAATTACAAGTATCTTAGCTAAGAGTGGCTTTCAGGTACTATAAGAAGTTTTATTCCTCAGTGATCAAACTGTTGTTGTGACTGGCTGGAATTTGTGTGTTTCCAAAATAAATGACTGACTACAGGGGATGGTCTAACAGGTGGAGGCTGGTATCATAAAGGATAAAGTCATAAAGGAGCATCCGTTTTTAAATAAAATTATATACTTGTAATTGTACTTTGGCTCTTATTCACAATGGACCAAATCACAATAATTCTCAATAAGATATTCAGTCATCACCTACTGAGCCCTAAACAACTTTGGACCCCTGACTGAATTTGCCCTCAAGGATTAAGGTCAAGAAATCACTTCTGTTAAGATGCAATGTTATGAAAATGTTTCAAAATACAAGCACTGGGACATAAGGTCAGCTTTGGGGCAATCTGCCAAGCAGGCTTTGCTTTCAAAGCCTCGCTTCCCTCTCACCAAGCCAGGCAGGGTCTGATTTGGTGTAGATGTCACAGTTTATGCAATATCACCCAGCAGAAACCCAAAATGCACGTGTCCCACACTGACTCAGCAGAGCAGGACTACAGGGATGTGGTCTGATGAGGAGGGATCATGCACAAGCTCAGGTCACTGGTTCCCCTTTCATGGCCTTTCTCCTCCCGGGCAAACAGTCCACAAGCTGGAGGCTACTCAGGATGTCATGTAGCCTACAGACAGGGCAGCACAGCAGATTTGGGAGCACCCAGTCACTACTGACCCCAAAGTGTACCTGTGGATATGGGACCAACAGCCCAGACACCGGAGACCTCTTTGTGAGCTCAGGGATGCTGATGCGTGTGAATCATATCATCCTCCTTCCCTCTTTCTGGGTTACTGCTTCCCTCCCCCAAACCCACTCTCCCCCTGCCTTCCCCCTGCACCCTGCTCCCACCAGACCCACATCACGAGAGGCATTTCTTAATCCTTTCTCGTAGCCCCAATTCCTGCACCTCCCAGCTATGAGCTGTAATGTGAGTGCCAATTTTCACATTTCTGGTTTGTTATGAATTCATGCTCCTCTCTTCTTGAACCTGAGCTCAAAACTCAGCTGGTGGGAACAGCTGTCCCCTCTTCTTCCTTTTCAGTTACTTGCTGAGGGACCACCCTTCACTTCTGACTCACCACCTCACAGGCAGACCCAGAAAGATTTAACTTCCTTGTCACCCTGCTTTGAGGTTTCCTGCTTTGATTTTGCAAAGAATGAAACAGAAAAGGCAGAGGGCGGGAAGCCCCTCTTGTAACACCTGGTCACGATCTGCTTGCAAGAATAAAAATTTCACTCCTCTTTCTCTTGAGTTGAAGGTGATCAGGACTATTTCCCTGCAACCAGCACTAAATAAGCATCCAGCCGGACTGAGTGGGGAATGAGGAATGCAGCTCAGTGTCTGACATACAAGCTGCTATTGGCTTCAGCAGCTGCGCCTGTACACTGCAGGTGTGGGATGTACCGACCAGCCTACATTCACAATGCTTTGGCACTAGCCCTCGATGGCAGAGGGACTCTATATTTTACAGCACACGGCCCTGGATCTCTTCCACTGTGGTCCCTCATAACAGTATCAAACTCATAGAACTGTAAAATATTTCGACTTGGAGAAGACCCATAAGGATCGAAATCCTTGATCCTCACAGGACTACCTAAAACTAAATCACATTTTCCAGATGGTCCTTAAACTCTTGACAGGCTTGGTGCCGTGATGACTGCCCTGGGGAGCCTGCTCCAGTGACTGAGTATTACTAATTTCCATGCATTTCTTAAATGAAAATTTCTGAAGTAATGAGGATTTGTCTCTAGCCCAAGGTGTAGTGTTACGGCACTATGAGAGGGCCCACATTGCATACTCCTGGGGTGACAAGACGTGTGTAGGCACAGCTGAGGACACACAGCCCTCTGAGAGCACCGGGTGACTGTGCAGGGTGAAGGCATGCACACCTGCTGCCCTCCTGGGGGACAACAGGAGCTGTTCCCAGACCTCTGCTGGGACTCTGTCTTGGACTCAGCTCACTGAAAGATTTCCAAAGAGAGCCAGGGAATGAGTCAAGCTGAAGAGTCAGTCACGGCTCCAGTGCCCACAATCCTTTCCTGGCCTTTTCTCTCTAGCACTATGGACATACCCTGTGTGGCTAAGGGCGTGGAGTGCCATGCGGACGCACAGCCCATCTGGGAATACCCACAGTGGCCTGCCTGCGAGGCTTTTGTCACTGGGAAACAGGAACCAGCAAGGATGCAAGATCCACTTAACCCAAATGAGCTGATCTATGGTAGTCATGTATTAGTCTGTTTTCTGTCTGTAGCAAATGCAAAGAGAGCCTGTCTAAACCACAGTAATAGGGGGCTAAACTGTTCAGATTTCCTCCTGTGGGCCAAAGGGTAGGAGCACGCACTCAGTCACTGTGCCCCAGCTGATACTCAATGTATTTATTGTGCTACAATATGCTGATCATATGTCTGAGCCTCGAGAAATGATTAGCATTTCTGGTTTGATTAAGTGAAGGTCCCTTTTGAAGCTGCAAATGATGCTGCTACAATCTATCAAGCAAATATGTATTTATGAATATTTAAAAATGCTAGTTATGCAAATGTGCACTTTGGGAATTTAAAAATACATGTAATTAATCTCTTTGGGGTTGCTGTGATCTGTTGAGTGAATACATATCCAAGGAGAATAAGCAAGTCAATAAGCTAACAATGACTATTGCAGAAGGATACTCAGTTGTATCTCTCCTTTCCACAGATAATGGTAACACACAGTGGTTCTAGAGTAGACGGTCATCTTGTTCTTCAGCCATTTCTCTATTAGGTTGCAATAGCTCAGGCTGGCTGAGGAACCAATCAGTGCCACAGCCACACTTAATCAGGGTGTTAAGACTCACAACAAAATCATTGCTGCAAAAAAGAGAGTATGCGGCATCTTTTCTAGACTAAATGTTTCTGTTTACATCCTTCATTCCACCATTCACTTCAGACACAGTCCTCAAAGGTACTCAATTCTTATTTTTGTAATGTCTGACCCCACAGCTCCCCACTTCCTGGTGGAATCCTCATCCCCAAATGCATGCAGTTCCCAGGGAGCGTGGATTATCTAGAGAAAGAGATCCTGGAAACCAGCCAGGCTGGGATTCACCTAAGCTAACAAAGACACAAAGGAAAGAGATGGTGCTTAAAGTATATAAGGGTTGTTTTCATTACCTAATAGCTCTGCTTCTATGCTTACTCTGCATCTTGGTCCTCTTGCACCCACACTGTATTTATATTTCTTCACACCGGGATCTCTTTTGTAGAATTCAACAAGATAAAACATCAACACAGTAATAGCAGGACAGACATAGCCTAAAAGGCTGAATGGATCAGCAGCATGTGTCTCCTGGCCACTTAGCATTCCCACACCCCAGCTGCCCAGTTGCTCCCTCGTGACTTCCACTAAGCCTATCAGTCTGTTCTTGTGGAGCAAAATGGCTCTAGGAGCCACACATGGTCTCCAGGCTATACAGGGTAAAGGACCACTGGAGAAATCTGGCATCCTTGAGATTTCTTTCCATTTGCTTAATTTGATTTAAAATAGATCAAGGATTTAAAATTTACCAGGGGCTTGGGTGGGGAAAAGAACAGCAAAAACATACATGATGCAGAATATATTCTCATAAGACTTTTGTGTCATTTTCCCAGAAGACAGTATTTCAAAAACTATATTTGCACATAAATCTTTGCGGTTACTTACCTGGTGACTAAGTAGCAATCTAGAGATTGTTCTACCTGATTCATCTCCTCTTAAGCTTTCAGATATTCTGGGGTGGGCTTCTAGATAGAGCTGTATCACTTCTTCTTCTCTTATCTATGTCAATTGGTAATTGGCTTCAAAATCTGCTCAACAGGGCTTTCATCTGATGTACCAGAGACTGAGGATCAGATCCTCCTCATAACCCATTTGTACAGCATTCAAAAACCGAGATTGAGAAAGCCTGACACCATAATCATCCACAGATAACAGTTCACCTTGCTATCGAGGAGAAGAATTTGAACTTGATGCAGGCAGCTTTTGACTGTCAGGGTTCCATTCTTTCTGCCTGTTGAACAAGAAGCCTTCACCAAGACATGGTCTGAGCACACACTTTAGGTTTGGTTGGAGCTCATCTGCCCCAGTGACTGGAGCCAGTGCAGCACCCATCCTGTGTGCGTGCTCACCATTTGACTTTCTGGATTCAGTAGCCATAATTGTCAGGACACCAAGAGAACTTTGTTGAGATACCTTTAGATTCAGGGCCTCATGCATAATTGTGGTAATGATGGGAAATGCACACATCAAATACAGTTCTCTGACTTCCACGGCTTTCATGCCATGCCTTGCCTGCTTATTCAGTGACAGAGCTCAGGTCCTTATAGGTCACTTCCTTGAAACAGTCTCACATGGAAACATGCCCTTGCCACAGAGCTTGCAGAGGATTCAGTCTGCAGCAGGCCCATATCCCTGGGGGTCACTGGCATCAGCGTGCTCCAGCACCTGGGCTCCAACAAAGACACACAAGGAGCTGTACAACTATTTAATCCTTACACTCAGAGGATAACACTGATTCCCAAGTATTGCACACTGATAGCTCTGTACAAGCAGCATAGCTAATTTTTTATTTATTTCATGTATCAACTAAGACAAGCAGTCATTTTCCATCTCCAGACTTGCCAGAGTAAAACAGAAAGCATAAAAACCCAGTTAAATTTTCAGTGACAAAAGTGAGAATGCAGTACAGGTATTTAAAAATAATTGCTTCAAAATCATGGGAGCTGGGTCCATTCCTTCTGGAAGTGAAAAGTATATCAGAATCCTCCAAAAGGCATTGAACAGGCTACAGAGCTGGGATAGAGAGAGAGTAAGGGCAAAGTTGACTCTCTGGAGGTGTCTACAGTAAACCCGGGCCGCATTGAAGCCCACAGTCCACATAGTCCTGAGTACTCTCCATCTCACACATTGTGGCACAAGCACTCTGCACTTAGGGCACCCAGCCCACCCAGGAACAGTGCTGGTCCCAGGGCAGGCTCAGGAAATGTAAGGGCAGCTGGGTACCAGTGCAGTGCAGCAGATGAGAGTAGGGATGATTACATTCACTTAGCAATTCTTTTCTAAAAGCATGTAAACACAGCACAGTCTTTCACAAAACTGATCGTGAAATCTAGACCTAGGGCCAGGCTTGTGCAAAGAGGTGAAGCTCAGCCTTTAGGGAACAGCATTAGCTTCACGGCTACCTTTATTAGTTACATCTGAATCCATCACTACGACACTTGTGACTGCAGGAGCAGCACATGTACCTCTAAACACTGCCTGGAAATCTGACCAGTGTGAACAGGACCAATGAACTGCAGCACAGCTCAGCAGAACTGACTAAAGTTTCGGAAATGGCAGCCTGTTTCTTCTTTCAGACGTCTGTGAGAAAAGGCAAAATCAGAACCATCATGTTCAGCCATGCACTGACTGATACTTTCATAGGCTAAGTTTCAGTAACAAAACCACATCTCTAGTGGAAATATTGACACAAATATGAACAGTGGCACTAAATACTTTTAGAAAAGCATTTTATTTCTGAGCTTAAGACTTACTGTTTCAAGCGGCCACAACTAGTAGTTCTCTTAGGCAAATTAGGTCCAATTATCTGACGTCTAAATTAGAATCCTCTCCCTCCTCAGCTCCATTTGCAGCAATTTTTAGCACAAGAGCAATAACAGTTAAACACACTTACCTAATTATAGATAATGATCTTTATAAAGAGCTGCTAGAATATGCTAAGCATCTTAGCATAAACATACTCATTCATTCCTACAGCAGGATTAGGGTAAAGCTTAGTGATCGTGGCAAATAGTACCCCTGTGGAAGCAACCTGCTCAGTACAAGACACCATGTTAGTCAAATGACCTGCCTCCTCCCTTTCTTCCATCCCATCAGCTGCAGGTTTTCATTCCAAGCTCAGAGAAGAGATCTCAGCCTGCCCCTCACATTGTGGAAAGCATCCTTTATTGCCTCTGATTTGTGACGCTGTCTCTTACTGCTGCCATGAGGCAGGCCAGCTTGAAGACTCATTTTGTCCCAGACCCGACACTGCTCACACTGTTAGATAAAAATTAATGACCAAACTCTTCTGCCAGGGCAGATTAAAGCCACCACTTGTCACAAAAAGGCCAGATTTCCTCAGTATGACTGGGACAGTCAACATAACAGACCTCGAGTTCTGTCCAGTCCTCCTCCTTCCCTTCCTGACATTGCATCCTAGGAGCTCAGGAGCAAATGCTGCTGGTTCCCCAGATGGCCTGTGCCACACCGTCCATCTTTCTCTGCTTGACAAGACCAGTTTCATCTCACAGAGGGCAGCTACTGGAAAGACAAGCTCTCCTCCTGCCACCATGAACTTCCTCCCATCGACATGTCTCTGACAAACACCTATGCTGCTAAGAGAGAACTATTAGGAGCTGAAACACAGCCCTTGCGTGAGCAGGAGCAGCTGCATAGGCCCTGGGGTGATCCTTTGGTCAGTTTTCGAGGACCCAGATCCTAACATGCTGTCTGGAGCACACACACTTTTTTACGTCTGAGGACCAAGTCTGCAAGCACCGGAGAAGCAGCAGGCAGGGCAGCAAGAGCATTTCCTCCCTTGCTGCCAGCAAACCTGAAAAACCACAAGTTGTGGGGCTGGGAGGGACTGTGGGAGCAACCTCTTCATTGCAGACTGATCTAGCACCTGCACTTGACACATGAGCCTCCTGAGAGAGATTGTGCTATCCAAAACATTTCCACCAGAGTGGTCTGTGCTCTTGCAGCTTTGATAGCACTGGGCTCACTCCCCTGAGATTTTATTCCTGCTTTGTATCCCTGTGAAATAACAAGAAAGGAAGCCTAGTGCAGCTCCTGGTCTGCAGTTCTGTGCTCCTGCCCATCAAATTGCCAGCAGCTGCCTCAGCACTTTAGGCAATGGGGGCACAGCAGCGGCCTGCTGTAGCAAATTTTGCTACCCTGGTCAGAGCAGAAACAGAAATTCCTGCACAGGACATTGTGAGCAGCACCACATGGGACACTTAAAAATGTGTTGCTGTGAGGTGTTGAGGGTCTGTATCTCTTGAGACTACAAATAAGCCACTTCTGTTAGGGGAAATACACAAGGGAAGCACCTTTGCTGCTGTCAGGAACAAAAGAAGATGCAGCAATAAGAGAAAATTAGAAAATGGCCCTATTAAGGCATCAGCTGTTTGATGCTGCTAAATTAAAGGGTCTAGTCAGAGAACAGCATGATACTGAAACAAAACTGCTTTGAGAGGCCAAACCCATGCTTGAGAAAAGCAGTAGAGATGAGCTGGTTACAAAAGTGCGTCTGGTGAAGGACCTGCTTCTACGTGTGGTGTACTATCTGTGTGAACATCAGCACATCTGATGCCAGCTCCCATGACAAGTTACTGTGCAAAACCTTTCGTAACATAGGCGAGGTTGCAAGCCTGCTAAGAATACCATCAAAAACCTCAGTACTGCGGGAAAACTCATCTCATGGCTGCTGCTTGCAGCCTACAGCCAGACCCTCCCCATGTCCCTGCACTAAACAAGCATAAAATGTTACTTTACAGAAGTCATACTAATAGCGTGCAGAACAGATGAGTGCGTAGCTGGTGTGTTGGGTTCTGAAGACTTCCTGCCTCTTACCCAGGAAGGGTACGGTCTGCAGGTGTCATCTGAGGTGAAAAATGAAGTGCAAATAAAGTGCAGCTCCCAGTGACTTATCCCTAGTTACTGCTTTGGCTTCCAAGGTCTGTGTTAGTGAAAGAAACTGAACTGTATTTATATGGAAATACAAATGTCTACAGAACACATGTGATAGTAGAAAAAAGAAGTACCATATTATTTTGGGCAGGCAGAGTGCAATTGCAGCTGCATGCACACAAACCCCCACTCTTTGCAGTGATAGAAGAATGGACAGACCCGTTTCCAACACCTGAGGACGTGTCTGCAGTGCCTTTGCATGACTGACCAGAAAGCAGAGACCCCAGGGCTGAGGGAGACTTTCCACCTCAGCCATCTGCGTGCCATAGAAGCTCTGTGAGAATCACCCAAGAACGACCTCAGCTGGGTGGATTTAACTGATGAGAAAACAGGCGTTTCCTGCTGGTATGAGCAACAGCACTGACTCTTTCCTGCACAGAAATTTATTTGTCCCATTTTGCATTTAAGAAACAAAGAAACAGAAAAGGGCTGATTCACCTGACCTGGAGTTGGGCCTAGGACCCACCTGAATTGGTGAAGAGCTTGCACAGTCTGTTCCCGTGATTCAAAACTTTCTCTTCAAGGGAACACACCAGCAGAATCAATATTAATAGCATCAGCCAGGAGCTATTCTCTTTCAGTACCTGAAAGTGCAGATTTTCTACCAAATGGGCTCTGAGAAGTGATCTGAAATACTCCCTCAAATACAATCTTGAATAGATCAAGTTTTCCATAAAATACTTCCTTTGCATAACTAGGAAATGTGAAGGGCATGTTCTCCTCTGCATACAGAGGTCTCTTGCTGCATAGGTCCAATAGGCATCAGCAATCCTAGTGCTGACAACTACTTGCCATAGACCTAATCTGGAACAAAAATTCTTGCAACCTCCTTGAATAGTTTCAACTGATTCATTACAAAGGTCATTCTTGACTTTCAATTGCTAATCTTTTTTTCTCCAGCTAATCCTGTACTTTGCAGAAAAGATGGTGTGCCTAATTTGTGTTATTACTGCAAGAATTTATTAAAATGGAGCTTTAATGGGATCAAGGCACAGTGGGTCAGGTTCCCACCTCCAAGGCCAGAGCTGCAGAGCACAGTAATGTCTCTTTTATTAGGCAGAATCTAAACTAGCAAGATGCTTTGGCAGCATTGTGAATGGGCATGAGGCACTTTCTTTCCCTTATCCTGCCTTTTTCAAAAGAAAAGAAAACATAGCATGCTCTTCTAACTAGTTGAAAGAATAAGGAAGTTGTTCCATAGTGGGACACATCAATCAGCACCATATTTCACCCAGGGACAGAGGAGAATTTGGCTTTTTTACAGCACTATCAGTGGAGAGAATTAAATTGTTTTATCTACTTCTAAGCACAGTTTTCATCTGGTTTAGACAATAGATTAAATGGACATAAAGGAGCAGAATCGACCGTGTTTTACAGACTGATGATGATATCAAATGTGATCGTTCAGAGCAAGGAGCCCCTGGCTGTGTTGTACTTTCCTGTAACGATGCCCTCAGCATCCTCCAGGCCTCCTTCCCTGGCAATGACCTACTTACCCAGTCTCTGGAGATTCCTTGGCCAGGGAATAAGGAGCAAAGTGAGTATTTCCATTACTACACCAAGTGGAAAAGTTTGCAAGCACTGTGTTCTTTTTTGTGCTTTCTGGTCACATCTGCCCTCACACAGGCATGTCCAACAGAGAGGTAGAACCAAAAAAGACCACAAAAAGCTGTGTAGCGTATGGCACACTGCTGCATGAATATCTTGTAGCCCTGGAACCCCATGCCTTCCAGGCCTGTGCAAAATATCTTTAGCACAAGCAAGACAGGATCACAGTGGAGCTACATCTTGAACCCTGTGTCATATTTTAGCCCTACCATTTCAGAAAGTACATAGCTGACATGGAAGGGGTAGAGTGAAGAACTAATACAAAGGCAAAAAATTGAAGCAACTTCCATATAGGCAATAGTCAAAGATACAAGAACACTTTGGTCCAGAAACTACTTGGACATGTGAAAAAGTATTTGATGCTATCCCACATGACATTCATGGGTCTAAAATGGAGAGACGTGGATTTGACAGATGGACCACTCCATGGGTAAGGAATTGCCTGGATGGTTGCACTCATAGAGTTGTGTTCAGTGGCTCGATGTCCAGGATGGCACTCATTCCTCAGGGATCAGTATTGGCAGCAGGGCTGTGTAACACTTTTGTTGGTGGCGTGGACAGTGGGATTGAGTGGTCCTTCAGCGAGTTTGCTGGTGACACTGAGCTGCGTGTGATGGGGTTGACATGCTGGAGGGAACCTGGGCAGGCTTGAGAGGTGGGCCTGTGTGAACCTCAAGAATTTCAAATTCATGAAGCCAGGTGCAAGGTCCTGCACCTGGGGTGGGGCAATCCCTAACACAAAGACAGGCTGGGTGGAGAATGGATTGAGATCAGCCCTGAGGAGAAGGACTTGGGGGTATTGGTTGGTGAGAATCTCACCATGAGATGACAGTGTGCACTTGCAGCCCAGAAAATCAGCTGTATCCTGGGCCACGTCCAAAGCAATGTGACCAGCAGCTCGAGGGAGGTGATTCTGCCCATCTACCCTGCTCTCGTGAGATCCCACCTGTAGTGCTGCATCCAGCTCTGGGGTCCTCAGCACATGGATCTACTGAAGGAAGTCCAGAAGACCATGAAGGTGATTAGAGGGATGGAACACCTCTCTTGAGAGACTTGGGGTTNGAGGGGAGGGGAGAGGAGAGGAGAGGAGAGGAGATGCTGGGGCAGCACTTGAGAACACCTTAACCAGGGCAGTTTATGTGTGACCATTGTTTCTCTGATTATAGCTCAAGCATATTGCGAGACTACATCTGTTCTAAAGTTCTCTCTTTATTTCCTAATTGTCTTGATGTGTAAAACTCATGTATTACCTTGTGTGTAAGGTTTATTTTTGCGCCTGCTTGCAAAGCTTGTTTCCATTAGATGTTGCTTCCCTCTGAGGTGCTGAGCTTCATCCACTTTAATCCACTTAGGAGTTGAGCTGCAATTCACAATGAGCTGGAGGTGATGGTAACTGCATAAACATCAGGAAGAGTGTGTTTTCTTTCCAGCACAAATCAGTTCACTTGGCTAGGGCTCTGTCAGCCTCATTTACAGAGGTGAAAATATTTAGCCTCTTTGGAAATCTACAAACACAAAAGCATGAGATAAGTGGTAAGTATTAGCTGAGGGATTGTAACACTTCAAAGAGACATTGCCACCATGATGGAATTTCCTTAGCAATGAGGAAAAGACATTGCTTAGAGTAGAGGAAGAAAATATAATTCCTTCTTGTTCACTCGCTGAATGCATAATTGTAAATCAGCCTTGACCAGATGACATGAGAGGAAGAAATGCTGTTCCTGAAGTTGCTTAGAAATCAGTGTCACTAGCACTGACTGCTCCAAACAGTTGTTTTTAAACTGAGGACAGTAAAATTACAATCCCTGCCATGCACAGCAGCAGCAACAGATAATGTAACTAAACAGCTTCTATTCTGAAAATTAAATGCAAAATTAAATGCAAGTGCTCTCAAAGGGTTGGGTTTATACTCATTCAATGAACAGCCGCAAGCAATTGATTACTGAGTGTATACATTAGAAAAATTCCCTTTCTCTGCAAGCAGGTGGTTTCAGCTATAGACCCTGTACTGCTACTAGAAGGTGCACATCCTGAGACCTGTGGTGTTCTGTCCGTTTATGCCAATGGGAAGTCTATCCAGTTATAATCAATGTGCTTATCATCGTTCCAGTCTCTGTAAAACACACACATACACACACACATACACACATACCACGGGTTGGAGGAAATTACAAGCGGGCCATTATAATGATTAAGTAACCGAGAAATCTCTTGATAAGTTCCAAGTAATTTAGTTTTCCCTGGAGCCACACTGTTGACTCCACAGAGAGAGCAGTGCCAGCAAGAGAGTGAGGGTCTGGCTGGGAGGGAAGCCATCCTGCAGCTCTACTCGTGCATGCAAACAGAGTTTCTGGGAACATTCACCTCCTTAATCACGCATCCACTGAGCTCACTTTTTAAAGCTACAATTATGTTACACGCTCCCGCCAAAAAAGCAGCTGACACATGATGAAATTTTAAAGAATTCTATTTCCTCTCTGACTACAGCACTCGTCCTGCCCCACAATATTGTTTTTGACATAGAAAGTTCATAGAAAGTCATTCCGTTTCTGTAAATAAAGATTTGGGGAGAGAGCACCTGGATGGCAGATCCCAGGTCCGCCAACTTTCTTCTTTTAGAACACGGGTTTTCAAGAAACAGGCAACATTCTGCTGAGACAAAGAGGGTGTCATGGGTTAACCCGAACAAACCCACTACAGAGAGATACTGACAGACTTCTTTATATTAAAACTACTTCTTAGTCTAGTCTTGGTGATTAAGAAACAAAGTCTTAAAGATGGATTGCAATTTAGCTAGGAGCGACTCTGCAGGAGAAGCACAAGGAAACGAGCTTCCAGAGAAACCTGGCTTAGCATCTGAAGTACCTACAGTGCTACGTTCCTCTGACACAAACCCATAAAGTACCAGTGCCCGAGTAGCACTACTCCATATGCACAAAAATAACTGCACAGGACCTACACTCAGACCTCTTAGACAATTTTGAATGTCTCTCACCACACAAAGTAAGTTGGAATGAAGGAAGTGGGTATCAAAGCATAGGAGGTTCCCTGTGCTTTGAGAACAACAAGTTCCCTGCTCAGTGAAATCCAGTCCTTGGAACCATCATCTCCAGTACTCAAGTGCACCTTCAGGTGCCAGATACTCCTGCAACTCTGATCCTCAACAGGCTCCAGTTGCTAAGGAATGACATCTTCACAAGTGTTGTCCTCATCTTCATCTGCAAAATAATCAGATTCTGGTGACCCTTTTTTTTGAGGGTCAGATGTTCTACTTATAAATACCTCTTAACTTGCAGGAATATAGCAGCATCCCAGTAACTTATTTCACATTATATGGAATTGTGGCAATGGTATAGCAAAACCTTCTGGTTTTAACCGCAGCCCACCAATTAATGGTATATAGGCACAGTTCAGAGGCAAATGAAGTTTTAACCAAAGGTGATGAGTGGCACTGTGCCATTTTTGTAAATGGAAGAGAAGCAAACACCAAAATCTGAAACTAACGCAATTTTCTGTTTTTCATGGAAGAAAACAAATATTTGGCTATAAAAGTAGATCTGCTCTTTCAAAAAAAAGATGTGAGTGGCATTTTTTTGTTATATTACGCTGGCTCATCACCACCATCACTGAAGTCAAAGGCATGGGGAGACAGCAGCTGATTTCAGCAGAGCAAGGTTAAACCTGTGCTACCTGCTTTTAAAGACCCAGACCCTGCCCAGAGGGCCCTCCATGTGCAGAGGCTGGGCAAAATCAGGGCCCAAATAGCAGAACTTCAAGCAGGAGGGAAGTAGGTGAAGAAGAGACTGCAGTGAGTTTTGATGAAAAGGGAACTATCAGTCTATGGAGAAGCTGCTAACAAAAATACTCAGGGAGCAGCTCTGGGTCTGTCTTTAATGTTTTTGTGAGTGACCTTGATATGCAAAGCAAGTGTGCTGCTGGTATTTGCTCACAACATAAAGGAGACAGGCCCCGTTTTTCTAGGAGAGGCTTGCAACGCCAGGAACTGGAGGAGCAAGGTGACAGGAGACACTAAAATGGGATTAAATTCAAAGCTACTCAACACAAGATCATGTATTTGTGGAGTAATAGTGAGAACTGCTACCATAAGCTGAGAGCTCATTAACTGGAGATGACTGAGGAGAAGAAGCAGGGAGCATTAGTTAATTATAGGATGACTTAAGCTACCAGGTGATGCAACTATGAGAAAAAGCAAACGTGATCCTAGGATATGTCAGCCAAGATATTCCCAGAGAAGACAGCTAGTGGTTGTCATGACATAAAGCAGTGGTGCAACAAGGAATGGTAATAACATTCAAATGGTTGTACTAGTTCAGGCCAAGGCTTCTCCTAGCCCATGGCCCTTTCTTCAGCTGTGGCCAGAGTAAGAACAGGAAGAATAAGAATAGGACAAGCACATCTAAGACTTCCTTCTGATACTCTCACAGCCTTGAAACATTTTCAGCTTAGGGGATTTCCTCTGTTAATTGTTGTTTGACTATTAAGCAATCCACAATGGATTTTTCTGCTAAATGATTCTCAATCTACTCCTGAGCCAGTGTAAATTTCTTGAATCCACTTTGTCCTTCTGCATGGACTTCCCTACCTTTACTGCTTATCACATGAATAATCACTGCCTTTTTTTTATGTTTTGGGCCTACTTTCAAATAATTTTGTAATGTTTCCCCTAATTCTTCTAAAGGATGTAACACAGAGCAGTCAATCTCCATCAAGCTTTTCCCAAATTTTATAATCTTCTATCACAAGTTCCCAAGAGACCTCTCTCTTCCAGGCCAAACAGGTCCTATGTATTTAGTCAGTTCGTACCCCGATCGTTCCTGCTGCCCTGCTCTCAGATTAAGTAGACCTTTTCTAAATTAAGGACAGCAGGACAGCTTTCAAAGTTGCTTAAGTCACAGGTTGTGTCATGAAGATGTGTCCTCTTTCTGCTCCTAATAGTTCCTATATTTGATGTGGATGGGTATTTTTATTTTGCTTTCTGATGCGTATAAATCTAGTGTTTGTATGCCTAATCCAGTCATCCATGCCCAGGAAATACTAGCTTCACCTTGAAGAGAAACTGAAATACAAAATCAAACTAAGATAATGAGTGACATGAAGAGTCCATTGCATGAGTTGAGTTTAAAAGAAAAGTTATGATTCTTCTCCTTCTTCTTATGATTCTACAAAGCACTGAAAACACCAGGAAAGGAGCAGAGTTATTGAAAATGAAAGGCAGTGTTGAGACAAAGATCTAAATTCGGCTTGGGTGTAAATGAGGGTTGGATGCAATCAGACTGTTGATTAGAACAAAGCCTGGAGACTCTGAAACAGCCTCTGAACATAAAAGAGGGTAAAAAACAAAATTAGTTTCAGGATGGGGCAGAGTCAGTTTGTGAAAGGTTGGTTACCTGCAGTACTGGGAGATTCTTAACACAGGAAGGCCCCACCTAGGTATGCATTTAATAACAGATGAGGTGCTCCACACCAGCTCCCTCTGCAGCTGTAGTCAGGCCTTCCCAAGGGTGATGCTGCTTGCTTGCCTTTTAAGACAGAGTACAATTCTCTGCACATAGACATCCAGAGAGCGACCAAAAGCATTCACAGGGAAGTAAAGGCAGTGAAAGCACGAAAGGCTGTAAAGCTTGCTGCTGGTTAGGGTTACAAGCCATTACGAGATGAAGAATTAGCTTGAGCAGATATATGGGAGTAAGAAACCCACATTAATCCTACTGCAGAGCAATGTGGTGGGAGGAGCAGGCTACATAATCCCTAACCATTTAAATAATTCAATACTTATTAAATAGTTAAATCATTTAAGCAATTATTTATGGATTCACTAATCCCCTCATTTATTGTTTCTTGTGTAGACAATCTTGGAGTAACAATTACTGCAAATATCAGAGCTTATAATAGGTCAGATAACAGAAATAACTAGGCACCAGATAGACCAAAAAAACCTGATTTGGTTTGGAATAAGGGGCTTTTTGATAGTTTTTAGGTGCTTTTTTTCACCTGTCTCAGCATTTATAAAACCTCAGACTACCACCACATTAAAGAGAGAGAGAAGAAAAAAGAAGACAGAGCTGCCAGAAGTCTTCAAGATCACTCTTTTCCTTATCACTGGATTTATGACTAAAACACTAGAGGATACATGCTGGAAAGCTAACTAGGCAAAGGTATTATTGTATACACTGGCATAACACAGGCACATTTCAGAGAAGTGTAAAGCAACTTTAAGACATTTCTTTTCTCTTGGGAAGTCAGAAAACTGGGAGGGTCATTTCCATACACTCAAAGAGGTCCTGTCTCACAGGCAGGGAAAGTAAAAGTCTTCTTTACTAAATTGCCAGTAAGGGTGGCAACCCTGATTCAAAAAAGTGAGACTAGTGCAGTGAAACTCTCTTTACCTCTGCTGCCAAACAGCAACCAGGCTCTTTAATGCCAAAAGATTCAGCCTAGTGACATTGGTTGTAGTGCTACGCTTTAGTGCCAAAGTCACCCAAGCAAAACCTGCTGTCCAGAAGGACAAAGATTAGAAGTTGACTACAGATAGATCTTGTTAAATAATCTTACATCATGCAAATACGAAATATGAAAAAATAATGTCAATTTTCTATAAGGTGCATGGAAAAAAATACATATAAATGTTGTTTAAAACTATTTTTACTTTGGTGTATATAAGCAACGCACAAATCATTCTTTTCTCAACAAAAAATATACTTTGCCCATCACAGAAGCACAAAAATGTGGGTCTGATAATAACTCCATAATTTTCTTTCAAGACTATAGGAGGGATGTATCACAAAGGCAACTGTAGAGTTGCAGAGGTAAAGATTCACACCACCCACCTGTAGACACCTCCCAAATGTGCATGCATGGAGACCAGCAGAGCACAATACAACCTCTCTAAAACACAGTCCCAGTAAATTAAAATTCTTTAAATCTTGTTTGGAAAAAGACAAACGACAACAACAAAAAAACCCTCATGATTTCTGTTCTATTCCCACTGGGGCTGTGTCATCTCATCATCAAGAATAACAATAAAATCAATTCATTACTTTCCATTGAAGGCAGCCTCAGGAGACAGATCAAAGAATAAGAGGAAATGAAAGCTGACCGACTTTATCACCTTTGGAGTCAGTCCCAAAGATCTCAAATTAATTTAGATTGGTGGGGCAGTGCATAAAAGCTGGCAAGTTCTTTTGCCGGTGCAGAGCCTCTATACAAACCAGCGCAGTGCTGTTGTCTCTGGGGCTTTTCAGTAAGCCAAACGTTTTCGTGAGCGCTAAGTACTTTTTCCTTTGGTCATTTCAAGTTTATTACCGTCTGCGGGAGGAATATTTTCATGTTTTCCTCTCGAATTCTGCCGGGAGCCATCTGTCTCTCCTGAAAGACCCAGTTGTGACATTTCTGCATGCAAACTCTTTCCCGGTGGGAGGCTGCCGGCCGTCAGCCCTTTCTGCTCCCGGCAGCAGCCCTGAGTAGCCAGCCACCCTGGAACACCATCCCAAGCACACAGCGGTGCCCGCAGGAGCTGGGGGCTGTCTGCAGCAAACCCTCCCCTCTGCTCAAGAAAGCAAAGCAGTTCCCCAAAGCTGCAAGTCACAGGAATTCACCAGGGTTGCTGCAGCACAGAAGCTCTCTGGAAAGGGCCTGTGACCCAGGGGGGCTGCTCACATGGGGAGAATGGTTCCCCCCTCCACTGATTACAGGGGCAGCACAAAACCTGACTCCAACCTCTCTCCCTTATCCACAACATGTCTCTGAGATTCCTCACCCTGCCGTTTATTTTTGTCTCTTTCCTATGAATTTGATTTCAGAAGCTTGAGAACAGCCTTCCGAGTGCTAGTTTTCCCTCCGGACTTTCCTTGCCATGCCTTATTGTATTTCATTTTCAAACCAGATCACTATTTCCTTTTCAGCCTTTGTTTTAACACCCAGGTGCTGGACAACCAAACATGAGACTGGCTCTGTGCAACTTCCATCTTATCCCAGGCCAAACTTCACAGCATCTGTGGCATCACATGCCAGAGAGAGAGAGATTCTGATAGACACCTTCCCTTCCCTTCCCTTCCGTCACTTCCTTGGCAAATAGCTGCCTCTTGGAAACACCCAGTTAGTCAGTGGATCCCATTAGCCCTGGTGATTCAAAGTTGTGTAATCCGCAGCTGCAGACAGGCACTGCCTTTTTCCTTTCCACTGTGTGCAACTCTCCGGATGGCATGAAGGTATTCAGCATCTCTGACCTGATTTCTTAGCAGCCAACAACGTGGAGCCCAAGATTACAGGGCTGCAGCATCTCCTTCAAAAGGAGATGTGCTTGATACCTTAACATCTTCTTCATGAGCTGTAGAATGCTTTGAGCTATGTGTTTTAGAGAAGCTTCCAGGTACCTAGGCATTCCTCACTGTGTGATCAAGCCTCACCACCAAAACCAGGGCCCTAGGAAAGGACTCTCTTTTCAGCTACTCACGGAATGTCCAAAAAAAAAAAAAAATTATTCCTTCATTCAGCCTCAGTTCTACATTCAGTAGGAGGTAAAACCTCATAAGAAACCTGTATTTTATGGAATAGTTCCTGATCTTCCAATTTGACTTCTTAACTTACCACCTAAGGACTCCCACAAAGGAGTCCCACAATACAAACTTTACATATCCTACTATATAAGCCAATTTCTGAGGCTCAGCCATGAAAGAAAGCTGTTCTAAAGAGCTAAGAAAAGGTGAGTTTACTGCCATCAGAAATCTATACTCTTCACAGTCAGTTTGAAAACCAACACTTTCTTTCGCTAGCCCCCTCACTATGTTGCCTCCCTGGAGAGCAGCTAATATTTGTGGAGGTTCTCCTTGCCTGTTATTTAGCATGGTGGAAATACATCATGATTAAGCTTCGGCATGAACTGTGTGCTCCAAAAAGTGAAACTCTGCCTTAAGTTCATCTTTTGATCCGCAGGCACTGAAACTTGCGTGCAAATAAAAAATAAAGAAGTTGAGATTTTTTTTAACTGTCTGACAGCTGCTCCTGGACTTGAATGCGAGGAGTCATTTGTCCCAGTGTAGTTCCTGATGGATAGATCCACATGATCAAAACCACTTTGAAAAGCAAAGTATAGTCAGGCTGCTGGCAAGCTTAGAGGCAGAAGGAAAGAGAGACAGAAGGACTTTTCAGCTGCTTTTCCTGGTGGTCAGTTCAGCTGAGTGTCGAAGTACAGCAATAGTCTAAAGCAGAGATGCTGTCACAGGCGCATGCCAGCCTCGTCTGTAAATAAATAAAAGCCATCATTTTCCTCTGCTATGAATCTGGCACTTTGCACCAACACTAAATTGATTTAAAACCTTCCAAAGGAAAAGCCTCAATGTTTAATTTCTCTGGCTAGCCTTAGATTCTTGGCCCTACTTTTATTTTCCATAACATCCAGTTTATTTCTTTTGACGTTTGTTATCCTTCAAAAATGCTATTGTAATTAGATCATGACACTCTACAACTATCTCCAAACTTAAATATTCCCTTTCATTTAAGAGACTTTATGTGTAAATTTCATGAGGTTTTGAACAATGTTATCTTGAAAGTACACTGCGTTCAGTGCCAGGGTGAAAGGAAAATAAACTCATAGAAAATAAAAAGCAATTCAAACTTCTACCTCAAAACTCAAATTAAACTCTTTTGATCCTCCAGAATAACTTACTTGATTTTATTTATTTTCCCATTCTTCTTTGCTTCCTCTGTTCAGACTTGGGGGGGAAATACTGCATGAAAAAAAACCCCTACTTTTTACTGTATTTTCAGCTCAGCAAGGACTGGAAAATTAATGAGAAAGCAGTGTGGCCTGAAAGTAATCTCTGTTCATTTACCTCAGGAAAGTTGTCTGACTAAGGGCTGTTATGTAATAAATTATCTGAAATATGGATCTGTCCATTTTAAACTGGTGTAATTCCACAGACTCACCTAAGGTCACTCACTGGTACTGCCAAACTCGTTGCTCCCCAAATGACTTTGAGTTCAGCCTCACATCGTTCACCGTTAAATAGTTCTCTCTTCTCTTTTTTCCAGAGTGGCTGTGGCCTAAACCAGAAGACTGTTTTCTTTTCCCAGTGAAATTCATCTGCTGAGGAAACCTCTCCAAAAAGCAAGCAAACCAAATAGCAGTTGGCTTTTAAAGATGAGAGTTTCATGCTCGGTCTTTGTCCCCAAGTGCACATGACAGCTTGGGAGTTCGGTTGGAACCTCTTCCTAACTGCTGGCTACCAGCTTTGAGGGCCCCTTTCCACACCAGCATCCAGGGATTCATCCATACATTTCCCCCCAGTTTTATGTATGGCCCAGAAGCAGATGCTGGCCTTGACTTGGCAGAGCTTTGTGACCAGTCGCATAAACACACCTTCAAGACGCTGAATACAAGAGCAGATGAATGCCAGGGGAGGAATCTCTGAGCTGATCTCAAGCAAGCCTTCTTCAAGAAAGAAGAGGCAGGAAAAAAAAAAGCATGCAAGAAAAAATATTAGAACCAGCTCCAATAATGTTCACACTGCCGTTGTATACTAATGGCACGAAATTTCTGCAAATCCCACCAAAACAGGGTAGTGTTATACAGAGATCCCAAACAGCAAGACAAGCAACCGAGTCCCAGAGATGGTTCCTTTTACCACAGACACATTATGGGGTCCAACCACAATCACCCACAGACCATCTGACCTACCTGATCCTGCTGCTACACAATAGCCCACTGTGCTGGATATGACTCAGATTTTATGTTCATGCTGTGGGTATATAATCGCCACCCAACCTGCTCAAACTGGCATCTAAATCACACTTGCCTTGTTGGCTTGATTTCCTTGAAGTTTCAGACTACACTCAGGCTCCCAACTCTCTCATCCCTATCTCAACCACCCCATCCCATAACAAGGCACATAAAGTCAGCACTTCTAGATACTAAAAGGACGTCAAGTACGTTTCTTAACATGCTGAGGAGACACGACACCTTTTTCTGCCACTGATGTGCTCAACATTTAGGAGCCCAAACCAAACTCCTGGGACTTTTAAAACTGCAGAGGGTTTAAGGCACTTGGCCTTAGATCAGTTGCCAAAGAAATCTGTTAATTTGGTGATTTGTTTTGTATTGATTGGTAGATTTCAAAGCAGATGGAAGTAACGCACCTTTTTGGCACATTTCATAGCTGAAAAGCAGCTTTCTTGGGCCTGCCTGTGAGTTTGTCCTTCCCCTTTCAAACTGACTGCCCTCAACATCCAGTCACTGGGGTGCCTTGCCCAAACCACCAGCTGTTCCTCTGAAGCTGCTCCTTCTCCCTGGTCTCTGTATTCCCCCAGACCAACAGGCAGGCTCTGGAAAGCAGCCCTGAAAGAAGAGTTAATGAAAGCCATGGAGGATCCACATGAACACACCCAATCTCCCCACAGTGAGACACCTACAGTGTCCCAGTGCTCCATACAGTGATCTCCAGAGGCTCTCACACAATAGCCTTGTTTTTAGACACATTGTCTAATGCTCATGCTCATGTTTCTTAAACCTTGAAATGTTGATTCAGCCTGTACTTAATGTAAAACTTCTTAGAATATTAAAAAAAAAAAAAACCTCAAGCATTTCATCTAATAATTAAAAAAACTATTTCAGGCAATTTTGAGGTCCTTTTCTTTGTGATTCAGGTTCCCGCCAGGGCCACTTGGTTTCAGAAATGAAGGATCGGTTCAGGATCTTTAGGATAAAGCTGTAACTGAAATCCATAGGCATTATTTCTCAAGTGTCAAAAGGAGTGACCACTCTAAGGCCATTCTGAATGTCTCTCCCCTTTAAAACCTCCTTTTCTGAATCCATTCTAATCTCTAGGAGCAAACACATGGTAATATCATTAATATCCTTTTCTGCCACACAGGTTTGTTTCCTTCCTCTGCTGATATACAGTACAACTCACAGCATCAATTCACCACTAGAAGGAACGGCTGTGAATGAGGAGGAGTTCCAGAAGTTTCAGCTCCTTTCACCTTTTAGACCACTGGAGTAGTCCTCAAAACATGGTTCCACACCTCTACGTTTGAATGCCTGTCAGAGGGAATCTGATCTCCTCTTGTACTTTTCCTCTTCTGAAACAAAACAGTTCATACTGGGAGGAAATTCATCCAGGCTTAATTCCCCCAGTATAAAACTCGGTGACTTTTTGGGTGTTCTATGAACAGATCAGAGGGACTGACTGTGTGCTTTGTACAGTTCAACTAAGTGCAATTCAGGTTTGAAAAATGTGTGAAAACAATAGAAGTGCAAAGTTCCTGGGAATGAAACTGACCTCTTTCTTCTACTGTTGAGGGAATTAAAGGGGATGCTCTTTCCAGTTAACAACAGTAGTACAGTCAGTATGTCAGGGTCAAAATGCTCCTCCAGTTTCCGCAAGTACAAGATGGAAAGAATTTCATGAGACATTATCAGAAAGAATTCACAGTGAGATAAACACTTACTTCTTCCATTTGTTTTCATTCAAGCTTGACTTGTCACTAGTAATTATGACAGAGGATGTGATAAATGTCCGTTCAACATTTGTAAGAACAATATACTCAACCTAAACATGAGAACACACAGGAAAAAAAGACTAATCATAAGCTAATTACTTCTTTCACTAATTGTTACTGCTCTGAGTCACTGTTTCTATGAATTGCCTCACTTTTTTTTTCCCTTCAGGAATTAAGCAAAGGAATATTTCAACCTTGTCGTGTTTCTTACCTAGAATCTTTTTCTTTTAAGGTTATTTGTTTTATTTCTCCTTGACAAGAGCTTGTTGATGTTCCAAAACCTTGAATTTTACAGCTTTCATAAATCTATGTAATGGCTAAGAAGAGGTAAAATACCAAAATGCTGTGTTTTCTTTCACCCAAATGTCCCTCCTGTGGCACTACACTCTTTTAAGGGAGTTGGATGGAGCTTGAATTACAATTTAGACTTTTAATTTAGATGCTTTACTCCTCTGTCACCTGCTACTTTTCCAGGGGGTGGAAAAGCTCTTCCGACACAGAGATAGAACCTGTTCTGCTTTGCTTTCATACCTTAGCAATGGGTGAAACATCTCGAGCAGACCACCTTCTTACCATTCCTGAAGGAAAAATAAATGTGATAGTTTCAAAGTCTTGACAATTCCCGCTGCCAGGAGAATAAAAATCACACCAACAACCCTGGAGAGCAGGTGTCATAGGTAGGTGGTGAGGAAAATGACACAGGCTCTGTTGGAAGATTACAATTGATAAACCAGATACATTTAGAAAAGTTGACATTTCACTGAGTCGAACATTTCCATCATGAACTATTGTGGTTCTTTCATCAAAATGTCTGTGTAAAATAGCAAAACTGAACAAACATTTTGGAGTCTTGTAATAAGCAAGGGAGTTTCACAGACGCAGATACCTGTGCTGCTCCTAGGTACATTCTGTAGAGCCACATGGGCTCTCAAACCCACCATCACACTGTCCAGAAATGGATCCATGTATCATGTTGGACATTTTCAAGGGGTTTGTGCTGCTAGGTAGGGTTTCTACTTATCTTATTATTTCATTTTAAATGACAAAATCTAGATTCTGCAGGTAACTGTGTAACTCCTGTGGTTCTGAGTGCTCTCCCATTCTCCTGGCTTCCTAAAAGGTGTAGGATTCTCAGTGTTTTACAGTAGATCCTCAGCAACCTGCTGGATTTACCTCTTGGTAAAAATGTACTGCTTCTCAAGTACTGCTTCAGGTCTGTCATTCACTTAACATTTGAGAAATGTGAGAAGTTCTGTATATTCCACAGTCTCTGGGGAAAAGAAGAAAAAAACCCACCAACTATCAGCAAATGAGCAGGGGCAAAATAAACAAATTGCTCTTTAGAAGCTGCACAGTCTAACAGTTACATAGCAATTTGGAGTTATTGTCAACAACCCTATCGCCTTGGAGACTGGCTGACGCTGCAGAGAAATATTAGATGGGAAATTAAGGTTAACAAAGGGTTTCCTACTGTTGTTCCTAGCAATAGAAGTACTTTACACATCAGTTCTAATTCTGTTGAACTGGGAAAAAGGAAATGGGAGAAGAAAATTTAAACAGGGACCACCCATTAAAATTAGAGGTACCTCGTTCTCAATAAACTCACTTTCCCACCCAAAAATCACTGCTGCAGCCTTACTTCACCTTGACTGACTTGTTCAGAGCCAATCTTTTGATTGCAGTTGCTTTAAAGTTCTGTGATTTTGCCATTAACCCAAGTTCAGTAGCTGTTTTTCAGCAAGGTCGTGCTTCTGTTCAGGTAGAAACATGACATGGCAATGCCCTCAAAGACAGGACGAATTGTTTATCCAAAAGCTGTCTCAGGCAACGTGCGAGCCCGACAAGCGGTGCCATTGATGCAATGCTGTCTCAGCACTGCTCACCCCCGTGCACACCAAATGTTCCAACTGAATATGAACTCGAGTCTCTTGATAACAGCTGTGTTGTGTTTTGCTTTCCAGCAAGACTCTGACGTGAATCAAATGAAAGACAAAAATTCCCAATTCTCTTACACAGTTGCATCAGCAGTAATGAAAATATTTCAAGAGGTCTAGAAATTCATTTCCAGTCAAAGAGTGCCTTTTCCGCTCTTTTCCCCAAGTACTGTAATGCTGCCATCTTGCACTGAGAGACCCTCAGGTGTTCAGAGATCATACTGCCAAATCCACGTTAGTATGAGTGGTTATGGCTCTCCATGTTCCCACATGCTTGGGAAAGACAAGTTGGTACATTGAAGTAGAAGCAGCACAGAATGCTTGCTGAGGGCATCTTTCATCAGGACTCTGAGAAGGAGAAACATTCCCCAGCTCAGGATCCTGTCTGAAGAGAAAAGCCTCTCACCCTTCTCATTCACATGGAGAAGAGTACACCCAGCCCTGGACACTGGACTTCACTGATTACAGTTTTCCTTGTTCAGTCAGTCCCTCTCCTTCTTTTCAGCCACAGTGCTGACTCTAGCTGTCTTCCCATACACCTCCCTCTTTGCTCAATCCTTCATCCACTTAAACTGAATTTCTCAGCCTCCCAACACTGTTTCTCTCCCCTCTTGCCACTTTGACCTGCTGAGCTCCCTATAAACCTCCCCGTATTTGCTAAGACAGCTTTCTCCTCCATACTACAGTGGCATCAGGAAAAGACCGTGCACAGGAGAGCTGTTGTGCATTCTGTTCTCACTTCCAGCAGCTGTCCACAGCAGTTCAAGACACCGTCACAGGAGATGCTTTCCAGCCCACCACAGATGCTCTAAAGGGATGGAGTCGGCACACAAGGACATTGCCAGGGCTGGAAGTTGGCCAGTCAGGAAGGTGTCTTCAGGAGATCTGAATTCTAAAAAGGCCTGCAAGCTTCTACTGTGCAAATTTGTGCAAAATGCATATTTCACATGACTTGTAACTTGAATATACTTGGAGAGATTTTCAGAGGGATGGAAAAGAGCCATTTTTTATAGAAAAGCAACAATTTCCTACAGTATTTTGAATCTCTCCTACAAAGCAAAGGGAAGAATGAAAATGAGAGCATTAAAAATACCCCACTAGAGTGATAATAAATTTTAATTTGTATTTCATTTTACCTTGAACTCTTCTTTGGGAGGAAAAAAAAGCCATTCTGGCTTCATTTGCCTGTTACACTTACCTTATGGCAGCACACTGCACTGAAAATTTCAGCCTGCCTGGGTGAGCCTTGAGAACATGAGTAATAATTAAAAACATAATATTGAGCTGCCAGGTATCACATGACTTTAATGATAACCAAAGCTACCAGCCCGACCTATAATCACACCTTGAACAGAACAGAAATGAACCAGCCATTTCTAACCTCTTTATGCTCATTATCACTACGCCTTTATTTTTTTCCCACCTGCCACTCATCTCCAGCTCCTCCCATCCCAGCCTGAGTACAGTGTGAAAAGACCAGTCACAGCCTGAGGGCTATGATTGTTTACTAGGACATGTACACGGAAGATTTCACTACATCTGGCCTATTAATGCTACAGCACATGGTACAGTAACATCATAATATTTTCAAGCAACTGTGTAATGCTCTATTCTTTATGAATCAGTCAAGAGTTTCATTATCTAAATCCATGTGAGAACACAGGAAGCTGTGTTTCCCCAACTCCTGAAATATCTGCCTCAGGAAGGAAGGTATATTGTCTTTTTGATGCCCCTGTTTTGCTTGTGAGGTGGTTCTGTGTGCCTGTTTTGCAACAGCACTATAAAAGCAAACTAATTCAAATCTGCCATGGAAATGCCATGTTTGTTAGACGCAGTTTGCATCCTTTTAACTCAAGGGTGACTAGATCTTGAGCATATCTCTAATGTTATCAAAATCTCTATGATCTGAGGAGCTCCAAAGTATGATTGCTGCAGTGTGAGCTGCAGTAGGAAATTAAAAATATGAAAATGATACCCTGCATTTCAATCACCCCATGTTTTTGTTTTAGGAAAGGGAAACATACTTCCTGAAAATCTTTGGCTAAGTCCAGGACAAAAAAAAAAAAACAACAAAAAAACCCCCACTTTACTCCTTCCTTTTAGTGTGTGAAAAATAATATCTGTGGCAAGGGATGATTTTTATGACCTCTGAAGGCATGAAAGCAGAGCTGAAATAATAATGATTATCCAGACTTCAATGTTCCAATGTTCCTAACTCTTTGGCTACACAAATCCTACTCCAGGCAGCAGGATTTTGATATAACTAATAAAAACTAAAGACACTGAGATTCAGCACAGTTTGGAAAGCAATACTAAGCAAGTGCAAGTTGCTGACATGATAAATCTCAAGTCACAAGTGTAAATCATCATATTTCTGTGAAGTTAAATTTCGTGGACTTAAAAGGAGGCTAGCTTTATAAGGCTTCAAAATAGTTTTTGAAAATTATGCTCTTTTTTCTATTCTCTGCTCTTCCTTCCCTTCCAACAAGAGACACAGTGCAGAGAAGCACTTACACACGTACAACGAGACAACATCAAGTCCCACTATCAAGTCCCACTAGTGTCAGGTGGGAACTGCACTGGAATTTACACCACCCTAAACTACCTTTTCGACTGTTTGAGTTTAGACCTGGGAAGAGCACTGCCAGCCGGGCAAGGGAGGGGATTATCCCACTCTGCTCTGCACTGGGGTGGCCTCACCTTGAGTCCTGGGGGCAGTTTTGGGTGCCACAATATAAACAAGACATAAAACTATTCAAGAGCGTCCAAAGGAAGGCAACAAGGATGGTGAAGGGCCTTGAAGCCGTATGAGGAGCAGCTGAGGTCACTCGGTCTGTTCAGCCTGGAGGAGACTGAGGGGAGACCTCATCACAGTCTACAACTTCCTAGTGAGGGGAAGAGGAGGGGCAGACACTGATCTCTTCACTCTCATGACCAGTGACAGGATCCAAGGGAGTGGCCTGAGGTTGTGTCAGGGGAGGTTTAGGTTGGATATTAGGAAAAGGTTCTTCACCCAGAAGGTGGTTGGGCACTGGAACAGGCTCTCCAGGGAAGTGGTCACAGCACCAGCCCGAGAGAGTTCAAAAAGCATTTGGACAATTTTGTCAGGCACATGGTGTGATTCCTGGGGATGGTGCTGTGCAGGGCTCGGAGCTGGATTTGATGGTCTTTGTGGGCTCCTTCCAACTCAGCACATTCTGTGATTCTGTGATACTATTAATTACCACGAGTGCAAGCAGAGACAAGCAAGCTCTGAGAAAGTTGTCAGTGACTCCCTTTCTGACCATCACTTTGGTCACTAGGGAGTAGCAAGAAGGACAGAAAAGTTACAAGAAGCAATGCAAAGCAGGTAACTGAGTCCACCAAGGAGACATCTGCCATGACAAAAAGGGACGTGGTCAGAAGGAAGTCAATAATCAGGAAGAATCTTTATACAAGGAAAAGGAGCACAGGGGATCCGGAGCCCTGCTGCAGCCTGCCGTGCAGATTGGCACTTATTCCTGTGGTGAGAACACAAGACAGCTGTAAGCAACAGCTTAGCCTAGTGCTCACCAGTAATTCAGGAAATTTCAGACTCACCACATCTACTGTTCTCATATTTACTGGTGTGGGAGAGCTGGCATGTTCTAGCAAGGCTAGTGAAAAGGGATAATGCTTGAAAAAGGTGAAAAGGGGGGTTTTCTTCTTGGGCTCATAAATAAATATTTTTAGAAAGGCAAGATGTTACTTAAGTTTGCAGGATAACTTCTCTGCCTACTACTCATTAGACTGGATAAACATTTTACAGCAACAAAATAAAGTCTAGAAATTGCCCCAGTGGGCTCTGGTAGTCCATATCACTTGTTATTCTTTCTCTCTCATCTTGCAAATCTTGTTTGGTTTTAAAATTTCACATATCCATCTTTATACATAGTCAGCACTGGTCTACTGGTATAAAACAGGGAACAAAACCCCTGAAATGTTAAATATAGTGCATTTGGTCCATGTATATGATCAACTCATAAATTCCCAGCAACAATCTACGGTAAGAAACGAAGAAGGAAAACACACAAAAGGCTGCTGAATAAGATAGAACAGTCATTCAGAACTCCTTAATATATTCTCCCATGGATATATTTGTACTTTATAATTCAGTTTCTCCACTGTCTAATTATCTACAGACAATTCACTCTTGGGTGGACTATAATAGGTTCTGCTTCAGCTCAGCCAAGACAGAATCATAGATGGTTGGTACAGGGCCAGCAGCAAAGGAGTAGAAGATTGCTGAACTGTTTTCAGGGCCACTTCTTATTCTAACCTTCCTACAGTGTGTCCAAGCATAAAGTTATCTTACCTTTTTATGTTCTGCACATGTCCAGGTGTGACGTAGAAGTTTTTACTTTCCTTCTCAATTCAAACATCTTTGAGATGTGAGTAATTACAGCTCACCACTTGTGCAGGGCCCAGACACAGCCTGCCTTCCCACTCTGTCCTTCTAATATCACTGGTTCTGTCTTTTTTCAAGATCGGGTGCTACAGACAATGCTTTCTACTGACCAAATTGTCTAATGTATAATTAAGCATAAGAGCTGGGTTTTCACTACTTTGCTTCAACCTCTTTGCTTAGGAGGCCCGGAACTTGGGGGAAAATCCTCTTTAAGTGCTTTTGAAAATGACAAGTCTACACTCCACAGTTCAACCAGTGTGATACTGCTTGTGCCTGGGAATATAGTGAAAGAGGGATAAACTGAATGCTAGGAGACCTCCATTATTACAGTGCATTAATACCACCGACTTTAACTTCTCTGTAATTCTTACATGCAGCTTCCTGTAATGTTATAAAGTCTCTATTGTCTTGAACAGAACAGAGTCTGGTCTTTCTTCCTTTTTATAACATACTTGACATTTATACTACCATCAAAAGCTTTGAGGTTTTCTTACAGAAGCTCTCAAAGTCTAGCTTCCTGTTCTGATCTACAGGCAGACATAAAATTCACAGCAGAGCAATATATGCACCAGCAAGCTCTCAGTTTCAAAAGTGTTTCTGTGTTTTAGAGTTGTTTTTTTTTTTCATTTTTCTCTCCCAACATTGCACTACTGGCTGATATTCTATTTGAAAATCAGCGTCAAGGTGGTCTTAAGCTCTTCTCTGGGCAAAGATAGACTTCGAAAGTAGTATCTGCCAGACAGCAACACACGCTTCAAAGGAGATTCTTGGAGGCCCTGTATGACCTTTCTATTGCCTGGTTTGCTTTTTCCATCACCTCTTCACCAGAGCTAAAATCTGCTTTGGGGTGTTGATGTGGCAATCAACATTCTACATTGTGAGCTGGAAGAGACCCAGGTGGTGAAAGTTCTCACCCTAAACCCAAAGGTTCTCCCTGATCCCTCAATCTTTCTGCCAAACCATGGGAAGAGTCCACCTGATTCATGTACACAACACAAGTCCAACTTCAGTGGCTTCACTCCAGACTTGGAGCCCCTGGCTGGCAAGAACATCCTGCTATGTAGGTGTTCAGGGTGACATGAATTCTAGCTCCTGCCAGCAAAGACACGCCTGGATCCTCCCACAGAGAGCACCCAAGCTGTTCACAAACAACTATCCTGGAGAGCAAATGTTCCATTCCCTCTACAGGTTTCTCGACATTTTTGAATTTCCTATTGTTCCCAGAGAAGTAACTCCTGGATTATAGCCCTGCTTGGTGAAGCACCTTTCCCTGGAGCTAGGAATATGTTGATTGTGTGAATAAAAGGACCTTGGCAATAGCTTCCACCGGATAATATCCATTTCCTCTCACTAAACAACTCCATTTCCATCAAAAAATATCCTTAGAAGGGTATTTTTCATTTAGATAGTTGTTCTGTCTCCAAGATCAACCAGTCAGACAGGTCCATTGGTTTATTCTTTTCTCTAAAATTTTTTTTTAGCCAGATACATCCTTGTAAGCCAAAGGCACAACTAAAAAGCCAATATCCTCAACATCATTAAATCCTTTGCGAAGGATTTAAATTCAAGACAATAAACTAATGTAGTCAGTGGGCTAATATAAGCTAGGTTAGTTTCCTCTATCTAACTTCTGGCAGAGGCTCTGCCAAATTTATTTGGACTGTTTAAATTGTAGATGGCCCCTTAACTACCTCTACAAAAATCTAGCAGCACATCTTGGTCCACACCCTTTTTTAACAGCAAACAGCAATGCCTTTCAATGCCTCTGAGTGACTGCAATAATTAAGCCTGTTTTGCAGGAGTCTCTGGGCTGCAAAGAGCTAAGGACACTCAACTCATTCTCGTTCATCCATAGGTCCTAAGACAACCACCGAGCAAACCTAGGTCCCTGGATGTTGTTTTTTCCCATGGACTATTCCAGAGTCATGAGGAGTTCAGCAGCAGAGTCCATCATATCTGGCGGTCTGAGGAGTATTTCAGAGAAGAAATTAGTATGCTGTGATCCTGTCCACAAGGGGAGACTGCGGTCAAAGGGGTTGAAGAAGGTGTGTTGCAATGGGGTTCCTGCATCCTTCCCAATGAAGGCAGCCTTGGCCTGTGGAAGAATTATAAAACAGATATAAAAAAGATATTTTTGTAGACATTCTCAGATGTTTTACTTTTCTGACCACATGGCAGCCAGTTCAGGCACAGACTGACCACACAAACTGCCAGGAATCATGGGAACACCACGGTTTTCAGGGCAGGGAAAACACCTACAACCAATAATGAACAGGATAACATCAGGGAGCCTGGAAACCCTGCAGACCATGCCCCAGCTCCCAGGGCCCTTCCCCCAGGGGGGCACCTCCACAAAGGTGGACTACTCCCAGTTCACACAAGTGGAGACATCACATTGCAAGTGGCAAATCTGATGTGCCAGTGAAATACAAAGGGTACTTACCATGGCCCCAGAGATCATTAGGAACCACAAAGTGCAATTTAAGAACCACTAACTTAGGCTTTAATAATATAGACAGCCCATATATGGCTTAAAAATTTTGTCTAAACTTTTCATTTTTATTGATCTGCAAACACACAACAACTTTTCTCACAATCGCTGCTCACATTCTAAAGCCAAGTTTCCAAGCTTCTCACCCAGAATTTTCAGGTTACCAAAGGAAGAAAACCTCTAACACTACAACTCTTAAGCAATAAAAATATTTGTCGAGTAGGATAATCAAGACAGTCCAAATGCTTATATTTCTGATTCATTTGTGCCATAACCTCTACATGATTCCACTCAGAATATTAGTGCCGTGCTAGGCAAGATACTAGGCAAGCTAAAGACAGGCACGCATCAGGATTTCAAAAACCCTCAGCACTCAAGGGTGAAAGAAAATTGGTAAAGAGAAAGAGAATGGACAAATTGTAATGTCAAATTAGTACCCCAGGCTAATGGATAAATAAATAGGTCAACCCCATTCTATCAGTCTGATGTTGACCCTAGTAAAATATCAACACAATTAACAAAAGGATTGAGAACTATGTAGAATTATATCTAGATAATGATAATCAACATATGTTTATGAAAAAATAACTCCTATCAAATAAATTGATGTCCTATCAGGACAGTTTTTATAGCAGTAATAGGGGTGGTAGAACAGCTTAAATATATATAAAGGATTTTGATGGACGCCAACATTTGTACAGAAAGAGAGAAGATGAAGAAATCGATAAAATGTGTGGTAAGTTTAATCAAAAATGTATTGTCAAAATGTCAATGGCCATAGCCATCAAGAAACAGTCTTAAGGGACACTCCATAGGCAGAGAATCCTCTCAGGCATCCATGGCTCTGATCAATCATGGGTCACGATTTGATAGCAAACTTGCAGTGCTGCACTGTGGCCAAAGCCCAAATGCAAACTGTGGGTCCTTGAACAGATCTGTACCAAATCCATTGTGGGAATCGTAGGACTAATCCTGCTTCAGTGCACCTACTTCTGATGTCGAGGGAAACACTGGAAATCAGAGAGGACCTCAAAGAATGGCCAAGGGGTTTTAAAGGTGTGCCTTATGAAGATTACAACCAATCACTCCAATATTTCCTCAAAAAGATAAAGAAAGAAAACTTTACCAAGGAACAGGAATTGATCCACTCTGTCAGAAAATATGAGAACAAGATTCACAGGCTGAAGGCAGAGGCAACTGATGCAGCACCTTCATCAGAGTGGTTACTTTGGACTCCCATTATAGCCCACAGACAAAAATAGGGTCTTGCAGGATGCAGTTCATCTACACCTATTTTAGATATCCAACTTTGGATGACATTAATCGTAGCCCAAAAGTGCCCATGGCTCTTTCCTTACCAGAGAGAGAATCTGGGGTGGAGGGAAACAAGCTTGAATACCCCTTAAGCAGAGATCTGAAGCTGGGAGGGAGATAACCCACCCAGCCTAACTGGAGGTCAGATTCACTTTTGGCAGCACTGGGACAACGCATCAAGAGTCAGAGTAGATTTCCTCCAGCAAAAGCTTCTAAACCAGGGGCAGAAGGTGCACTGCTGTTGTGACAAGTCCCACGGCCTGCATCATGCAGGCGGTCAGGCAGTGCTGCTGCAGTGCTTCCTTCTGGATTTCCGTCAATATACACTTGGCTAAATTTCTTGCAAGGTGGCTTGAATTCTTCACACGAGCAATCCCATTTATTTGAACCATCAGTCTCAGTTCACTGACTACTGTCATGTAGTAGTGGCTGTACTATGCAGGCTTAAATGAACATTGTACATGTGCTTGGGTACACATATGCAAATATATAACACATGTATGTTATACAAATATAGAGGTTTTACATTTACGACTGGATCTCGATCCAGAAACAAGCAAGCAGGAGATATCTGTTCACTGCAGTGTACTTGGATCTAGGCTGTTGGTGTCTTTCTGACACTTTCTTTGATGACCAGCAGATCAAGGGAGGGGATTCTACCCTGCTGCCATGCTCTGAGATCCCATCTGGAGTGCTACATCCAGCTCTGGGGCATTCAACAAAAGAAGAATATGAGCTTGCTGGAGCATGTCCAGAGGAGGGCCATGAAGATGATCAATCAGAGTGAAGAAGAACTACGAACGTGGACCAATTAGCATGAGAAGTGAGGGATATAACTACAAATAGGGGGGTTCAGTAATAATTAATAAAAATGTTATGTAATCTGCAACCAATGAATGCTGATGCATTTGTTAAAATGTATAAATGGAGTAAAGTTTTGATGACTGGGGAGCCAATGCTTTGTGGCTTACCACCCAGCTCCCTACTTTGCACAACATAGAATAAAAAGTGGAAATAGCTTGCCTTGGTGTGTGAATTGGTGCCGTGCACCAGGTAACAAGCACCCATGTTTGGGACAACACTTTGGGCTATTCAGCCGGGAAAAAACTCAGGGGAGATTTTATAGAGGGACTAGAGGAAGGTTGGAGAGGGACTTTTGACAAAGGCATGCTGTGATAGAACAAGGGAGAATGACTTTAAACTGAAAGAGGATAGGTGTGGATTAGCTACTAGGAAGAAATTCTTGTGAGGGTGGTGAGAGACTGGCACAGGTTGCCCAGGGAAGTTGTGGCCCATCCCTGGAAGTGTTCAAGGCCAGACTGGATGGGGCTCTGAGAAACCTGGTCTAGTGGAAGGTATCCCTGTCCATGGCAGAGGGGTTGCAACCTCATGATCTTTAAGGTCATTTCCAACCCAAACCATTCCACAATTTGGTGATTTTCTGATTTACCATGCAGATCCTTGCTTTAGCACAGCAGCAGTTTGCATCTAGACACTTAGAGTGGTGAAGAGTCACCAGTTTGTTGACACAGTATTAAAAAAATTGGCAAAGTGAGTTGATACTGTGTACTGATCCCCTATGAAGCAGTGACCATTTTTCCCAGCCTAGAGGGACAGGAGCAACAGCAGAAATATATCAAAAAATACCATTTAAATCATTTTTCTCAGTAACTAGACACAAGGTCTTGCCAACATTTCTTCTTGGTTTGTCCATGCTCCTTGCAAAAATAGAGATTTTTAAAGAAGATACCTACAAATGCTGGCCTAGCATCTCTAATGAAAACATTCACACCTGCTGCTTGTTTTTCTGCTCTTCAGGTTCTGCCTTGGAGAGAAGCAGAGGCCAAATGAAAGGCAGGAATTACCTGGGCCAGTTCACATCTTGTGTTGCAACTTTGTGGGCGGGAACACTTGCTCTTGCTACTGTAAATTAGGGAGAATAATTCCCTCATCTCTGTCTGGGGTGGAGCTGCCGCTGAATTGCACACCTTGGCTTTCTGACATCCAGCCAAGGGCTATTGCAGTCCCATATGTGACCAAGAAGCAAACAGTCAGCTTAACCTGTCCATGCTCGTTTGGGTCTGGGACTCTGACTATCCTGGCAGCCCTAGGAAGAAAGATAATAGAGGAATGGGAAAAGAAATAGAAAGTGACATGGCTATTTTCAGGCTATAAAGTGAAATCTGTTCTTCAGTCCAGCAGAAAACTCAGATTTGTTGGGTCACTGTTAAACCGAATAAGAGCAGCTGCCTAACAGGAATCCCATCCACTGACAAATGGTCGAGCTGACACATGGAGAGAGGATAGTGTTACTAAGAAAAGTTGCTCAGAATAGAGGACGTCTGCTCACTTTCTGTCGTGCCAGGTGACAAAACAAAACCAAAAAAAAGATTGCAAGATGAGGAGTTTTCTAGGCACTTTTTTAACCCTGTGTTTGCTCTGAGTCCAAAACCCCAAGTTAGCTTAAGCACCTGCTGTGTTTACCAGCCCAGTTCCTCAAAAATATCAGGGATGGCCAAAGGGCTCCTCCAGTTTTCCCATGCAAGGCTCTTGTACATACAGATCTCCATTTTATGGTGTGCACAAAGGTGAGAGGGAAGCTCTAGCCTAAGTAAACAGCCTCTGTAGAAACAACGTTTAGGCATTCATATGTATTTTCATCTGAAGAACTCAAAATATTTATAAGCTGTCATTAACTAACCTCCTAACATCTCCTGTGAAATAGGTAGGTACCCCCATAGGTTTGGGGACATGGTATAGAAGCTCTGGAGTAATTTAATTTTTTTTTTAATTTTACCAGCCTGTTTCAGTTTAAAGTGAGATGGCTGGAAGCTAAACAAATGCTGAAGCTGAGACCTTAAAACTGGAACACATTTCTGGATTTAGCAGCTTAAATTTTCCAACAAATGCAGTTTTATAGCATGAAGTCTCCGAAGCGGAACATCTCAGCCTTAAAGACATCAGGCTTAACCTATGCTTAAAGGTCCCTCAGCACCTGGTAGTCTTCACAGCTGCTGAACTTTATTGCTAGAACCAGACAGTTCAAATTGGGGACATCAGCCAGTTTAATAAAAGCACAGAAAAATACCTCAACTGTGACCTATTTCAAGTATCATGTGTTATGGGCATGCCCACGCCTTATCACAGAGCCATGAAAGCCAAAGTTTGGACAGGATGTTGGACTGGAAACAGCAGCTTGCTACACTTGGTTGTGAAGCCCTTGTCCATTGCAAGGAGAAGCCCAGCTCTCTGACAATGAAATCCACAGTATGCCAACCACAGGCTCAAAAAATTCTAACAACACTGCACAGACCAAAACCAAAGGAAAGTACTGGCAGAAGGAAAAAGTCTCAACCTTCTCCTCCAAACTGACTTTTTTCTTCAAAATTATTATGAAGAGCTAATAGGAAACTTGAGCATCGGACTATGGTACAGACAGTCTTACTTGGCACAGATGCATCCATGTCTAAAAGTAAAGGGCCTCCTAGAAATCTTTCTACACTGCAAATTAGGCATATGTTGGTTTCTGCTAGTTTCTGTAGGGGTCTAAACTGCAGAGCAGAGCTACCAGAGGGTAGGAAAGTAGGTAGAGAGGATATGTCAGTTGTCAAGAACTCTCTCAAATAAAAGGGAATGTGGTGGCTAGCACTATAAATGGGGCTAGACCTCTCAGACCAGAACTGAAAAAAGAAGCACTGGGGACTTTCCATGCCAGGAATAAGCTTAGACCCCAAGTCAGACATGCCTTACTGCACTTGTTGGAAAACTTAAGCTGCTAAATCCACAACCATGTTCCAGTTTTAAGGTTTTGTCTTCAGCATTTGTTTAGCTGCAGCCAGGTCACTCTCAGCTGAAATAGGCTGGCAACAGGATAAAAAGATGAAATTATTCCAAAGTTTCTAGAGCAGAAGCATTGTTTGTAGTTCTGTAAATCAAATGGACCTGGCTTTGCAGAGAAAAAAAAGATAGAACTGACATGGAAGAAATAATATTTAAAGCATGATCTTTTCAGGGCTTTCACAAAAGTGAAAGCTTTCTTGCTTGGCCAGTGCTCTCTATCAGTTGTGTTCACAGACACAGTCAGTGGTGTAGGTCTCAACATCTGCCTTTTAGGCGGGATAGTAATGCCTGGGTTTCCCTGTGCCTTTCTTTGCAGGGAGTGCTGACCTAGCACAGCTCCATCTCTTAGCCACAGCTGCTATCTCTGTCATTTCCAAGACCTCTTTTCTGGCATGGCGTGTTTTGGCTGAATCAGCTCCCTGAGCAGCTCCCCGGCATGGTCAGCAAAAGGGTCAGGACAGAGTCTTTGAGGCTCTTTGTAGTCACTAACGTGTGGAGCCACAGATGGCGTTGGGTTTGGCTGGAGCTGAAAGGTGTGTCTCAGCTGTTTGTTTTTACAGGTGACTGCTGGTTAGCAGACAACTAACAGCCTTGTCCCAAAAATCAGCACCTGGCTAGATGAACTCCATTTCCAGTTTTCCTAAAGAAAACCAGCCTTGACAACAGGTCTTTGAGGTGTGCATGCACCCACCATTTTCTTGAGACTGTCTACCTAGACACCACAAATTCATCTGCTCCACCCCAGCCCTGTGAGCAAATAGGTGATAGATTTAGAAGCTGATATAGCAAGCAAAGATGTATTTAGCAGAAACCGAGAACGGATTTGATGTCTTGGAAAGAAAGCCCAGGGTATATGCCTGCTTGTAGCCCTAGGGCTTCAGGAAACATTTTGTCTTCTGAAGACTGCTTTTGGTTCTGAAAATACTCCATTTCCATTGCCATCCGCCTTGTTTCGATTCCACTGGTCTCTACCTGGTGTCAGACTCTCCCAGTGACTGACAATGTGCTCAGGTTGATGGTTCACACCTGATCAGCTACACGAGCTGCTTCCCAGCAGCCTGGTGGCCGAATACTCTCCATACATAGTCCAGACAATTCATTTTATACAAGACTTTAAATACACTCTATAGTATTGCACAGTTATTCATTTAGCTATGAATACCTCAGTAAAGCTCATTTCTTTGGCTTACTTTATCAGCTTTGGCAGAAAGACCACACGCTGTCACGTTGCACAAACACGCTGAGAAAGCTGCTTTGCCTGGACGAGTCACTGAGAACATGCTCTCCCAAAAAGTTTCGCTGGCTCTCTGCACTATAGCAACTCTCAGACCAGGCACATCTTGCCCAGCCACTGGTTCAAATGACTGATAACTCTCCCCGTCTCTCTGCTGTGCCCTGACCAGCAACTGAGTCTGTCCTTCGCCACTTCTTTCTCCACCTGGCCCCCACCTCTCCTCTCCCAATCTCCTTTCATTTACCTTCCTTTCTTTCTGCAACTCATGTCCTCTTGGTTTCCCTTCCCCTTAGCTTCTTTCTTACTAAACCCATCAAAATCAAATATGAAAGACTTGGATCATAACACTGATTGCCAGTATGCTATCCCATCCACTTATTTGTTTCCCCTTTTCCCAGCCTATTTCCCTTTTCACAACAGACCATAGAGACTACAAAGCAGAAATTATTTCCTGGAGAAGGTTTTTCCAACACAGTCAGATGGGACCCCATTCTGCCACATACAATGCTGATAAGCAGGAGTATAAAACTCTTCAAAGAGTGGAGGACCATAGGAATATAATAAAAAACAGGTACCCAGAAGCCCAACTCTCTTTGATTTCCATTATCTGTCAAGGAGTATGTTTATATCTGTGCTCTACAACAATGGATTTCTTTAGGACTGTGTCATAGTAAAAGCAAGTTGAGTATTTGCCCACACAGACCTAGGAATTAAGATGTGCCTTGTTCAAATGTATAGATAAAATGTGTTTCAGAGTTTTCTATAAGCTAAAAGAGCATGAAGGAATAGAGATTTTTTTTTTTAATTTAAATTTACTGATCAGAGCCATGTTTTTGTCTTGCCTTGAAAAAAAAGTCAAAATATGTCATTAAATATGTTCCTATTGGTATATCAGAATCCTTTCTCAAGTGAGAAATAAGCAAATAATTTTCAAATATGGTTAATGTATCTTGACCGTAAAAGAAATCACACTTAAAATTTTTAAAATACTACTGCTGTAAAAAATATGACAGCCCCCTGGAGAACTGGATCATCTTTTCAACAAATAGAGAATACCCCTAGTAGACACAGATGCTGCCTTCCTATGGTTCCCAGAGCCACTGAAGTTAGAGGCTGCTCTTGCAGCTGCTGAGCACAATTTAATGTCTGCACCACTAAAGCCTCTAAGAACCTGAACGCGCAGAATCAGAGATCATCGTCCCCACATCCTCCCTTTTATGAGTATATTCCAACTGGGTAAACCAAACCCTTAAAAAACGCCCATAAAACCAGTGCCACTGTGAGCCCCACATGCAGCCACCAGCGGGGAGGGCTCAGGGCTCTCCGTGGGCAGCTCACAGCGACTTACCTAAAGCACAGCAGCCTTTGCAGCCATGGGCTTGGCAATGGGATAGGCAAGCCTTGGCTGGCCAAGGTTCGTGCTCTCCCCTTGCGCCGTGGGTAGGAGTCGCATTCCAGCAATTAGCAGAGCAGCCCCAGGAACGCAGAGCGTGCAGGGCTGGCTGACTGAGACCCCGCGCCAGCAGATCTGCCAGCTGGATTCCATCCCCTTGGCTGCCAGAAACAGCTTTGTATCATCACTCAGTTAAATAACGCGCAAAAGGCAACTGTGATGTTGGTATGCAATTGCCTCTTAAATTATGGAATTATGAGGCCTTCCTCAAATTATGAGGATGCACAATAACAGTGAATAAGGGAGCTGTCATGGTCAGCTATGTTCTGGGTTCCCTTTACCGTGCCAAAGGTGCAAGAAGTCATAACTCCTCCACAAAGCTGCAGTAAGTGACTGAATAAATACCAGCAGATCACTGCACATGAGGGGAGAAAAATAAATTAAAAATTTTTTTTTAAAAGTAGTTGATACACATCACCTCCAAACTGACTTTATTCAGAGGGGGTAGGCTCACATGTTTCACTTTGCTTTTGCGATAGCTTCAGAGTATCTGCACAGCTTCTGGAGCAGGTGGCAGAGAACTTCCTGAAGTTCTCATAATGACTTCAACACATGTTAACATTGCCAATGGCTAATGCAGTCAAAACAGGGCTCAGGACAAACTAGGAAGATTTTAAGAGAGACATAGAAGCCTTCAGAACCAGTCATACAAAACTATTGTTTACTGCAAATTGTCAGTTGCAAGCTTCTTCAGAAACAGGAATATTTTCATCCTGTTTGGAAAGTGCTCCACACCTTGCAAACACTGCTAATCAAAGCACACAAAAGAAGAGCTGCTAAATAAGATGCCAATACATGATGCCAATACAAACAGGAAGGAACTCTGGATGCCCAGATGCTGACATTGCACCCATGATTTGGGTGTCCCTAAACCATTGCCAAACCTATCACCAAGGAGAAGGTGGGGGAGAAAAGAAAGGGAAGAGGGAATGGATCTGCTTGATAATAAAGCCTCACCGTGCTTTATTTAATGCATGGTTCTCTACTATTCAATTTGAAATACATTAAAAAGTCCAGATTTCAGTCAATTGAGGTACCAAACATTAAGTTAATTTAAACACCTTACAGTTTGCATTAATGGAGGTTTAGGTATCTCCCTTTTCTTTTAAAAGTGGAAATTTAGAGAAAATAACCACTCAGTCTTGAAGAGGAACATACAGAGGTGACAGCTTTCTTAAAAATTCTTTTTGAATGTTTTGAGAGCAGTCAGCATTGATCAGACTTCACATTTCAAAGCTTCACAGAGGAAGCAGCTTTGGACACAGATCTAAGGAAAGAAAGCTACATTTGCAATGCATATGGTAGTCCATTAGCATTATATTTTCAACACTTGAGTGAAGTCTGTGATTTCCTGCATGTTGACTGGTGAGCTACAGCATAAATTCACTCTCACACAGTATTTATAGCTGCTGGCATTCAAGACTCAGTTGCGATGTCTGCTGAGTGTCTCTTCACATGAAGTCCTATAATGGGCTGGTTTAGCTCAGGGCAGGGTAAGACTTACCTTTCCTTCATCTTCAGGTCAGCATTTCTTAATCACTTACTGTCAGTTAACAAGCCTGGTGTCATTCTGTTAACATCCAAAGGAAAGAGCTCAAACTATGCATCTGGCAAGAAAATGCTGTTCTGCTCTCCACTGGAATTCCATACTACATCATTAAGATCTTTAAAAAGCAGTAAAACTGCACATTTCACACACATTTCTCTTCTGGCTGACCTCGGCTACCAGCACTGGAGAACCTCCTGCCACTGACACACCACTCCTTCTAGACCGATGCTGTTTGGCTCACTGTCCAGCATCACTGTTGTGTATCTTTGAAAGGCTTTCAAATGCCCACATGAATGACTTTAACCCCTTTACTGGCCAACCAAATAAAAAAAAAGTAGTGCTCTGGTCATGGGTGTGGGAGGGGAGAATGGGTTTGAAACACAGTCTTATCCCTGCCCCTAGCACAGTCTCCAAAGAGCTGCTAGGGAAGAGCTGCTTGGGATGAACAGAGATTTTGTTTCTCCCTGCTATGTCTTCCTTTGACAAATATCTGTGTAATTTTTTCTGCCCTAAAAGTTAAAAATTCTAACCAGATATGTTGCATGTTACATCACAGCTTATTACGTTGAGAGCATAATCTCAGTTGATGCCTCCTGGTGAGAGATATCAAGCAAGACACTCAACACAATGTCCATGACCACTGACTGAGAATTGGAAAGGGACTCGTGGATGTTTGAAACCTCCTCACAGAAGGGTGCCAGGCATCTGTTTCTGGCTGTACTTATTCCCAGCATAATTAAGACTCTGAGGACAACCCTTGTAAGGTCAGATCAAAAGGTCCACGTACAACAATGTCCAGTCTCCGATAGTGGCCAGCAGCAGATGCAGAGGAGAAAATAGCACAAGGGACGGGCCACAGACTGAGTAATCCCTTCCCTGGTACATGCTCCAAGCTTCCAGCAACTGGCCATTTAGAGACTTCCGGAGCTAGAGGCTGCATCCGGACCATTGTATTTAGTAGCCACTGATGGACATATCTTCTACAAATTTGTATAATCTTTTCTGGAATCCATTTTTACTTTTGGCCTCCACCACATCCCATGGCAATGAGTTCCAAATTTTAATAATGTACTGTGTGAAGAAGTACTTCCTCTTGTTTGTTTTAAACCTGCTGCCTGATCATTTCATTGGGTGCCTCCAATTGTGTCACCAGAAATACTGATTAATCACTTCCTATTCACCTTCTGCACAGCACCCAGTTTTACAAACCCCTATCACCTCATCTATACCCACCCTCACTCATCCTTTCTGCTATTTAATCTCTGCTATGGACTCTGCCAGTCCAACTATTATTTCACCTGTGGGTTTTTTTTGTCCGCAGCTAATTGTGAGCTGAGACTTGCAAGAAATCCTTTCAATGACTCTAAGATCCTTCTCATGGTGGTAACACCTCATCCACAGTTCATTATGGATCCATATGTGCTAGACTCACTTTCCCCTTCTCCCTGTGCATTATTCCACATTTATCAACACTAAATCATATCTGCTGGTTTATCAGCTAGTCACAAAATATGCTGAAACCTCTTGCAAAGACCAGCATCATCATTTTTTAAACTTAATATAACTGGACCTATTTAAGCAGCAGGACCCCAGCAGTTGGAGTCCCGCATATTCAATATAATTAGTCACTACTAGCCCCATCTGCCTGGGCATTCTTCTCAGTCACCAGCAGGCTCTTGCCTTTCTGTACCTACCACACCAGGGCCATGGAGACGGAGACAGTCAGCTGCTCAAGGAGTCTGTAGAAAAGAGTGCTGTATTTCTTATTTTATAATGAAAATAAACTTCCAGACAGATGTGCTTATACCAGAAGGGTTTGCCCACAGCAGAACAAGATGTGGAAACCCTACTCAGAAAGCCCTCTTGTGAAAGCCTTGCCTTGCAGACCAGCAAGGGTCAGTGAGAGGGTTACAGGACGCTGAGGCTGGGTGAGACAGGGCCAGCAGTGGAACAGCTGAATGGCTCCAAAACAAGCCCCCTTCCTAGGGACTCCCCTGTCATCTCCAGGCTATTTTCAATTTAGAAGCCCTCCAGCAGGAGAGCCACAAGCAGGCAAAGCTTGCCACCTCAAAGGGCTCCTGGAGTCATCCAGGAATGGATATGGTTCCTGGGAATGAACTTTGGCTTTGGGGGTCATGTGGGTGTTAAATGGAGAGATCTGTTTTATGGGCTGAGAAAGGAGGAGGAAAAGAACTTCCTTAGCACAGCTCAGCCATCACTGTGGGGAAAGAAAGGACAGAGTCTTGCCTAGTCCAACTTACTCTGAGCGAGGTGAATAAAAAAACCCCAACCAAACAGGAACACTCAACTGCTGAAAATCGGTGGGGGGGAAGGAGGACGAAAGGGAGGAGCAGGAAGTGGTAACTTATTTGGACTCCTGAAATAAAACTCCAGTACTCACAGGGTTTCACAGCTCACCACTTGTTTTCACCTGGTCAAAAAAACTGAAGCAACAGGATTTTGTGCTGTCTGTGGTTGCTACTGGACACAACTTCAAAATCCAACAAAAAGAAAACTCTTTTATTTGCAACATTAGCCCTTTCCCCAGAGAAATCCAGTTTTCTTCATCCTTTAAAGCAACCACTTAACATCCTTCACCATCCCAGAATTTCTCATCTCTGCCGCCTTTTCCCAATGTATATACACTTTTATAATGGGCTTTTCCATGAACTCTGCTGACTTGACTGAAGTTGATTGAATATTTCAGAAACAATTTAGACATTCCTGCCAAACATAGTTCCCTGGAAACCCAGCAAGGCTCTTGTGCAAGGTCTGGGCTGTTGCCTGCTCAGGTAGTGGCACTCTAGGGTACTGAGAAAGAAACATAACCATAGAATCACAGAATTATTTAGGTTGGAAAAGAGCTTTAAGATCATCAAGCCCAACCATTAACTCAGCACTGCCAAGTCCACCACTAAACCATGTCCCTAAGTGACTCATCTACATGGCTTTTAAATACCTCCAGGGATGGTGACTCAATCACTTCCCTGGACAGCCTGTTCCAAAGCTTGACAGCCTTTTGGTGAAGAAATTTTTCCTAATATCCAAACTAAATCTCCCCTGGGGCAACTTGAGGCTATTTCGTCTTTTTTCTTGTTACTTAGGAGAAGAGACCAACACTCAACTCATCTTGCTTGGAAAAGCCTCTTCATTTAAGGATGGCATGAGCAACTGCAGATGAGCAGACAGGAAGGATGTAAAATCTTGAGGTTCCAAGTTATGAAAGAGCTCTTTGTCTGATTCTCCCCTCCACAGCCCTATTATACCCATCAGAAGCTTCCTGCAATGCTCCTCCAGTTGTACTGCACGTAGCCCTCATCCCTCTTCCCATCATCTCGGTGATATACACCCCCACAAGAAGTCTACTTGCAAAAAACACATGCAAAATTTCTGCATGCCCCAGGGTCCAACAGCAAGGAGAAGAATACAAAGTAAGATGGGGCACTGTCCCTGCCTCCTCATTTTAGCTATCATTTTGGCACATGCCAGAACATTACCCCAAGCAAAACATAATCAGGTAATGAAGAGGGATTTGCATGCAATTCCAGCAGTGGGCATGACCACAGGCACTGATCACTGCAAGTTATTCCTTCCAAGGATCTTCACAAATCCCATCTTTGCACCCCAGCTGCACAATAAATGTCTGCAAGACCTAATGTCATTTGTAGTTTTAACTGGATTATCAGCTGAGATGACATAGTAGTTGATGTTTCTGCACAAAAACACGTTTATTACAAGGATGTAGAACTGACTCAGAGCACAAAGATGCTTTGAGGTTTTCCTGCTTGATCAGCAGATTCAAATCCCTTGTTGCCAGATTGGCATAAATTGCTAGCCAGTCCCTTCCCAAAAGACAAGCTTTGACTATCTCTCCTGACAGCAGTAACTAGTCATGTACCAATCAGATGTGCATCCTTTCCAAAAACAGCGTCATGAACACCCAAATAGAGTATCTTTGAATCTTACAACCCTCTCATTCCAGAAGTCAGGCTTTTGAAAATGTCAGGGAAGATATCCTCAGCTTCCCCTAACATGCAAAAACCCTTCCAAAACGTACACTGAAGAAAAAAGGGCAAAGCTAAAATAAAGATGGAACTGCAAAGCACAAGCAGAAATTATTTTTTAGCTATCTTGAAATATTTCTATTTTTACATGCAATTAGTTCTTTCATGTTCTTTAGGTCTACCTCTGCTCACTTTAAGATCAAACTGGCTTTTTTTTTGCCAGCAATTCATTTAGTGCCTCTTCTCTGCCACCCCTCTCCCTCCCCACCTGCAGGCAAGCAGGGATCTGGGCCTCACAAGACAACTGTGGCGTGGGTGTTATTGGCTGTCTGCTTTGGCAGCCTCCCATCCTTTCTTCCAGCTCTGTTTTGAAACACAATCTAAATTAAAAAAAAAAATAAAATAAAAAAAAATTAGACATTCCTGCTCTCCCTACTCACATCAGCAGCGCTCCCATCGCCACAGCCTAAAGCATGGCTGCAAAAGGAGCAGCACCCGGCAGGCTGGCAAATGTTCAGCAAGGAAAAAACTTACTCTGAGAAAAGGTATGGACTTCAGGAGGGGCAGAGGCAAAAACCAGGGGAAAGAGGGCCAAGAGGGCTGGGGCCTGCTCTCTCCCACATCTAATAGCATTAGGTTCTAACATGTAGTTTGGACTAAAAGACTAATTCTTTCCTGTGGTTTGATGGATGTTAACATCCTCTTTTTTTAAAATTCTTTAATAATGTATTACATAACATTCTGATACACTAATTACCATCTCATGTCATAGCAATTTTATTAAGAGCTTATACTTACAAATACCCATTCTGAAACAATTTCATGACTTTTTGTCATTTTCTCTGAACTACGCTTGTTGAAGCACTGGCAACATGGTCTGATGCTGCTTCGCGCAGCTTCCAGTAACAACACATCTCTACACAAAGATGTCTCGTGAGCCCTGGGAGTCAGGCATGGATTCTTCTTGCGTTTAGTCTCAAAGACTTGTAAACAAGTTACTTTTAGCACACTAGGTTTTGATTCAACACTGGTAACACAGCCCTATTAGGTTCCTGTACCTGCTACAGTTCCAAATCCAGAAGCAATGCCAAGAGAGAAAAATTCCTTTATACCAAGTAATGGAAAATTTGTTGACTATTCTGCAGTTAGTGTTTGCTCATTAATATGTTATCATCTCGCCAGGCAAGTCTTGGTACCATGAGGTATTTTTCTGTATAAAATTGCTAATGCCATCAGGATTGTCCAAATGGGATCATCATCATTAAAAAGATTACACTGTGAGGAAAGTGATTATGACAACATCTCAGTAGAAGGATTACTAATCACAAGTAGAATCCTGGTACAAATCTCATTCTCTGTATACAAGAAAGGACACAAAACCTTTTTAACATAATTTATATACATTTATGGCTTTATACAACAAACTGTCAGGGATTGTTCTCATGTGTCTGTAGAAGTACATCAGGCACTTTTTCTGAAAATATCCACGTATGAATTTTAATTTTGCAATGTGACTAAGTCAGAGCAGTGAAGCGTTGAAGAGCTGTCACACCACTCGCAAATAGAACTAGCAGTATGTACATGCCAATCTCTCAGATATTGCTGGTTTGTGGAACACCTTCAAAAAAGAGGCCAGTTTTCATGTCGAATAACTTGCTTTTTGCTTGCATAAACCATGCTGCATCTTACATTACGATTACCAAAATAATAATAATAATAATGAGAATACCTTATTTAAAATCAGTCATAAATTAAGAATCCTAGCAATTTCGTACTGAAAATAGGAATTTCAAATCAGTAAAAAAATAAAAAAGTACTAACATACATCCAGTGGTTTAACAAGTGCAAATTTTATACTGTTTTATAATTGGTCCAATTTTAACTTCTCAGGGATGCTCTGTTGACTTAAGCCAATAATAAGCAATATGAATTTTGCTTATAAGTGTAGGCAAACTGTCAGTTTATCAAAGCAGAGCTTTCCAATTAATGCATCTACTACCTAAACATATATCATATAGCTATATTATGGAAACAATACATCTTTATATTTAAAATATCTGAACAGCTCTATAATACAATAAACTTTTAATAACAGTACAAACCAGAGAAAAGTCAAAAACAAGGCTGCATAGGTAAGATCATCTGCACAATTCACAAACCAATCATTTACAACAATTCTGACAAACTAAGTTACTCCAGAAACTTGGTACTTTTACTGAAAAAGGATTTATAACTAGAGGTCACATAATGTTTGTTTTCAAGGCAGACAACATGCTCCTTCACCAACTTCACAGTATTCCAGAATTAAAATTGCAAAACATCAGAATGGCACCACAAAAAAACCCCAAAAATAAAACAAAACAAAAAACCCCAAACAAATGAAAAAACCCCAAACCCTCAAAACTAAAAAAACCCCCAAACCCCTCAAAATGCCAAATTGACCATGCAGCCCAAATCTCTGATTACCTACAACCGTTTTCTCACAATAATTAAAAGAGCTTTTTACAGACTGTTGTGATTAAGGAAAGGCTACACTTATGTTTTTTATAGTTACAAAAGGAAATGAATAAAATATCTGTTAACAGGAAGTTATACAGTAGCAGTAAATAATAAACAGGAGGTATATTGTTAAATGTAGCATGTTCAGCTGCATCCCCATAGAGTATAGCATTGATTACTGCTTTCTTTGCATGCAGAGGTGGACTTTATGACTACTTTGGCCTATGTGTATCAGTGCCTATTTGGGAGCAAACATTTTTGCACATGCAGCAGACAGAATGATCTTCAGAAACCCCTGTATGAGCCCTCTACTTGCTCCACTGCCAGGATTTACTATCATGTTTCAGAGACTATGCATTTGATGGTGAAGATGCCACTAGAGATATTTGCCTGTAAAAGCAGGTGGCTTCATTGAGGCTTTGGCACTAAGAACATTTGATTTTGATCAGAACAAGTTCAAAGACCAATTTCACGCTGGGGAAGATCCTGTATCACATCAGCCTCTGTAACTGCCTGACAACCATAAGAGCATATCTAAAAAAGTAGGACCAGCAGTAATTAGTAGTGATTTAACCCCAACAGGGAGCTAAATGCTAGCACATCAATAAATACATTGCCGAGCCTTAGGAAAGTCATAACAGGATCATTAAATATATGGCTTGTTACTAAACTTCATTTACTTGGCACATCCCATTTCCTTCTCCCCCATACACCATCACCACAGGGAAGATGAGTTTCAATTTGGACATTTTGCAGTTGTGAGCTATTTAGCCAAAAAAAAATTTAGAGTAAAAATACTTGTTTCTCCCCTTCTTCATAAGAGCCAGCCCTAGCAAAGAAGCTGTTAATTCTGTCAGTGCATAAAAAATCTCCAAGGATTTCTATAACACAAATGTTGTGTAGCAACCAGTGAAAAGACAGGTGAAGCCTGTTATTCACACATCCATGAAAACTGCATCATGCAATTACAAAAAATCAGAAATCATTTATTCCAAGACCCACTCCTGAAAATGCTCAGGTAGCTGTCAGTATGCCTACTCCAACAAGAGCAGGTTTTTCCACAGAAACAAGATCTCTGTTATTAATGCTCTCCCCCACCCCAAACCTCATGCATTTGTATAACTTTGCCACTTACTTTATCTTTCTTTTTGAAAAAAAGTAATGTTTTGTCCTGCAATAAGGTCAAAGTTTTAGTCTCTCACTCAAAAGTAGCATTTTTGCCTCTTCAAAGCTACTGCTTTACAACAGGAACACTGACGAACCCTAAAACTAGTGCTAATTAAGACACATGACAATTTTGTCATTAATTTTATTACAATTACAAATTTTCCGCAGAAGGTCCTGCTCTTGAGTGCACAAACATTATGAGACCTCCATGAAATAAATATAAATGTGAAGCATTGTACAAGCATCTTAACAATGAATACTTAACACTTTGTGGTAGTCAGAGTTAAAATGATAATAGAAGCAGATGACATTTCTAAAAATGCATATATAAAACTGGTTAAATATTTCTAAACATAAAGTTGTCTATATTTATACATCACACAACAAAAAAAGGGACAGAAATGTTTTGTATTCAAGATCCTTATTAAGCTTTTCCTTTATTAGCACTCCCAAGTGCTAGGGAAATTTATAAAAACATGTACTTAATCCAGTTAAAATACTGTACAAAATGAAGAGGTTATGAATGCTGCCAGATCTCAGATTTATTTTTTTTAAAGTTGCCTATGTAACAAAAGTGGATTTTAATTATAAGAAAAATAGCTTGGAAAGTATTCCAAAAATTATCTTAAGCCCAACAATAAAGTGATTAATCTGACAATGAAATCCAGATATAGTCTTGCATAAATTTACACGAATACAGGTAACTTATCAAATGGCATTTAACCTACTGTTTGCTTTGAATATAGTCAGTGAGTTTAGTAGGATCATATTTAACAGGCTATTCTACTCCCATATGAAATGTGTGGCAATTTTGAGTAAAATAATGCAGTTCGTACTGCTGCAAGGCAAGTCCACAGTTATCTCATTTCATCAAAACACAGGTAACATCAACGAAGGTTAAACTTACTTAGGGCATGAGATCATCACAGTATTCTTACAAAAGTCTATAAACTTTTCTTGGACCAAAACAGATAGTCTTAAAAAAACAATTCTTCTTCTACATTTCATACTGTACAAAACTGAAAGCACAACATGATGTAAGTAAGAGTCTTTGCTGTGATTATATGGTGTAGTGAATTTGGCACTTCAGAGTAATGAAATTTCCAATGGCACAGTTCTTATCTACAGCAGCACATAACCTGCAAACCTTGGGCAAACATCCTGTACAGGAAAATACTCTCTCTGCTGCCAACTCTGACGAAAGGAAGAAAAAAAAAAAGACCCCAAAAAAAGTTAGTGCATGCGCACAGCTTTGTCAAGAAAATTAAAAAGAAAGGTGAAGGACATCTTTGCACTGCTTTTCTCAGTTCCTGCTGTCAGATAAGTCTGGAGAATTTAACCATAGCCTAAGAAGAAAGAAAAAACAACAAAAAGAACAAATTAACATTCACAACAGATGAATAAATCTATTAAAATATGCTCAAGCTAGCTTTAAGATACCTTAAATAGGGAAAAAACTGTATTCATTACTGGCTAGTAAACAGCAAGTTTTTTGTTTAAAACATCAATGACAAAACATTAGCGCTCCACGTGAAGTAAGAGAAGTCGGTACTTGACAGTCCTAATGCACCAGTGCAAACCTGATTCTCAAACTAACAAAGGACTGGAAAGTGACTGACTGTTACTGAGGGAGCTCACATGCCAGCACAGAAGAACTCCCAGATTTTAAGCACCTTGACATTTCTTTCTTTTCCCTTTAGCTGTTTTTCAGATTTATTATAAAAAGCACAGCTTACCTCCTACTACATCCTAGCCTGACACCCAACTGTGTGTGGTTGTCTTTACGCTGTGCTGAAAACTTTGGTTAGGCAATACACTGTCAAAGTTAAAATCTAACGTTTCTCCATCCATAAGGTCATTACGGATAATCGACTCCATGTCACAGTCCAACCGTTCAATTAACATGTCATCTAAGTCACTGGGAAGCTTCTCCTGGTGGAGGGAAACAATTCCCACCCTCCCATAGCCATTGCAACTGTTAACAGGGGCATACGGATTCATGGCATTCATCTGCATTGGGTGACTCATAGGCACTTGTAGCGAAGTCTTCACTGTCGACAGGCGATTTAGCCCTGATGTGTGTGACATGGTGTTCACTGTGTGTGACAAGGCACGGCCATTGACTGCAGGTGCTGGCTGGTTATGTCCCTGGTGAGGGCGGGCGTTAGGGTTCATCATTTTGTTGTGGGGTGGCTGGCTGCCGTAATTCGGCATCACCGAGTTGGCGACCATCAGCACGCTTTGGCCCAGCGCCCTGCCGCCAGCCTGGGAAACACCAGTGTCCACTGATGCCAAGATATCATTGTGCGGCGGAGAATCGGAAGTCAGTAACTCCTTCAGAAGTCCCGCAGGACAGTTATATTGGCTCATCGATCCATAGCTTGATTTACTGTCTTGGAGAGTCTGCATAGGAATCTGGGACAAAGAGTTCATGCTAGCTTGAGCATAAGTGAATTTCCTGTAGTCAGGATTTGGTGAACCTATACTTGTGGTCGAGGATGCAAATGAGTAACCTGGTGTTTGCTGCATCAGGCTGGCAGATGAAGACTGGGTTGACACAGTCATTGATGTATTAGGTGACAAGAGATTGAGATTATCCAAAAGATTTTCCATGTTCTCAGAATTACTCATCTCTGAAAGGCTGGGTAGAGTAGAAGTCATTTTGGTGGCTGAAGATGGGTATACCATGGAGTGCACATCCCCATCTCCAAGATCATCTTGCTCTGGCAAAATAGGAGAAAGTCTTCCACTAATCGTGCTAGCATTAGAGCTTGTTCTAGGTCGAAATGTACTCCAGTTATCAAAGTCATCATTACTGTGAGAGCTGGGACTTGCAGGCCACTTTGAGAACTGTGATCCGGGGCTGTCACCACTTCCCTCTTGACCAGACTGAAGGGCTGCTTTTTTCTTGGCAGCTCTGCCTCTGCTTTTGGCGAACTTGCTGTTGTTATCCATGGATGCTGCTCGCCTCCTAGGAGATTTGCCACTCTTCCCTCCTTCAGGATTGAGCATCCACCAGGAACTCTTCCCGGTTCCCTCATTCTGCACTCTGATGAATTTGCTGTGCAGAGACAGGTTGTGACGGATTGAATTCTGAAAAACAGAATAGCATGTAAGAAATGGAGAAGACATGCATCTTTTATGGCATACTAATACCTGCTTTTGTAAGCATACTCTCATTTTGTTAGAAAACACAGGGGTAATCATTAAATAAGAAAACATGCCAGCCTGGAAACATCTTTTATCAGCTCACTGCTCTGAACTGGCTAAAACAAGCTTGCCAAGAGTCACCACGTCAGTTTGTCTGTCATCTGCCTCAATCACATCTGACATTATAAAAAGTTAAATAAAACTCCAGGAACTGTTCTGAAATAAAAATTCCTCATAAAGGAGACAAAATAAGCCAGAAGATCAAGAAGGAGACTGAAGACCTCATTATCAGCTTCATTCTAATGAGTGAACCTTGACCGTATTTATGGATTTTTTTTTAACTATTATTTTACACAAAACTCCGGAATGCTAGATCTTGTTCTGTGATCCTCAATGGAATCTCATCCTGCACATCCCAAAACCCTACAGACAGGCGACACACAGACTGACACTACTGCCACTGAGCATTAGTGAGGTTTATATCACTTGTGTTATATGAGAAAATACATACAGAAAACCAGTTAAGGATTAAGTTCTAATTTTTACAAGTAAACACATAAATTGTCTAAGAAATCATAGAAGATAAAGGAATGTAAACAGCATAGACAAAATTGTAATGAAACCCTCGGTCTTAAAACCATCTTTCTTTCTCTTTCAAAATCAACATTTTAATATGCAAAATTGACTCCTCAGATACCTGAGGGCACCAGATACCTTGTGCCAAGACTGACCAGAGGTACTGCAGCTTTTTTTTACTTCCTCAGCCATGAGTAATGTTTCATGTTTTGTTCTTAATAACAGACAAAGAATAAAAAAAAACCTTAAAATGGAAGACCACAGGCTGACCTGTTAACAAGAGACTAATCTTTGCATTACCAAGCTGCAGATAAACCTATTTTTCCTCATATAATTTTCTGCTGAGGACATGTAAAAAACATTGTATCAACAGAAAAGTTTTCCTGTATCTTGACACAATTGCTAACAAAAGGCCACAAGGTCAAAGAGGGCTGCAACAGGCAGCCATAGGTGTTAATAGAAGGGTGAGACAGTACCATGGTCTGTGCTGGGATTGCAATTCATGCAGAACAAGGAGGAGGGAACCACAAAACAACACATGAAATAACTGTGTAAACCAGAAATTAGACCTCAGTGGCAGAGAAATCAGTAACTCACTACCTGCCTTCCACTCACAGTAATTTTTAGCAACTTGTCTAAAAAACTTCTGGGGTAGCCAAAATGAAAAGATTGTTTATAGAAAGCACTAGAGAAGGCTGATCTTCACCCAAATGCCAGCAGACCAATTATTTCAAAACACTAAACGGCCACCTGACCTACAAAAGCATTGTTCTTTATTTCCTGTCTTCCTATCTTTTAACTCCCAACTATCTTCTCTCAAGTTTTTAACCTGATGCCCAACACCCACTATGGCACCAAACCATGAGGATGGTACAGCGCATGGAGTATGCCTTGTGAGGTAAAACAGAGGATGGGGGACATAGTCACTGCTCTGGTCTCTGGCTCTTGCTGAATTTCCCAGCCCAGAGTGCTGCCTGTGACAGCAGCATCTTCAGAAATGTCCTCCTTCACTTTCACTTCTCTACACCTGCTTTCTAAGATGCACATCCTTCCCCATTCCCTATACATCTGACTGATAGAAGAAAAGGAGCAAAGATTATTAAGTAAGCATGCCAGGAGCAGTCATCTCATGGCTTAAATCAGAGACAATGGGCTCAAATTCCCTGCAAGAGCCATGATATATTTTGGACCATGGAAAGCAGGACTGGCCATCTGCAGAGCTCAATAGAAGTGATTACTCTGGGATCAAAGACCTTCAGAAGATGAGGGCAGCAAGGAGGTGTTACAGTCCTGCAACACCTTACAAGTGCTACTGACTTGAGACTATGCCCCCAGAAGGGCAGCTTCACCCCAAACAGGGCCACGAAACACTCCCTAAACACCAGAAGATGGCAGAGCACGGCCTCAAGGCACTGGCTGTTCAACCAGCACAGCAATGAGTCAAACCATGGGCCTAAACTCAGAAGCCTTTCTAACCTATCCTCCTAAGAACCATCTTTACAAGTTATCCCAGATAAACAAACACCACCACCAATTCCCCATGCCCGGCAGTATTCAAGGCCAAGCTGGATGGGGCTTGGAGCCACCTGGTCTAGTGTATCCCTGCCCATGGCAGGAGAGGTTGGAACTAGATGATCTTTAAGGTCTCTTTCAACCCAAAGCATTCTATGACTCTATGTTGACTCTATGATTTGAGAGTTTCCTTACTCAATTTCAAAAGGAAGCCATTCTCCTAGAAACTGTAAAGCAGGACTTTGTCTCTTCACTTTTGATTTCCTGCAGTCAAAATACCACCTTTGATCTAGCAACAGAGTGCTAGGGAAGGCCTTGGAATTTTATTTGCACCAGGTGCAGCTAACACATAAGGAGGGTAAGTCTGGAAATCCATCTTTGGACTTGCCCGCAGCCCCAGGGGCTGGACGAGAAGCCTCAAGAGGCCGGCCTGGCGCAGCCCGTTGTTTTCACTCAAGGGCCACAGCCGAATCTGTGGCTGACACAAGTCCAGCTCTAGAAATGTCGCAAGAAAGTTGCTCTGCACGGCTGTTGATTAAAAAACCTCCTGCGCCAGTTCATTTTTTTACTGTATTTTGTAAACATACCCGGTTGGCTCAGGATCACTGTTTACTATCAAAATAGGCATATCAAACACACAAAACACTGGTCAGGGAAAACACCGTGATGAGGCTCAGCTCCCTCTTCTCTGCTACACAAGCGTTAAATATTTAAGAAATCGCTGCTATTCCTTAGTCATCAAAAATGTTATAATCTGGTATTATTGTACCGAGGACATTTGAGGCCGCTCTTTGAGTAACAGAGCTGTCTCTTAACTCTGCCAGCAATGAAAAAAAATTTTCCTAACAGGAAAAGGTTTGTGGCCCAGAGCTTGTTACATAAATTCCTGTTTTTCACGCAGCCAGCAGGACATTAAAGAAGCTATGATTTACTAACTTGGAAAAAGTGTTGAAGAGGTAAATCTTGTGAAAATATGCACTGCTGTTAATGATGTTGTGTCTACAAATCCTTGCCAGATGCAAACATGACCTGATAGAAAAGTATAGTTTCAGCAGTGGATCTTGGCAGCCAGAGGAACGGTGCAGCTGTCAGAGGCTGGGGTGCGCAGCAGCACCACCAGCCCCAGCACGCTGTGGAGACGCCTTCAGCCACGGGTTTCACCTGGACTTTGAAGCAAAGCCTCCCAAAATCTGGCGTGAATGACTCCAAAAGCAAGCGTCTGCATTTTGAGACAGGTCTTTGCGCAGCAGCAGTTCATGCCAGATTGCACTGCACGTAACTGCGCTGGAATTTTATCAAAATCTGGGTCAGGATGGTAGCAGGGCTGCTGCCACCTGTGGAGTACTTCCTGGGATTGAGTTTTTGCCTCTGAAATAAGTAAACTTACTTCAGCATTCAGACCAGGAACTGTGGATATGCTTATTCCTACTTTCTGATTTAAGACTCAAAATATGCAAAACTGGTATCAGCTACATGCACTGTGAAGAGCACATCCTGGCTAATAAAATTCATGAAGCCAAGAAAATTATTCCTTTGAATCTACATATTTATATCATTCAGCTGTATTTCTGACATTTCCAACAGCTCTACTGATATCCAATACTGCATTTAAACCCATGATATAAATAGCAAAATATACAACTTAAGTTCAACTTGACTAATGGCTGAAAAAAATTATATTCCTATCACAATTGAAGTTGAGGTATTTAATTATCTTTTTAGTGAATTGGGTTGGTGTTTTACTTAACACCTGAAGACTCAGTTGCTCTGTTAAACTTGACAACATTGTACTTACTGAAGTGAGACCATACAGTGACACTGGCCATCTTTCTTCTATCCCAGCCCTTGGAGCATCAAAAGCAGAGAGAAGCAGAGCACCTCTTTAAAGCCAACTGCAAACCTCTCCAAGCAGGACCTAACTGTGGATCTGTGATTATGTGGGAAGCTGCAGGACCCCAAATTTGTAAAAGCACCTACAAGCGCTCATGGTCTCTCCCGCCCTCATACTTTCATCCATGGGCACAGGCAGCACTTATGCAGCCACAGTGCCATGATAGCCACCAAAAGGGAGAGTGAGGAGTGGATGTGACAGTCATTACACTTTACAAAAACAAGTGTTATTTGCTATCAAGGTGCATATGCTGACAGGGTTGCAATAAAGCATGCCACGGCATCTCAGGGAGAATTACAAGTAACTAGTAACAAAGGTAGGAAGGAGTTGGCCTCTGGAAGCAGATGCAGTCATAACGAACTGGGAGGCCATAGGAACAACAATGCTGCCATAGCATATGGGTCAATGATTTCCATCAAAATTAACAGTCTAATGACTGCCCTCTAAGTTTGCATTCGGACGACATCCCAAGAGTCCACTGCTTTCTACACCTCATCCAAGGGGATAGTCTACGCAAGTTGCTAGCTTGTTCTACCATCAGCTGAAATAACTGCAAATACAGATTAAGGCACAATACATTGACTGAAGTTCTCAGATTTCTTCCAGCACTATCTGAAACAGAACTGGAAGTTGGAAAGAAACTTTCAGGGAATATAATACTCAAGATTGCTTTTGCAGAAGAGGGGAAGCTTCTTATTTACTCATAATCTGAAAGTTGGGAGGACACTGCAATAGGAACATGCTCAGGAAAAAGAAGTCAGAGTTGAGGACTGGTAGGGGAGAAGGTCATACAGCTAACATCATCACTGCTGGGAGATGTCTGCTGTGGTTAGTGGTGGCTGGCACATGAGCCAGCTGCGGTAGCACGCCCTGTTACTGACAGCTAATAGCAGGATTCTGAACCAGCACAATCTCCTTGTGGCGACAACACCAAAGCAAAAGTTCTGCAGCAGAGAAGTGCAGACCCCAGGATTTCCATATGCTCTTACAGAAGACATTTGACCTGTCTCTCTAGGTCTTTATATAGGGACTGTACAGCAGGTCCAGATGTTCGCATTGCCCTCCTCTTGGAGCCTCAGCGGCAAGCATCACTCTAAAAATAAGTCATGAACACTCCTAGGAAAGTGTGCAGAAGTTCTCCAGCACACTTGCTCACGGCTCACTCAGCATTAACAGCCAGACAGCAGCAGCAGGGGCTATCCATGGCAAGTGGCACCATGTGGCATCTATCCAAGGCTAAGTTAGATCATGCCTGGCAAAACAGGCAGGTTTGCCTGCAATAGCTACACTGCCTGCACCCATTTTGCTGTGGTTTCCAACCATGCTGCCAAGTTTGCAGGGGCTGGATGAAGAGGCTGAGGAGGAAAGAAAACACTGGTAACTCCAGACCTACCAGAATTTCCTTTGGTACAACAGTCTGGTGTAAGGCAATCCTGTTTGTCTTACCTAGTAACTATGAAATACAAAAAGTTCAGATGCCAATGCCACATCTGGAGCTTGGATTTGCCTCAGAACTAGTGTGGTACAGTCATAAGCATTTGGTCTACAGACAGCACACATTTCTCTCTCGAAAAGGTTCTTGACACTACAGTGCTCACCAACACAACCACACATCTGGCTGCAGTGTCAGAGGCCTCAAACACTAATGAAACAGCTAATTTTGCCACCCAGTTGCGGTATTTTTTTATTACAGCTCAGAAACCTTCTCTGTTGTCCAGTAAGAGTATGGACAGAAATCATGTCACTTAGCCTCAGGTCAAAGAGTCATATTTAGAAGATGCTGGAAATTTGCCACCTGCAGCTGCATGAAGGTGGAAGGGCAGGATTTCCTCCCAAACAGGTCCTGCTTTTTTGGGTCCTTCGTTCCTGGGGAAGTGCTCTTGTTTGACTTCATTTTTTCTCCTGCACTGCTAAACGGTTAAGAAGTATCAACTGGAAGAAGTGAAGAAATACTTCTCTCTTCCTAGAGGGACTTTGCACTGTTTCTCTGTGCTTTCCATTACACAGGGTGCCATAGTGAGAGTCTTTCCCAGACCATCACCCATGAAACACTACCTCCAAACATGGAGACACTTCCATAAACTGTTCCATGTGGTATGATTTCAGCAATGCATCCCTTTTTCCATGTGTGACTGTACAAGAGCAGGATGGACTCCGTGTTGTTGCTATATGGTTGCTACACATGTCTCCTGAACACAGAGGGGCTTCCTGTGGCCTTATGTCAGGGGCATTAATCTAAGTCCTGTACATTCTGCATTCAAGTTCACCGATTTATACTATCCTGTGCTTCCTTCTCATAGCTGTCAAAGACTAAAATATTTTGAACACTGAAGGTGCTTGGCCATCTTCCAGGTTGCATCCTGCTGCCACCAGGCACCGGAGGGGATTTCTCAACCACTGAAGTTTTCTTCTCCGGATCATGGTAACACGTAGGAACAGAAAATGCATACCCAGCTTCAGACACCAACATTTAAGATTTGGCTATGCATGCTTACATGTCAGAGCGGGCAACGCTGCTGACATATATTTGAGTAATTCCCAATTGCTATACCCTATATCCTCTCCCTCATTCTAGGCAGACTCCTTGGAAGCACTTTTCCGTAATGGCAGTTTGGACATTTCTAATGAGATGATAACACTGCCTACTTTCCCTACATGGGCATTTAGAATGAATGAATGTAAAAACCATGAACAAGGTTCACAGCATGTCAAGTGTGCACACAGGGCAAGCACACACCTGGATACTGTTCCACATATGATGTCCCCAACCAAAACTTTTAACCACTTTTACATTTTCTATACCTCAAAGAGAGAGACCACAGGGCCACAGAGGGCCACAGCTAGGTTAACCATCCACTATATCAGTGCCAATACTGTGCTTTATTTAAATTACATTTATTTCTATGAGCACAATACAGGGATGATATACTATCAACACAGCATACACCAAATATACAGACATTTGCTAGGATTTCAAAGCCAAGGAAACTACATGACACTGGCTAGGAAAAACAAGAGACAAAAAAGCACATGAAAAACATGAGATTTTTAAATGAAATTTGTTGAATGGACCTTCATCCCTCTGGTAAAATCATCTGGTAAACCAAGAGAGCCAACAGGTTTGTCTAAAATCTATCCATTTTCAAAGGTGAAAGAAAAGCAACAATAAGAAGGCACCACAGTGTTATTAAAAAAAAAAAAAGGCAAATAGCCATCAGGATAAATGATAGCTTCATTTATCAATTTTGTTTATCACAACGTTAAAAGTTGTGAAGTTTAGAAAATAAGGGAAGAAATAAATATCAGATCAAAAAATTCAGAGATAGCTGGGATAACTATTTTTGGTGATCCAGACAAATTCTAATACTGCTTTACAAAACTGATGCTACAAGCTTTCTATTCCAACAGATGGAAAACAAGTGTTTGACAACTATAAGGATTCCATATTTGTTAATAAACATTTCTGTTTTCCACAAATAAGAAACATATACATGCATATGCACATATAAAGCTCATTATGAAGAAGCACTTCCCAAGTTCACCAGTGTCACAGGAGGCCAACAGGGAGGCCTCACTGAAGAGGAATTGCTTAAAATTAGGGCATCTTCTCTGATCTCCTTAAGCACTCTCATACCTCTGGCCTTCACAAGCAGCCTGTGCAATCACGTCGGTAATACAAAACCAGCAAACCAGAAGGACTCTTGAATAACCTGAGTGACCTGACTGCAGACCCAGGTGCTGTCACAGAAAAGCTGGTAAAGGATTCAATTAATAAAACATCAGAGGTCAGGGAAATAATCAGTCTTTCAAACCAGTCCCACAAAATATCAACAGGCGATTGCATGCACAAAAGCCTACATCTTTCCTTCACAAAAGGTGAGGGAACATCTGCATTATGCCAGTGCTAGACAGAATGAATGACCGTGCAGCCGAGGTGAGCACCACGTACCACTGCTAAGGTGTGCTCATCAAAGGGATTAAAAGCACTGGAATCATCTGTAGTGCAGCAAGCCCTGAGGAAGGCTGCTGTGATTCGTGGTGGGCAGGTAGCCCTTTCATAGTTATTCACTGTGGGCTCTAATGCAGTGACCAGGAATGCAACTCTGCAGGGATGCGGGTACCACATCACCGTAACGGTCTGAGGAAAAGCTGTCCTCAAATGCAGAGCAAAAGCAGGTTATTGCAAGGAAAACATGAATCACAATTATAGGCAAAGTTTATTAAACTGAAAAAAAAAAAAATGGAGTAATAAAGAAGCAAACTGGGAAAAAAAAAAATTTGGAGTAACAAAGTAGCAGTTCATCCATACAACGCCAGAATGACTAACAGCTCAAAATTTTATTCTGCAGCTATAAAGAGAGACCAAGGGGTGTTTATTTTTTTTTTCAGCCAGTGGGAATAATTATGATCAGTAGGACAAAAAATGTTAATCACTCGTTTCCTGTTTAACAGACAGCCTGCTTCACCTCTGCCACTCTCCTCTGTTACACCCAATTCATCACAAAGACTACAGCACTGTTTATAGAAAGCTTCCCCTCCCAGCTTTTTTTCTTTCTAAAACTAAGCTTTTATTGACATTTGTTAGCTCTAATGAAGAGGTACAAACATGTATACATGCTAAATATATCAATGCTAATTAGACCAGCAGATCATTTTAAAAGGAACACTGGAAATATATTCTTATCCATCTGAAGCAATAGGGTCAGAAGTAGGCCATGGTCTTAAGTGCAAATTATAGAGGTGAAAACACATTGTAGTCTGAAAATAGGGTCGATTTTTTGTATTGGCCTTTGAGTGCACACAGAAAACTTCCACGAAAAAAACCAGAATCAAAAACCCCAGATATGATTACTCAAAAAGCTTTAACTGGTTACGTGAAACAACTGTAAAGACCCCTGCCTGAGACGCCACGTAAGTTTTACAGTTTCTAAAGTTTTTAAAATAAGTTTTTAAAATCCCTGCATAATGACCTTTGCCAAAGCAGACCTTTGCCACTTGTCTAGGTAAAGGTGCAAGCAAACCTAGACCTGTATGTTTGGTTTCAGCTCAATACTCTACCAGGGAGCCGTAGATCTTCATTTTCATGAATTAAGACTATTTGCTTCCACAAAACCACAGATAACCTAAAGGGCTGGAATGATTGTCAGCACCTGATGGATTTACAAGTTTGCCCCATCCACTGTGCTGCCCATGAGCTGGCCATGCCTGGAGAAGCTCAAGGGTTGTCTTTCTTACCTTGGGAAGCAACATACCAAAGGGGATCTACAGATCCAACAGTATAAAAAGTCGTGTTGACTGAGCCTTTGCATATAATATTAAAAAAAAAAAAAAAGGAAATGCATCTCCTTATTACACTTGTATTAGCATAGCAGAGGTAGTCTTTTCATTTAGCAAGAAAAGGACTAAAGGACTCACATTCTGTGGTCATGGATGTCACTGAATACCAGTTTTTCAGAAACAAAGAGTCAATGAAAGCAGCAAGCTTCCTTTGCAGCAGGGTTAGCTGTGCCCCACAGGAAATCCCTGACTTGAGGAAACTGCAAGTCTTGTGAAAAGAAGGGCAAAGCCTTTTATTTACAGGCTGAATGATATCTTAGGCTACATCTCACTACGCATTTGATCTTTATTTTGAGTACAGCAAGTATAAGGATATACTAGCAAAATTTTAGTATAGTCCCCAAAACTACAAAAAGAAAACTAAAACAGAGTTAAGTGGAATTTTTTGTTTGGTTTAGGGCATCTTTAAGAAATTATTTAGTGCATCTAGTGGTTAAGATGCTGAAGGTTGCATATTTGTAAAGGGACAGTGTCAGCTTAAAAATAATAACCACCCCATGGATTTCACCTAGTGCTGTAAATATCTAATGCTGATGCAGTAAACAAGAGAAACTGAGGAAAGAAGGGACATTTCTCTTTCCTTTAGTTTCTTTTGCATCTGAATACAGTCCAGTACATACAGTCACTGTTTTACTATTTATATTTCCTCTAGCCAATTTACCCTTTATCTGTCTCATACATAAAAAGAAAATAAAATACAATTTTCCTGTTAACAAAGGAGTAGCAGAAAAGAATTGATTTCTTATGTTTTTATTAAAATAGCTTAAATAGGATCATATTGAAGTTCTCTTTAAACTCCTGCCTATCTGCAAATATGTAAAGGATACTGCTTTATAAAGTCAATATTTGTTCATTTTTCATTGTGTTCTGTTTTTATACTCCAAACACATAAGAAGCAATTATGTATTTTCAATTATTCCTCTTTGTATATCTCGAAGAGGCACCACATAAACTAGGTATTATGCCTCTCCCCAGCTTCTTAATCACAGTTTGCCTTGGTACTTATTTCCCCCCACCACAGAAGCAGGTCAGACCACCAGCACACTCTCTTCAGGAGAGCTCCTTCCAATTCAAGTTTGCTCCCACAGCCCAGCAGATTTTATGTAACACAATTTACTACTCCAAAGCCAGCAAAAAACCCTCATCCAAATTTCAGTATAGCCTTTGGCTACATTCCAGCATGCGCTGCCCCTCTCCACTGTCTGGCCAGTTGCAGCCACCCTCTTTCAAAAGGTGAGGTTTATACTTAAAAGGGATTTTAGCTGATTTTCTTGGGATTCAGAGGACTCCTGATAGGTGGTTGCACTGTTCATGCCAGCATCTTCCTCTCAGACTCTGCATTCTGTGATGTTCTTCAGGCTGCAGCTCAAGAAACGCTGGCACTCAGTCACTGGTTTTTATGACATCTGTTCAATATTATAAAGCCAGAGTTGTCCAATCTTGCAAAACATGTAGCACCAACTCTGAACAGCTACCCCCAGACACGCTCACAATTTTCAGTAGGCTATGGGAGGCAGAGTACTATTTCTCAGAGCAAGATGGGCACTCAGAGGAGGGAAATCTAAAGGGCAGTTTCTTCCATCACACCCATCTTGGAAGCATTCCTAGTCCCTCACTACTGTAGGTTGTGCTCTGTACTTAACAGACCCTTATTAAATCAAAGAACTATTTACAATCTACATACTGGCGAGTCCACATTCCCATACAATGTCATCTGGCAACAGTGACTTAAACCATCAGCTCTGCATTTATTTGCTTTCCTCCTTCACACACAAGAAAAGTAAAAAGGACAAGAAAAAGCCATGTTTTTAACAACAAGAATGGAATTAACAGAGTAAAGCCCAAAAGCTCTGATGCACCAGCACTCATTACAATACCCAAACATGCTTTTTTTTTTTTTTTAAGCAGTAAAATATTACACTGAGAATAATGAAAAGAAAGAATAGCAGCACCATTGTGGCTTGAGATCTTTTATATACACACCTGCTGGTAGAGGTGCAGGACCACACTGGATACAAAAATAACACAGCTTCCAGAGTGGGACACTTGTGCAAAAATGAGCTCTGTTAGACATTTTGGGCGCTAGATTTCTCCTGCCAACTAGGTCTAATTAATCACCCCTCATTACTACTTCTTTCCATTTGATATACACAAGGAAACTGGCCTTACCACAGCTGCTCAGAGATCAGACCTCATTCATTCTCCCATTACCCTGGACAGAGTCGGACACAAGGAAGCTCTGGGCACAAGGTGTCTTTTACCAGGTGGAACAGGAGGTGTCCCAGGAAGGACATTGTATCACTCTTATCAGTTCAGAAAAGAAAACACTCGCTTTGAAAAGCCTCCCCTCCTCTGTGCTAATCCCTCAAAACCAAAACGCTCTTACCAACTTCCAGATTAGGCTCCCTCCTCTTGGGAGGTTGCAGTCTTCATGTGGTGCAAACTTCACCATCATCGCCCCAATCCCCTTCAATGAGAAGCCCATGTGTAACTGGGCAGCCCGAGCCTGCCAGCCTCGATATTCAGATTTAAGGACTGCAACAGTCAGATTCCCAATCATGAAGCCTGCCAGGGGCCTCCCATCCCTCCCATGCTTTTGCCCAAAGACAAGGAAGGATCTTCCCTCCAGCTTTCCCCAGATAGGCATGAAAGCACATTAAGGCAAAAGCACAGCTGACACTGGGAGCTAAAACGCCCTAAAGCAATTCAAAGGGGTGCAACAAGGAAGTCTTAAGTTACTCTATAGGGACTTGTTCAGTATTTGTCTCCTGACAGCTTTTGCTTCCTTCAAGTACTGCAGTTTAGTTCTTCCTCTTGCAGACAGTGAGAGAGAGAAGCAACACAGCCTCCTGTGCAGCTCCAAAGATGTGCAAATTCTTTAACTGAGCTGGTTAGAATGGGGTACTCGTTTCAAAAAATTAAATAAAAAAATGAAATTTACAGGACATTAACTTACGTCAGATTAAAAATAGCAGGAATGTCAGCAGTAGGAGCTGTCATTTGCAATAGCTATCAAGACACAGGAAGTTATTTATTCTGTGGGTCACATAAAGCCCTCTTTAAAAACAAGGATGAAACAGAAAAAAGAAAGCATGTTTACTGAAGCATGTTTTCCAGTATTATTTATCTAGCCAATTTTGTTTATAGAATTTTATAATAATTTGTCATTGATACATATTTGGCTTTATGTCCACAGATCCGTTAAACTGCTGGCAACTGCAGGAGACACTCAAGCCTTCACTGCTAGTGCTTAATTTTTGGATTATTTTCAGTTCTGAAGACATTGCAGGGAATTTTCCCACATTTTCATTTGGTTTTAAAAAAAAATTAAAGTCTTCCCCTGGAAAGTCAGGTGTTTTCAAGTATTTTGTTTGTTGATTATTCATGCAATCATAAATTATGTAGCGTATTTGGCAGGCCATGCCTTTCTCTGTTAAAACATTTGTTTTTACTTTCTCAGTTATTGTTTAGATCCTGGTCATAACATGCTCCAGGTTGTTTTGAACAGCAAAGAGGAAATAAGCAATATTTTAACTTATATCACACTGTAACAACATTAAATGCCTACACAGCAATATGCTGCCTATTCAGTATTTTCCACTTTCTTCCTGTCCGCTGCTGGCTTACAACAGCAAGATAATTCACAATTTTACAGTTTTGCAACCTGTAAAACACGGACTCACAACCATGCTCAGAACAAAATACAAAAAGGAGCAAGAAATAGGACATCAAAAAAAAAAAAAAGACAGAGGGGCAGAATATAAAGTAAACATATTTGCTGAAGGCTGGTTTTGAAATCATAGGTAAGCCAACAAAGCTCTTCTGAAGTCAGCTCACATGCACCCAGGCATTGCAGGTGACACAGATGGACGAGGCAGAGCCCCAGCAAGGCACTGTTTGCCTACATTCACCCTGACACCACGGCAGAGAGTTAGGAAACAGACTTTGAACTACGTACCATCACTGCTGCTCAGCAGGATCACAGCCTGGAGTGCATGTGATTACTAAACCCATTGTGACCCCTACGAAAATGCCCTCTGGATTAGAAAAAAGAGAGACATCATTCCAAACACCACACAATTCATACAAAACAGTCTCTGTGACAAAGTAAAAATTACAGAACTAAATTTCAAAAATTTCTCAAGGCTTTTTTTTCTATAGATTTAACTTAAAACATTGTATTTCAAGCATTCAATTATCATGGAGAAGGATTTCCATCTCTCCTCGATTAGCGAAGTCTTAGGAATTCCTCATTTACCTAGGAAGGAGAGGGAGATGAAGAAAAGAAGAACATGTCTTCCAAGACTGGCTTTGTAAAAAAGGTACTTCCAAAACTCAGTTTTGGACCAATGAGCGAAGGATCTGGACCTAGTACCTTGAAGATATCTACATACCAATTGCAATTTTAAGGATACTTAGTAGCTCTTATACAGTCTTTCTAATGAAATTCTCAAAGTTATCAGAGATGTTTAGAACCTACCACTTTAAAACACATTCCTCAAATAATGAAAATTGGCAAAGCAGCCATGGGCTCAATCCTCCTTTTTCCTCCTCTGTCAATTTTTCAAGGACCCCACATCACTCATCCACTGCTGTCTACTTCCTTCAATGCCAAGCATTTCTGGGGCATCTGATAAGGAAGTGCAGAGTTATCTTGCTCAAAGTTTTCGTAACGACAGCAGCCATCCCACACACATACACGTATATATTCAACACGTTTGACTGATTTTCCAAGGAGAGTAGTAGCTGCGTGATTTTCACAAGGAAAAAATACACATCTCTGTATTTCACATCTCTTTTTTAAAAATTAAGTAATATTTTAAACTGAAAAAAGAATGGGTTTTTTTTCTAATTCTCATCTGTTTCAGTCTATTTTTGTGTTAAGTTTTTAAATGTAAAAACATTCAAGACTGAGTGTAATCAACGAAAATATTAAGACACATATTCACCTCTAAGGAGAATTGAAGAGAAGTCTGTGATTTGTACAAATCCCCTGGAAGTGACTTCTGTGAAGTGTGGCTGGCTAACAAACACCACAGAAATGCTGTTTAAAGCAGATTTAAAGGCCTTTTTACCTTAAGAAAGAACTTGCCAGAGAGCAGCAGTGACAAGGCACTTGCTTCCTGGCACAGCTAAAGGCACACCACAACTTTTGCATCAGCTTGCTTGACTTCTCTACACTGCCATAGAAGTTGCCCACTTCTCAAACAGCCCGAACGATGTGGATTTATAATGTTTTTAATCAAGTCTGTTGACAAACTCACATTCTTTCTACTGTAGCTCTTCAGTTTGTAGCCCACATACAAAATACTTTTGTATTTTGTATCAGGGCTCCAAAATACTTCTAAAATCCTTCAGAACGCAGCTGGGGAGGTAGTGGCAGTCAAATGTCCTCTTGTCTGTTTGCACTGGCTTTCCTGTAATCCTGGCTTAAACACACGTGCACCACAGGAAGAAAACAGACAATTTTAAGTTGCTGACTCTAGAAAAAGAGCAAGAATCATCTAAGATTAAACCTGGCCCCCAGACTTTGTCAAAAGGCTGACTTAAAGGATAAGGCCGGAGAGGATTAACTCAAGTACGATGTCAAAGTACACTCAAACAGGAACAGCTTCTTGACAAACAGTGAGGGGTTGTAAAAACCAGAACATTTAAGAGGAGGATTCGTAACGCTGCAGTCTGTGCCTGAAGGAAAGCTCTCCCAACCCAGGTTCTGGCACCTGGTAAACTCCAGCAAATAGTTCTGGTTGTAGCGATGCAGCACAACTCACTGAGCCCATAACCAGAAATGCAGACAACCCAGGTGACTTCAGAGTAAAAAAAGTCCTCCAAGAGACACACTGGTCAATGGAAAAGGTGACACTGCCATTCTTCCATGCACTATGGGACCAGCCAGTTTTCCTCGCATCTGACAGCAATCAGGGAGAGATGCAGCAGTGAAGAAGCACACAGTTCATCCATCAGCAGTGTTAGCAAGGTACAGGAGAGGGAGAGAGACAGATGCTTTGGCTGCCTCCTCTCACTCCTGCTATGAGGGGCAAAAGACTTTTGGAATTACTCCTGTGAAAAACCTATCAGCTCCTCACACTGAGGGATGAAACAAGAACAGGTCACAGGTCAAGAAGCTCTACCAGTTTGCGGCTGCCTTCCCAAGAGAGCGAAAAGACATGATGGGAATAACCCTGACTAACACTGTTAACAGCAAAGACCATGGTTTTAAAGACCATGGGCTTGTATTGTACAGCAGTTTCATCACAGCTGCTCAACAAGCCACTGTAGATACCAGTCACTTAGAGGGAAGGAGTATTGACTGCCAAACCAGGAAATGCTTCCCTGAACACTCTGGGTTGTCCAGCTCCTCTGACACAGGCAATCGTAGGCTTACGGGGTGGTAGGAGCACCTGCCTCTGGTAGGGAGTCTGCCAGTCAAGCTGTTTCTGCTTCAGATGAAATGAGGAACTTGCAACCTCAGCAGCAGCTTGAAAATAGGAAAGCTGCAGCTTCAAACAGACAACCAGAGAGCACCCCATGAGAGCTTCAGCCAAACACAGTCCCAATTCCCAAGCACCACCCTCTAAGAAACTTGGCCAATGCAACAACAGTTTCCTCATACAGAAGATACTTCTCCACACCTCAGCTGCTATCCCCTGAATCTGCCCACTACTGGACTCAAGCCCATCACTGACCAAAATTTTCCCCCTCTTTCTCCTCCTGCCCATACCAAATTTACCTTATTTCTACTGGAATGATGACATCCCCAACATCAAGACTGAACACTGGCACTTTCCTCAGTGAAAGAACAAATTCCCCCACACCAAGATGCTGCCAGTAAACAGGTTTCAGTGACTCAATATACAGACAAAACTTACCCGACTCAAGTCAACAGAAACTTAACATTTATTTCTCTTATGTTCAACACACATTTTTCTATTGATGGCATTAAAATACTAAAATTAATGCTGCTAGTTAGAAAAAGCTCCAGGGAGGCCTCATTGCAGCCTTTCAGTACTTAGAGGGAGCTTTTAAAAAAGGTGGAGAGTGATACTCTATGCAAGCAGCTAGCAGTAAAACAAGGGGGAACAGTTTTAAACTAAGAGGAGAGATTTAGATTAGATGTTACAAAGAAATTCTTTACCCAGAGGGTGGTAAGGCTCTAAAACAGGTTGCTCGGGGAAACTGTGGATGCCCTACCCCTGAAGTGTTTAAGGCCAGACTGGATGGTGCCCCGGGCAACCTGATCTAGTGGGCAGCATCTGTGCTGATGGCAGGGGCGGTTGGAACTAGAGGATCATTCTTCCAACCCTTCTATGATTCTATGATATTTCTACCATATGATGATTTGCTCTGTTTTGGTGCAATTTTTCCTTTGCCTATGTTATGTTTAAATCTTGTTGTTTCCATTTTTTCCCCTGACGATTAGTTTATTATCTGTTCTACAAGTCCCAAGGTAAGAGAAAAGGCAGTAAAAGCAATATAAAGAGTACCTGTGAAGATTAAAGACCATAATGACAGTGGCAAGTCACACACAGAGAGGAGGCTGATACCCTCACTGATGTTTTGGTTTCCCTCCCAGATGCAGCTCTCCATGATGAGTTGGGACACAAAACCTGACACACAGTAAGCTGCTCTCCCTTATCTACAGCACCACTGGGAACAGGCACTCCCACCAGCCCGGTGCCTGCTTGAGGGTGGAAAGCTGGAGGGAGAAGAGAAGGGAGACAAAGAGGTGCGTGGCACCTTTGTCAGAGGTTCGGAAAACACCGTTTTCTCTTGGGCAGAGAAGGAAGCAAACAGCAAGCGCCATCCCTCAGCCATGGCAGCACGCACGCACATGCACACGCATTTCCTCCGGCTTCACGAAAACAATGAAGTGGGGGAGCCTGGCTCTTATATGAAGCACACACTGGCTATATAGAAAATAAGGAAAGCAGCTGCTTCAAAAGCTCAGTCACGCTTTTATCAACAGGGCTTTAATTAGTACCCATCTGCTTCCTGTTTTATACTACAGAACTGACTTTCACCTGTTTCAGCAAAACACCCCTTCCCCCAAATGGAAGTGTGCACACACACACATGAACACACACGAGAAGTTCACAAACACCTTATGCTTAAGTAATTAACATCTGAAATCCTTGTTCTGAGTGTGTGGGCTACGTAATTGCTTTTTTTTTAAAAATTAGGCTTTGCCAAAGCTATCAGATTTCACAGACAACACCTTTAAATCACACACCTTATATGTTTCACAATTTATTTTAACTCATTGGCACTTGGGGACCCAAAGGACACTGGAGCCCTGTTGTACTGGCACTGCACTACAGAGAGGCTGCCCAGAGGGCTCGCACTGGAAGTGTGGGCTTTTCCTGAGGTCCGTCACACACATGAAAGGATTTAAATAAACAATGGCAAGGCTGATAGTTTGAATCCATTCTTAACTCACCCCATTGTTTGAAGAGAAGAAACAACACGTAGAAGAAAAATATTACTGAGGGAGGAAATAGCTTCACCTTTGAATTTCCTGACATTTTTCCTCCCACACTTTTCCCCTTCACACGTCAATTATTTATTTATTTTGCAGGGAGAAGACAAGTGAAAGTTAAGCACACCAGCACAGCTACGTGCTGTCAGACCTGCCCACCTCTCCTGCACAAAGGAGCTACCAGTGCTTGAAAGCTTGCCAGGAGCAAGGTATCCAGAGAGCAAAACAAGAAGAAGCAAACCACTAGGAGAATGAATTCCTTGCCAGTGACTGAGCAAAGAGCACCACTTGCCTACTCCTAGGCCCAGATATAGGAATGGGAAGAGGGGCAAGTGCCAAAAGGAGCAGTATTCATAAGGTGTCTACATTAATTTTTTGGGTATGCAAAGCCTTCTCAAACTCGAAGTTGCTCATCACAGAAAAGAGCTTTTCTTAGCACACCTTTAGCATCAGCCACCACCTACAATGCTTATTTTGCCAAAATAAACCTGGCAACCACACGACTCATGCTCCAGTTTTGGAGTGGGAGGAGATCATTCTCTCTTTACAGCTGGAAACCTCATCTGCAACAGCTCTCCCAGATGCACAAAGCTGATCTAACTCAATCAGTTTTCTTCCACAGTATCTTGGAGCTGCTTCCTGAGTTTTTGAATCTGTCTGTCTTCAGGGTTCATGAGATTCACCAAAGACTGAAAAGTAAGAAAAAAAGTTATTCCAGTGAACAGAATTACAGCAGTTACCCCTTTGATGTAGCTACTCATGGTGGTAACATGAGCAACCAGCCTACAGCATCCCCCTGTGCCCCCTGCATGATCACCCAAGGGGAGATCACAGTCCTGGCAACACCAGAAGGGGCAACACTAACAACAAACGCTTATTTGTAAGACTCAGTATTCATGGGAGCCTACAAGAAAGATGGAGAAAGATGATTTAAAAGGCTATGTAGTGACAGGACACAGGGGAACAAGTTCAAACTGAATGAAAGTAGCTTTCGATTTTAGGAAGGAACTCTTTACTGTGAGAATGGTGTGGCACTGAAACAGGTTGCCCAGAGAAGCTGTGGATGCCTCATCCATGGCAGTGTTCAAGGCCAGGTTGGATGGGGCTCTGAGCAACCTTATGTAGTGGAAGGTGTCCCTGACCACGACAGGGGCTTTGAAACTAGATGATCTTTATGGTCTTTTCCAACCCAAACCATTCTAAGATTCTGAATGGGTACCCTAGGAAAGGTATTTGTAGTATACTGCCATTTGCTACTGAAACAGCACACTAAAGTACCATCTGTCTCTGTACACATGAAGAGATTTCTGCAGCATCACACAAATCTGATAAACAATAGGAACTGCCATTCAAAAGTAAAGATCAAACCTTGGTTTTAAATCTTCAACTTCCAGAAGTTCTCAGCAACTCTTCTGCTACCTGACTGTTTAGCAAAGGCAGGATTTTGTACACACACTAAGGGAAGTACTAGTGAAGGGAATGAGGTCTGTTGCTAGAGGAAAAAAAATCAAATGAAAACACACAGGCTTCCAAGCACAAGGAATGCTCTGAGCATGTAAAATAGGTGAGAAGGGATGGAGCAAAATGAGCACCAAATGTGAGAACTCCAAATATTTCTCAGAAAAGAAAAAGTGGCTCACTTCTAGCTCAATTGCTTCAAGGACAGAAAAAAATAGATGCACTGATCTCTTGGGTTGTGTTTTGTTTTGTTTTTTATAGACTTCATTAACTGATAAACCTGAATAATCCATTTTCTCCTTAAAAAAGGGAAAAAAATTCTTAACCTTGTGTTTTCACCTAGAAGATTATACCACTACTTAAGATATTTTTCCATGATATCTCAAGCAACATATTACAAAACTTCATCCAGGACTGAAACAACAGATTGTCTCGAGAGCAAATGACAAAATATTTGTACCAGAAATCCTGGCAAAGTTGAATGCAGATGGGTTTCTGAAAAATGGGGTTCCAAGAATAAGTCACCCATGGTTCCAAAAATAAGAGTTAAATTCAAACAAAAACTGGATGTTCACTTTGCAGGGTACTGCAGGCCCTCCCCAGGGTCCCACCCTCACCACACACAAGACACTTGCTAACCACAAGTCTCTGAAGTCTGAGCTTCAGCTAAACACACGAGGCTGGGGAAATGCAACCAAGGCCAACATCCTGGCTGCATAACCCAGAAATGACATGCTATGAGGCGGTGGTCAGCCATCCCACTACCAATGGACTCAGACCTGAGATTCAGGGCAGCCCCAAAATCCACAGCCGCCATCTGCAGGGGTCTGAGCTGCGGCAGGAGGGGGATCATCCTATCATGCAGGGCCAGGAACATCTCTGCCTGCAGCTGGAATATGGGCATGCTGGTCAGGTCTCTCAGCCTGCCAAGGCACAGCTCAGATGATCTCCAAAACACTCTTTCCCTCCCCGAAGCAGCGGGTACGGCACCATGTGTGCAGAGCACGGAGACGCGTCACGCTTCAGCGGGGGGCACCAGAGCATGACTGCACCACAGCAGAAACAGATGTCTGAGACTACTCTCATAAACAGGGATGGAGAAACTTAAAACCTGCACATTATTGCTCCACCTCCCCTTTTATAAGGGGAATCAAAAGCGAAGTTCATTGGACGGTAGTGACCTTCCTTTAAGTGATTCCTGGGCTTTGGGACACACTGCTTCCACACTGCTTTTTTTGGTTTTGAGAACCTTACTCAGCCAGACAACCATGTTTACTCTATTTTTTTGTTGTTTTTACGGTCAATATCTACTGATCTGATAGGGAATTTCAGGATATTCTGCAGTAAGAGGAAGAAAACAGATCCTTGATTTAAAAGACATATTTAGTCAATACATTTCTGATCCCTGGGATCTAGAGCCTTCAACAAACTTTTCGCCATTAGCCTGTCTTCCTTAGCAATGGCCAATTTCATACAGATAAATACTGTTCATAAAGGCTATGCAAAGCTAATGGTGTTTGGCAGGAGACAGGCACACATTAACAGTTCTAGCCTGAGACCAAAAAGCTACTACAATTTTTTTGAAATTCGGCACCCATCCGAGACCAAACTTTTCCGTTAAGATGACTAAACAACTGGCTTGAAGTGATTTGCATAAAAGACTTTAAAAATGTAATATGGATACAGGGGAAGGAGAAGTGAAACAAGAATGGGATAATGACATTTCATGGTAACAGAGAGCATTACAGTCTGGTGCACAGAAGAAAATAGTGTCCTCCCTTTCCTTTCTTCCCCTCCACATTTCTCTCTATATATGAAGCTAACAAAACTTTTCTTAAGCATAAAATCAGGGCTTAAACTTAAAAGCTCAGTCGCACACAATAGTCCAAAGGAATATGATTAGAGGAACAGAAAACAAACTCAGTACCTCACAACATTAGCAGATACAGTACACATCTATATTTTTGGTTATAATAATTACAAAGCCACACACTGAAGTTTGTTAGTTCTTTGACAAAGCATAAATTTCCAACTTACAATCTTGAGTTTTCCAGACAAATCAAATCTGTTGGTGTTACCAGAGCAGCCATGCAGAGTATACACAACTCTCAACATAGTTTGTTCAAATGGCAATTACACTAAAACTTACTTTCTGAACCCCAAAAAGCCAACAAGTCATCAAGCTGAAGACTTTAGAAATTCAACCACTTTCCAGTATTTCCATCATGTTTATCTTACTTTGACCAAATACATTTACTTGTGTTGGACAGTCACATGTCATTTTTGTTGCTTCAACGCATTTAAGACTTTTTTAAGCCACAGTGCAAATGTATCTTTAAAAAAAACACACACACAAGAAGGCCTGAATTAATGCTCATCCAATATAAATTTGTTTTGAGCAGGTTAAATCACGGGGCACCTGGGAATTGCAATAAGAATAAAAAACTAGCAAGAACAAATACAGTTCTTAGAAATTCCAGCTTTTTAAAAATACTAAGTGTATTAAAACTAGAATTTCAGGGCCATCCATGTAACAGTAATTTCAAGGATGAAACACTACTAATCCTCACTTCAGTTATTCCATAACAGAGAGCACCCCTTAAAAAAGGGCTCAGATATTTAAAGCTAGCATTTAACTGTTGCTGTGTCCCTACAACTGCTAATGTATCCCAAAGTTTGATTTACTGCTAGTAACTCTTAAGCACAGTTGTGATGAGAGATCTTTCTGCATCCAGTTATAAATATCATATTATTTTTAAATGGATTCATTTAACTTCAGTCATTTACTTCTGTAGTATCTCAATCATGGCAAAAAGATGCTTCTGCTTTAGGCCACAGACAGATGTCACATTATCAGAAGGAAGAAAGAAAAAATAATTTTCTCTATTAATGCAACAAGACCTCTCGCTTTTTCTATATAGTGATGTTACCTATATTACACCTCTCGAGAGGGGGCAAAAAGCATGTTCTGGAAACTTTGTAACAGGAGTCACTGGACTCACAGCCACCTAATCTTGTCAACTGGTGGCTGCTTTGTATTACAAACACCACCACAGACAAGACAGGGTAACACCAGTGGTGCCCAGATTAGGTTGGTCATGTCACCAAAGCCAACAGCAACTGCATCACTTCTCCCTACCTCCAACCTAACCACTGGCAGCTTCTTGCCACCACAACCACAAGGATGATTTGGGCAGTGTATTGCCCAAAAGTCAGGGATGGAGTACACTGGAGTAGAGACACAGGGAGTTATGCCAAAATTTGCAGCAACCAAACTTGCCCCAGTTTATTTTCTGTGGCCTTCATCTGGGTGATCTTTCTTGATAACCCTGCCTAAACTGATGCAGAGCAGCTTTGCAAAAAACAAATCACCCCACAACTGTTACCCCCGCCACGCAAACCAAGCCCAGGCTATTTAAGAGTTCAGACCTGTTCATCTAACAAAGGTCACCTTACAAGACTGCATAAGATTTTTCTGTAGTCTCCTTTTATATGTTTTCACTTTAGTACTTAAAGCTGACTGCACCCTTTGGACCACAGGGTTCCCTGTACAAGGGAGCTCTTCATTCAAGTTCACCTACATAACAAATCAGATCTCAACATCATAGATCCACCATAATTTTCTTGTCTTATGGATTATCCTGTCAATCCAGAGATTGCTTTCCATTCTAGCAGGCCTTCTGCAGAGGAGGAAAACCAGCAGGCTCTTAGTCAAGATGCTACAATCTGACACAGGAGAATACAGGAACAGACAACCAGTGATGTGGGGGCAGTATAATGTTGAACCAGTGAGGGAATATGCATCTGCATGGGCGTAGCTTGAGCACATAAGCAGCCCAGTCTGACACCAAAGTCTTTAAAACACTATAAAGAGTTGAAATAGGCTTTTAAATGAGGAAAATGAAGCAGTTTTGTAGAAGGTTTCTCTCCAACAAGAGACCACCAAAATAGGTTTTGTACGGGTGCATCAAGTACGCAATGGAGACAGATACTGCAAGCACACTAGAGGCTGGTGTGAGCATCATAGGAGTGAGTAAAAGTGGAAGGGAAAACAATAACAGGTTTAATGAGGCCCTGAAAGTGAATATGAGACATTCAGATCAGATGTGACAGACAGGGGAGGGTGGAGGAAGGATGCAGCACGGCCCAGTTAGGAATATGGGGTGTTGACTCTGCAACCACACTCTGAATTGATACAAGTATGGTGCTTTTCTCATGGTTAGAGGCAGAGTTCAAACACAAAGCAGCTTCTGACTTCTCAACAGTGATCTCCAATTTGTTTGAAATGTGCTTCAGATCCTTTAGCAAAATAGAAAGCAGTCGTCTGGTTTCACAACAGCACCTCACCAGGTCTCTGGCAATATCTCCACTTTTCCCTAGGGCATCACCACTTCTGTGTTTTGAGAAAAGAAACACCTTTACTGGGATAGTGGTCAAGCAGTGGCAAAAGTTGCTCAGAGAGGCTGTGGAGTTTCTACCCTTGGAGATATTCAGAACCCAGCTGGATCCGGTCCTGAACACAGCCTTAGCAGATCCAGCCCTGGGCAACGGGCTGAACCTGACAATCTCCCAGAGGTACTTTCCTGCCTCCACTACCCTTTAATTCTGTGGTGTCTGCCTTAGCCTGCCTCCACTGCTGATCATCTTATATAGCCTGGAGGCACTACACTGCCATGGGAGGGATGGCAATTTACCCTGTCTTAAACATCACTTTGATCCACACTGCCTTTCTGCTCTTTTGACAGCTTGGCCCACAGCAATGCCAAAGGAATTGCCCTCTCTGTATTTTATGAAAAGCATAAAAGATTTTCAAATACTTAAATGGAAGAATTCAAGGGGCCTCATGTTCCCAAAACACCTTGGACACTGACTCATCACTGTCAGAGCTTTCCAAAACCATGTCATTGCTGCTCCACCGTAGTCTATCCACCCCCTGAAACAGAGCTGGCCCAGTACAACTTTGGTTTACACTGCTTCGGAGCAGGTTTTGGTGAGACAGTGGAATTTCCCTGCAGAATACAGTCATCAAACAATGACTTCTCCCTAGAACAGATGGGTTAAGGAGATATTACTGTTTCTCTGCTTTGGAAAACAACGTTCAGACGCAGTCACTGCAAGCTGTATTTCAGCTACTGTATGTTTAAATCACCCTTAATAGGCCCAGAGCATCCCCAGAGTAGGCATCTGAGGAGGTCTGCTCAAAACAGCAGCAAGTCCCTCCTCACTCCACTCCCTCTGTGTCCTCAGGGACATCCATCAGCCATAAGGCTACTCTGAAAGGATCTGTGGTGTCCTACTCTTCCAGCTCCAACCTGCAAGGACACTATTGGGAGGCATCTGGAGGCTGGGTAACAATGTTCATGGTACTCTGGAGCTGCAGAACAGCTTCATGGTCAGAGGCTCTCATTCTGGCAGAAGAAAGACTGCAGAGAAAGGAATACACAGGTCAAAAAGATAATTAAGTCATTGGCAAAGCAACTAGTGCTTCGAGTAAGGGAAGGTCACCTAAAACTGTATCAAAGATTCCAAGTACTAATGTTCTTGATGTCCTGTGTTAATGTTTTATTGGCCTGTGAAATTCTCTCTCCTGAAGAAATTACACAGGCAGAACAAACAGAATTAGTACAAAGTAATATCCATCAATAAAGACAGCTAAGCAGTTTCCTTGAAATTAGTTTGCATTAAGCATTCTGAAAGCATTTCTTTTTCTGAAAAAAATGTTCAATATAAATTCTAATTCATTTTCAGCTCATTACCTCCTGATGCATTCAAACGCCATCAACAAATAAAGACAAGAGAGAAGAAATATCATCTCCCTCTTCTCTCATTCCTCATTATGGAAGTTTGGTACAAAGTCTGTCCTTACAGAAAAAAAAAAGAAAAGGAGGAGGGAAGAAAAAAGGAAGGGGAATCAAATCCCATAAGCTGTAGCAGTCCCCCGGAACATAATATAATTCTTAATGAAAAGAATGAAAATAGCTGTCTTAGTAGACAGCTTTCACAATGGACTGATTTATTAATTTATTTTTAAAACAAGAACATAGGAGAGAGAAAAAATTCAACAGTGAAATGCATCTATGTATCATTTTGATAACCCACAGCTAAGACTGTGCAGTATTGCTTCAGATTTCTGAAAGAAGACTCCAAGCTTGTACACAAAAATCAGACTATTTTGATTTTTTGCCAAACAGGCTACCTTCCAAGAATAAAAGTGTGGGAAAAATTGCTAGTATGGTGACAGAACAATATCCTTACTTCTCACTCCTAAAAAAGAGACAACCTGAAGATAAAATGAAAAGGTTGACAACTACTTGGTGGACCTTAAAGCTCAAGTATTCCAAGAACCAAGATGCGATAGTAAGTGATGTCATCTGGAGGAAGGGGATGAAAAGATGAAAAAGAGTGCCCAAAAAAAGCACCAGGATCTTCCTGAGTGTTTATCAATGGCAAACACTAGAGGTATTCAAATTTATTGGTAAAGGCATTTTTCTGTCAATTACTCAGAAAGAAAAAGTACTGATAAACTTTAAACCATTCTTTCATTGCCAAGCATTTCTTTTTCCTTGTGGGGAGGGTCTGATAAATTTACTTCTCCCATATTTCTTTTTTTCCATGGACAATGCAGAGACACCTTTAACATGCAAACTATGTAGGTTCCACCAACCTACACTAAACGTTTTTAAGTGTAATCAAATTAACATGGTCTCAAGCACATCAAGTCCATAAATTTTGAATCTGCTATAAAGCAAGAGGCACTTGATGCAAGTTTCTGTTTGTAAGGAACCGGGCAGTACTCGATGGTGCAAACACGGCCACCTGTCTCTCTCTGGAGCCTTCACGTACTGCGCGAGAGCCAGTGTGAACATTTGTTCGCCTAAAACGCTCGGCATATGGTTGAATTGACAATTTAATAATATCTTGATAAGGATGCTGCCAGATTTTTGGCGGGAGATAAGCATGTTTTATCATTAAATATTTGTACTGCAGTAGCACCCAGAGACCTTGAGCAGAAAGGGCCTCATTGTGCCAGGAGCAGAGGGTAACCGAGTCAGTGACCCACAGAGCTGACAACCCTGGACAACCAGGCTACAAAAAAAAGACTGAGCAGAGTGTGTACCACATGTACTACACTGGAAACAAGTCTTCCTCCCAAATGCACCTACATCTATCTCCTAAGGCTTCTCCTACAAGCCATAATTGATCTGCCGACATTAACCGGGAGGATCTACTCTGCACCAACTTCCTACCATGCTGAGAAACCACAGCGACATTCATGGGCGAGAGGACTTGTTTACCTCCGAAAAACAGGATTTTGAGGCAAAATCCAAGTGTGCATTAGTTTTCTGGACATAACAGCTAAAGGCTTCATTAACAGCACCACCCATTGAAGCTCCCCACATAGTTTCCTTTGAAGAGCTGTGTGTAAACTTTGCTCTCCATTGCAGATCATTCTGTCAGCAAAATGTATAGCTTACTCTTACGTGTGATCCAGCAAAAATCCCTCTTCCTACCTAAAATTCCATGAATGCTTTTTTTGTTGTTTTTCAGAATATCTTCTATCCTTAACAACCAACTCAAAAGTGAATTGAGGAAACATATTATGCACGAAATCAGGTCTTGGGGTACCTTCACTCCACCCACACTGCTAAAGCCGAAATAGTTACATAGACATTACCAGAGGTTTCTGCAGGCTGTGCAGTAAATCTAGTGGCAACCCTGTAAAAACAGAAAACAATCACCTGTATACCACAGCTGTCTAAGTCTTATCCTTCAACCAATATTTCCTACTCAGTTACTTCCTATAAAAAATGGGCTTTATTAAACCATGTGCTGGGAGAATCAAAATAACTATGACCCGTGGTACAGAGAAAATGAGAGAAACAGAAGTTTCTATTTAAAAAGAAACTGTATATGTGGAAACTAAGCAGTAAGACTACAACAGTGGAAGACCTCATTACAAGTAGAAATGTCTCACATCTGATTCACCTTAATCTTTGGACAATGGCACAACACATTTAGGCCAGCTGTAAAACCACAGCATGAAAATAACTGCTGCAGAAATAGGATTTGAGCCCATAGGTGCATCTGCCTTTGCAGCAGCACCATTATTTGTGTTTTGGACATTTTACATGGTTCTAGTTTTTTAAACATAGACACATCATACACAAATTAGCAACAGAAACATTATTTTTTAAATATTTACATTTATAGGTGTGTATAATATATATATATGTATTTCCTTATATATGTGTGTATATATATATAATCCTTAAATGTTAAGATGAGGCAACCCTCCTGCTAATGTAATGTAAGATGAGGCAGCCTTACATTGCACAACAGCTGGTAACACCTCCTTTTCCACAGCTCCACTCCCAAAGGAATAAGCAGAGGCAGGCTCACATAACTTACTTTCATCCAAGGCTCATACCAACACACAAATTCTTGAATATCTTCGCCTGGCATGTGTTTTCAATTGCTTTTTGTGTATCACATTTGCTCCGACTACATATTTAACCAGAGGTTTAACTTAAATAACCCCTAGTATTTTAATGTGCCTTTACAAGCCCCGTTCACAGCTGACAGTGAACTCTGTCCTTGCTGCTATTTGCAGACATGTCTGCACATGCAAGTTAGCCTCACTCTGCCTTCTTACTTCTAGGACTTGGGGTAGTATGCAAAAGACATTCCTAAGAAGGCTTGTAGTGGTTTTAGTGAAAGTTATTCTAAAAGACCAGAGACCCTTACTACATTTTTTAAGGTAGTCAGCGCGATTCACACTTTTATTTAATAACTTTTTTGTTTCTGCCTCTTAGCAAGCAATATGACTTCAACAGCAGCAAGTACCTTCCTGATGAAGATTCTCAGCTTGCAAAATGTAGTGAGTATTTTATGCACAAAAATAACAGTAATATTACATCATATTTTAGGAGCCTGATGTGACACCAATAGCATTACTTCTTATTCATTTAATTTAACATGACAAATTAAAAAAATGAAAATGCAGTCTTTATGAAGATATATGCACCACTTCAAAATTCAGTGTCCCAGTTATCTATCTACTTTAAGTCATAGGTACATGCTTTCAACAAAATAAATTCAAAGCCCTTGCTTGAACATGAAGGTGTTCCACCAGATGGATGCACGCCTTCATCTTGAATTCTAATTAGAATAGATCTCAGGCAGAGAAAAGACTGGGGCACATGGATCTTAGGCCTAATTTCCAAAAGTCCACTTTTATATTCTGAAATTCACTTTTAAAACATCATCTGACTGCGGTCAGGTAATGAAGAGAGCCTGCAGGCAGTGCTAAATGCATTCATATTAATTGGTTTTAATCCTGACATTAAGCCTGATAGGTCAAATATCCCCTGTTCTTGCCAGCTACATCTCATGGATCCCGTGCCATGGGGTACTGCCTGCCTCCTCCCTGTACATCCTCCTTCCCCAGCAGGTGAGAAAGCCAGGCACAGCTTTCCCTGGACAGACAGCAATACTAAGGGGGGAGAAATCCTTTTACAACTCCTCCCCACTCCTTCCTCCTTGCCTCCGCTATCATTGTGCTGTAAAACAAACTGGAAGGGAGATGTCGGGATAACAATCACAGGAAGAGAGTTTGTGACAGCCCGGCCACAGAGTTATGGTGCCCTGAGACGGGAGGGCAAAGGTTCATGCAGGAAATGATGCCGAGACCAGGACCCTGCCCCGGCTGCCAACAGGCTTCTCAGGGCTACAGAGTTTGGGAGGAGGAAATGTATTTTGCCCTTTACCATTTTAAAGAGCCACTGTACAATACAGGCTGCAGGATGTTTGCACTTACAAAAGATCTCAAGGATTTGCACTTGGGAAAGCCCACTGTGAGTGGCTCTGCACAGCAGCACAGCTCGCAACACGCTCCACAGCACTGGAGCACCACACAAGGAATTCAAGCATCTCTGTCATTCAACTTGGGAAAAAGTTCAGCACCTCCTCCCAGAGAAGAAGGACTTCTCTGGATCCCAAGATGCCTTCCAACAGTGGCAACAAGTTAGTCCGTTACAGAAAAGCATGTGCCAAACCAAAACACAGACTTGTGGCTTCCAAGGGACTCGAGTGCATTTGAGAGCTCCTGCAGCTTCCAACACCATTAAACACTGACTACAACAGAAATCACGCACTAAGGAACTAGAAAGTGTCTTTGAAAAATAAATATGTTTATTTTAGATGACTCAGAGTACTGTGTGCTCTTAAGTGAAAAAACTCCCTGTGAAAGGATTTCAGATTACACTAAAACAAGTTATACTCTCTTCTTTCTAGTGACTCCCCCCTCACCTTCTGCTGGAGGAGAAACAACAACATCACATGCTGTGCTGCAGGTCTGGGACAGGATAGATGTTCATAAACACTTGGTCATGTGTCTATCCTGTTTTCCATGTTTGTAACTTCATGCCATTTATTTATATGTTTTGAAATTCCAATATAAACGTAAGTTTAAGATCCCCTAAAAGCTGCCCTTTCTGGCAATAGCAGAGTTTCTGATTTGTTTACCTAGATATATATACTGAATAAAAATACAACTTTCACTTGTGTTTCTCTACCCCATTTCAGTCAAAATTCCCATTTGGCCATTCACAGCAGAAACACTGGGCTTTAGCTCTGCATATTCTCATACTTCTGGTAACAGCTTTCCTTATATTTCACAGCCCCACTAGTGTGTTACTGCAGCCAGTGACTCCAAAGCTGTTTTTTGAACTCAGCCTCCCCACATAAATGCCTCTTTTAGAAGCTCTAGCCTGGCATCAGTTTCATGCTGATGCATGTGGTAGAGGCCAAAGTCTCAAAGCTATAAAACCCCTCAAGTTCAATCACCCACGGGAGCATGAAGCACAGCGTTCTGCCCACACACTGCTGTAGAAAAAACCATACCCAGACGTCCTGATCCGATTAGCAATTCTGGCATCAAATCCTCACCCAGGCAAAATACGTGTGACTGATATTTGCCTAGAACCAGCTCAAGGTTTCTCAACAGCATAGGCAGAACTGAATCTGGTGGCATCACCAGGTTTGTAAGTGGGAAGCTGAGAACAGCCCCAAAAAGGTGTTTTCCACTCCTTGCAGCATGACCTCCTCCATCCATCTACCTCATACACTCACTCCCACTGCAGCACGCCCATCCTCTATCTCAAACCCAGACTCAACTAACCAGATCCATCCAAGCCTCATTCATTCTACAAAAGCTGTTAATCCTCCGCCGCGTTGTGCTGCGATCCTTAATCATGGTCAGGCAAATTTCAGGCTGCTGCAGAAGGGAAGGAAGCACCAGGCAGGGGGTTTCTTTGCCTTGAGGAAAGGAGGCAGTGGAATGGGGCAAAAGGACATGGACTGAGGGTCGGGCTTTCCTCTTTCACCACATCCTTACAAGACTAGAGTGATGACTGATGCTGCTGAAGAAGGCTTCCATCCCACAAAAATGTGGACTGCTTCTCCCAGTGCGGCAGAGGGCTGTGTGAAGGGGAATAAAATAAGCCATCTGGGCACTACATCAGTCCTCGCAGCCTCTGGTCCAAGCAGCACTGGCAGCCATCACCCTGCCAGCTTCACACACACAGTAACATTCCCTGACACCCTCACGTGAAACGCACAAGGGCTGGAGTTCAAGGATGCAGGGAGGTGTTTTCACGCCAGCTCTGCAGAAACCATCATTAGAAGGTCCATTCCCGATAGGTGTAAAGAAAAAGCCACTAGATGCCATGCAGAACCTCCTTCTGGGAGCAGCTATTTTGTAACAGATGGAAGGTAAAAGGAATACTGTAAAAAGGAACTTTGTACAACTGTTCAGCTGTACAACGCAATGGAGAGCAAGAAAAACTCTGTGTGCAGGTAAGACACTTTAAAAAAAAGGACCATTTCCATCTCCCAGAAAGGAAGAAGACTCAAAACCACACCTAAATACTTCCTACAATGCAACAGCCTAAAACTTCTGTGCTGCCTTCTCTGATTTTCCATGGTTATTACCTTGGGAGGCAGGGGTTTCTTGGCCAGATACTTAGTGGTAGGTTCACAAAGGAAGAAATGGCTCAAAGAGATTAGGTGAGTGGAGACCTAAAGGCAGTAAGCATCACACCATGGTTTCCGATGTGCTATGGAATGGGTTTTCTCTGCACTGCGAGCTTACTATCATCTTTTAAATGAAATAGCACACTTCCTAGAAAGACCCTTACTATTAAATATTTGGGATAACTACCACAAATAGGCTCTACCAAAATACTTCTCACAGCTTTTTAGTGTCTATGTATGCAGAGCAAATTTAGCAGTCATCCAATTATAAGTACTTGCTCTTCAAGGAAAATTCTAATTTTTACTAGTGCATGTTCTCAAGTTTTCCTCAGAAATTTAGAATAAAATATGCACATATATCCAGGTGGAGTTTTTCAACAAAAATTCTTATCATAAAGCAAATTACGAGGAAGGCACACATACTTGAGCTTAATACAAATCCAGCTTGATAAATTGATGGAAATATGGGGTTAGTAGGATTTAATTCATTCTTAGCCTTAAACCAGTTTTTGATAGTAAGTGTGAAGCTAATAATACTAAATAACTGTAGTAGAAAGATGCTTGTCACGCGTGGAGTTAATCACCTGTACATTCCTGGTTTATGATTACAAAGATGCTCATTATCCAGCACTGTGCATCTAAGGGGACATGTAACCACTATATGTTTCTTTACTCACCTGGATGTAAGTACCTAGACTTTAGTCCTGCAGCTCTCATTTTTATTTCACCACTTTTTCTCCCATGTGCAGTAACATCTTTTCTATTTCATAAATAATTATTTGCCTGAGTCTTTTTAAGTTTAAAGGGAAGTATGAAGCAGAAAACTCTCTCAGCTGAGGACTTGGCTTGCCTAGAAAAAGGTTTGTATTAACTAACACCTAATGCAGCGCTACCGCCAGACCAAGTAACAACAGCAGAGAAAATACAAAGTATTTTGACAACACAAAAATCTCAGTAAAAAAGCCACCTTGTAACTCCCAGGGAACAGCTAATCATACTTTCTCTGTTGACAGACATACAAAGGTAATTTCTTACTTCAAATTATCAGGCAGCTCTTCCTACTTACCCAGTCACATGACCCCAATGAAAGCACGGATCGACTACAATCCTATCTCCAAACCTGCTACCTGTCTGTCCACAGGAGCTCCAGGGCCATTCACATGTTAAGCCTGTTTTGGGAGGAGCTCTCCGGTTCTGCAAACAACATAGTCAAAGTCTATTCAAAACCTGGGCCTTCCAGTTTTCCCCTGAGCACAAGTTCAGGCCAGACTGAAAAGAAAACCAAAAACAAAACAAAAACCAGTCATTAAAGGAATATGGTCTATACAATAAATAAGGGGTTAATACAAATTCCCCCTTGGACTTACACTGTCTTTTAACTTCTGTATTTTGCACAACATCTTTATACTGTTACTTTTCAGATTAGATGTCTGTATGTTAGCCTAGAATCTTGTATTTCCTCTGCATCTTGGAAGACCTGTGCAGATCCATGAGACATGACAAGCCTACAGAAAAACAGGTACCATTTTGGATCCTTGGATGATTTAAGGAGGACTACACTGGTTGAATACTTTAGTTTTTTCTAAATGCAGACATGCAAAGATTTATGAAGATGTATCTTAACATATAGACAGTAAGTTATGAAGCCTGGCATTAACATTCACTAATGAAGAAAACTGCATGTTCACCATCAGATTTTTTTTCCCAGAAGGTCTATGCCTTCAGCCGTCATACATTCTTTACACACACTGGAGCTTCAGCACAGCTGGTGAAATTCCTGGACTCCTACAATGAACTGCTTGTAAGCCGGATTTTGCCATTTCCAAGGAGCCTGAAGCCATCAGACTCTCTATTCTAACTTTTAAACCATGTGCTTTCCTACATCCTGATTGTGACAACACATTAAGTAACACATACTCCCTAAAGATGATTTAAAAACAAAACACCAAGCAAAATTTGCTAGGCAAACAGCTTTTGTAAGCAGTTTTTGTGATCCCTTGCTCAAATCACTCTGCACAGCTAAATGGGCAACTTGCATTGGTAAAGAAACCAATTCTTCTCACTCTCATCAAGTATCAGATTTTGAATAGATGTGATATTGCAAGACAGAAATGCTGCAACACTGGTGTACTTTCTGAGCAACCAGGGAGGGAAGAGACAAAACAGTAAAATATGTGTTGAACAGAGGAGCAGGCTTCAAGAAGACAATGATGCGTAGTCCCCTCACCAAGAAGAGGTGGAAATATGCATCAAAAGGGCACTTTAAGAGTGGATCATGCAAAGCCCAACTTCTTCGGGAGAACAAATGACAAAAAGTTAGCTCTTATGTATATAGGAAGAGTCATGGAATCTTGACTTAGTATTTGTACTCAAACATGACTCTGGCAACATCTGGCAACAAAAAGATTACACATATTATACAAAAGATTAACTCAACAGCAAACCTCAGCATAAGCTTAACGCTGAGGTTAACTTCTCCATTTTCCTCATAAAAAAGCAATCCAGCTCTTGTGCACCCCACAGAAAATCAAGACAAGAGGCCAAGATCTTCAGCCACCCTGCCTGCAGTTTGTCTCTTGCAAGTAACTTTTGCATGTGTTAAATGTGGAAGGGCACATCTGAATCACACTCCATTTGTCACCCTCTGACAAAAATCAAGTCAACACGAGGGTCTATCAGCTATGCAGCTCAGGGAACACTTAGCCAGATTTCAGATTAAACCAAATCACCAGCATAAACCAACCTATAGAATCACCAGTGACCTCTGCACTCAGGAGCACAGGACCTCAAGTCTCTGCTGTTAGAGGAAAAGAGCAGGGAAACAATGGCAGAGCTCCTGTGTGTGGCAGGAGCTGCAGTACTCCCCTGCAAGCAGGACTGGTCCCTCTCACTGAGCAAGCCAGCCTTCCTCCCAGCATGGGGAGATAAGGCCGTCTGAACACCCAATACCCAGAGCAGGGCACTGGCTATGCTCCTATTTTTGAAGACTGTCAAAGTAGACATGATGTTCTGACCTACCTTCCTACTTCTCTGATTTACTCTCTATGTCTGTGGGTCTGAGCAGGCTAGAGACATACAGCTACGGGTTGCCTACTGTGTGGCTTATCAAAGAGCAAGAGAACACCTACCATGCTGAAATAGCTACATGGGAGGAGTCTTAGCTCATCCACTAAAGAGGATCTCAATATTCCCTTCCTAGTCATCTTTCAACACCCAGCTATCACATAGCTCTGAACTTCACAGATGCCCTCATTTATCAGTAAATGTAATAAATAGGCTCTTACTGAAAAAGTTGAGTACAAGATGACGTCACACGTCATAGTAAAAGGAGCATTTTAGGAGTTGGCTTGGCCAATCAAACACCCAAATTCTGGATATTTTTATTCCCAGGACATACACAAGCATCAAATATGATGGGATAGATGCTTTTACAAATGCAAAGAATGAAAGCCAGGACTTATCATCCAAAAACGCACCCAAGCATTTCTCAGGCTATGCACACGTGCAAGGATAAAGCCACTCACTCGATGGCAAAACACAGGTACCTCTAAGCTGCGGTGAAGCAGTGACTTCGCTTCAACTCCACACGATTGTTTACAAGAAGGGAAATGAAGCTCAATTTCTCCAGCTGAAGCTGTAGAGGAATTCAAGGCAGCCAGAAAGTAATTATTCAGCTGGAGTTTGGCCAGGACACTGGAATTAGCACTGCTGTTCTCAAAGACTGTGTCGGGGGACCATGCAGTGACCACCAGCACTGTCTATTGTCATCAACACTGCTTCCCACAGAAACCAGGTTCTCCTTGGAAATCTCCCATTTCTGGATTGAGCAAGCCTACTCAGTTTGGGAACAACACAGGACAAGGAGGAAGGGTGAGAAGTGTAACTATTAGTGTCACTTTCAAGAGCAGTAAATTTTACATGGATTAAAGGGATGAAATCTTTATATAGAGCAAAAAGGATAATTATAATGAAGGTATCTGTCTAGCTGGCACCACCTACAGCAAGACCTGCAAGCAGTAATTGTACAATAACAACGTGATGTTTAGTGTGAGGTTTAGGACATTCTGCCAGAAAACCTAAAGTATCCAGGTTGTAAAACAGTGTAATAAGCAGGTAATCCCCAGCCTGGCGTCCAAGTTACTGCCCTAACCTGTTCCTTATGATTATAAAATGTCTCAGTGTCAGCAGGTTCACTGTGACTCAGAGCTGAAATAATAAATGGCTTATTCTCCATCCTGATGGAGGAAATACATCACGGCTCATTGTGGCTCACTTACTGAGGCTTTTTTTTTTTTTTTAACAGGAAAATGTAAAAATAACCAACTCATTCTGCCTTATTGCACTTATTTTTGATTAACAAAGCCCTTATTACAATCAAATTAGAAAAGAAAAAACAGCATGTTTTCAATATGGACTACAAAAACAATACCTTAGGAAAAAATACATAAGAAAAAATACTGCACAAACAGCTGAAGAACACAAAATTTGAGACAAATAGTCTCTCTGCCAAAGTGACTCCAACACTTGGATCCTGTAAACAACAGGTTGCCTGAGCTGAGGTAAAGGTCTAGGCTCTAACCTTGAGGCACTTTTGCTCCCAAAAAGCTGTCTTTGGTCAGGTCCCAGTGTTCACAACATGCTGACAACTGAAGTGGTGTGTTTGCACACTCAAGACCTCTAGCTGTGAATTCTAGAGGAAAGGTGCCATCTCTTGCTTCACACATTGTTAGCAAGCAAAGAGTGCCCTACTTCTGTCAGATCTGCCCCAATACTACACACAAACCACACAAAACGTCCCTTGGAAAGCTGTTAAGAGACCCATGAAACACCAGCAACTCAAAAAAACTCATCCTTTACTTAGCACAGAAATATGTAACAGCAGGAGTACCATAAGAAAGGTGCAATCAGTCCTTTAAGCTTTTTGCAAACAGAAAGAACAGTAACAAGTGGAAGAAAATAAGCACCATTATTTTAAAGACTTAGACAGAAAGTACAGGTATATTAAGATGATTATTTTAAGCTCAAATTTGGAGCATGTCTTTTTATACTCACACAAAGTGTGTGTGTATAAAGTACATACATAGAATACTTAACACAACAGAATAACATAAAAACAAGAACAATAAAGGGAAATCTATAAGCAAATTATTAATATTTTAAGTAACATCCATTCTCAAAAAAGAAATAAAAGTACCTAAAATAGTAGAAAATACAAATAGAGAGCATTTGCAGAAATTACTAAGAAAAAAAAATGGGAGTGAATATCACAAACACAGCCCTCATTGTTTTCAGAGAAATATCTGTCTGAAAGGATTGCAAGTTCTATGACTCTGCATATTTGAAAGACACAGTAATTGACATTACACTCACAAAGAATACAAAATTCTTTGAATTAAAATAACCTGCATTAGGAAAACAAGATTTCTCCAACATTTTATTGTAGGGGAAAAAAAATCCTCACGTTTTTCTGCTTTATATGTAGAATAAAAAATTATAAATTAATAATTTAGACTGGAGTAGGAAAAAAAAATGTTAATTCCCAGACTACTACTGCTAAGAAACTGGTAATCAATAACTAAGTTGTTTATGACCAATACTATACCAAAAATGCAGATTAAAGTATAAAATTACTTTCAGAGTGGTGTCTCTTGGCTGAAAATTTTTTAAATGTACAGTTTAAAAGCACAAATGAACTATTTCCATTTCTTGCATATCCTCTCTGCAGCTTCTTATGCATGCTTTGGTAACTCAACTATATTATGACCTTTAAAACATCAGCATCCTGTGGGTAGCAGTGGCCAGGACTCAGAGCTAGAGTTGCAGCAGGACTGGCATTTTCATCCTATGCATGTTTAGCCGTGCCAGAGTTTGCCTGTGAGACACTGCAGTGCTGGTTTCCACCCCATGCTGTTTTCTAGCTGAAAACCCCGAATAATTTGAGTTCTGTTCTGGTGCTATCCATCAGCCCTAATTCTTGGCAGCTACTTAAAAGGGCTAATGATCTTGCAATGGAGTCATGGGACTTTGACTCATGGTCCCAGATTCAGCTCCAGGTTCCACCACCAGCCCCCACACTGCTCCAGGCCTTGCTCCTCCTCAGCTGCCCCACCAGCACCGGCGGGGACACCGAAACCCCTCTGCTTCTGGGCCTGTCCCTAGGCTTCACACCATTCTGTGATGGTTTCTGATACATCCAAGGTTGTCCCCCTTGCAATTGCTCCTCTCCATTGCCATTCAACAGAAACGCATGCCAAAATAAGTGAAAATATCGGCATGTGAAAGGTGGATACACTAAAGCTACGCAAGCACAACAAACCATGTCATGGTTTCCTGCAGATCAACCCACACCATCACCCCCCCACACCATGTACCCCACAGCTTCCCACAGGCAGAACCTCAATCCCACAATCTGCACCTCTTCCCCAACTTCGCTACTTTCACTCCTTTATCTTTAGCAGCCCCCAAACACTGCAAGTCCTGAGTGAAAGGCCCCCAAACTCCACAGCATTCTTCAGCCCCTCCTAAAAACGTTCCTTGGAGCATCCACCAGGTCCATAAGACAGCTTGGACTGGCCAGCAAGCTGCTACCTACCAGGAAGAAAACAGGCAACTCCAAGCACGGTTACTTAACTCTTGAACTGAACCTTTTTTATGATGTTTAATGACATCCATAATAATAAATATTCCAGCAATGAGCACAGAAGCTGGATTCATTACTGCCTTGTGACTCATTAAGGGTTTTTTCTAAACTGAGCTAAGTTTCCATATTTTTTGGGCCACATCTCACATCAGAGCTACACTTCAAGGAAGTGTTACAAATCAAAACAACTTCGATGACAACACTACAAGAAGAACAAAACACTAAGGATTTGGAATGGCAAGAAATTGGGATTTATAAATATCCCCCAGATACATTAAGAATTTTTAATCCCTTTCACACTTTGGACTTCAACCCTTAAAAATGCAGGAAGAATGGTTCATTCTAAACTTCTGGACTTTTTTTTTTTTTAAATTTTATTTCCATTTTGGCTTTCGTGATGTGAACAGATCTGTTCGGTGACATTACACAGCACAGCTTCTGAAAGCAAAAGTCTGCTCTTTTCTATCCTACACCAGTAAGAGAAAAAATTTTCTTCCTTCTGACCCAAAGATCACAGAAAAGAATATATTTGTCTGAAGACAAGATTTGCAGACTGTACTGTACATACCTTGTACTGAACAACTAAGATGGAAAAAGCACACAAGCTTTGAATTACACAAGCTTTTCCTTTAACTCTTGTTATTAATTTTCTGAATGGGTATATTTATTTCCCGAAATACAACTCATAGCAAGTTATCTTCCTTATTAATTGCAGCTTCTTTTTGACATTCATTAATTCTGTATTTTTTTCTTTTAGTCTCATAAAGAGCATGAGAATTCTCTTTTATTCTCTATTTCTTTCATTCTCTGCATTTACAATGCTAATGAAGAGTTCGTGCTTCCAGGTAAAGATTGGTTTTTTTAAACTGATAGGAAATCCTATAAGGTCTTACAGTTGCAGTTTTTCTCCATAACAAACCCTTCCATTACGTTGCAGATTACATACCTTTAAGATATTCCTTTCCTTTGTGACACATATTGTCTTCTCTTCAGAGAGTAAAACTTTCCTAACTAAGCCTCAATGACAGAAAGCAGGATTTTACAGAGCAAAAAAATAGAAAAACACAATAACTCATGGCACTCATGATTTAACTCACATTTCAAAGTCTTTCTCATTTCCTCTCTTGCCTTTTCTCACAAACACCACAAGCAAAACACATTTGTTTGCTTTGATTTTCAGAACTCTACTGCTCCCAAACACGAGAAAATTTCTCTGCAACCCACTGAGGTTACCAGCATGTTGCAGCTTTTGTTCCTACATCAAGACCATCCAGCCTTTGCAGACTTTCTAGAAAACACAGAACGATCTGCAGTTTGGATATGCCCTACATCTGTCCTGGGAGTGGGCAAGCCCGAGACTGACGGATGTCATGGCCATCTCTGCCTCAAAGAACTATCTCATCATATGCAACCGGGACATGTCATACTGCTGTGTAACCCTGGTCTTGCTTTCAAAAGGGAGAAGAGTGACAACCCTCTTGGACTGTATATGCACAGAAGTTATGCTATCTAAAAAAAACCACCCACCTCTGCAGTGTGTGAATTGTGTGGCTGTGCTCAGTATTTAGGAGACCAGAGTTAAGACTTCCCAGTGCTGGCAAGCAGAGAGTTAGGTGTGGGTTAAACCCCATGTATGGCTGTCACCTTTCTACCTTCTTGGAGGAGCAAACTGTTACTATCGTAAGTGAAACCTGTGACTTCTCTCCAGACTAGAAGATACTTGCTTTTTTAATCCTTCTTACAAAACCTTCTTTCCAGTCCTTTAGTGGCCACAGTGATTTGGGAAAGAAAATACTCAGATCTTGGTTTCCAAATGAGTTTGCCAAACTCTAGCCTGTACAGAGAAAAACCCAGAGGTTCCTAAACTTTCAGTGTCTGGACAACATGGCAAATTGGGCCAGTCCCCCCTGGAGCCAAAACATGAAATTTTAACATGAGCTGGAAACAACATGGTCCAAGATACCATCTTAGTCCCATGCACTTGGGACTACAGGTCTGAATTTGATGAGATTATTTTGTCAACACTTGAAGCTGTCCCTTGGCCTCTGCCCTAAACTAACGGCGTCTCATAATTTGAGTCTAAAAAGACCCCCATGGAAGGTCACAAGGGCTGCTTCCTTTCTCAAGAATTACTGTGCCTGATGAAGTTCGTCCTTGTGAACATTTAGCACGGGAACCTATTCCCCTGCACTGACTACCAATGCCACACAGACCAGCCTTCTAAGCTGAGAGCAGACTACATAACCCTCTTCACATCTGGCTATCTTCTTTCCCTTCTACAGCTACCCAAGGCCTTTCCTTGCAACACCAACAGGTACTTTGAATCACAAAAGTCAACAAAGGGATAGGAACCACTAGGCTTGAATAAAGGTTCCTTCCTAACTGCAAGGAACCTGCAGGAAACCTCACACATTGTTCAGAAGGGGACTGTGGTGTCCACACCAGCTACTTGGTCGGGGAAGCTCTGCTGCTGCAGAGGAACCTCAGAACCTTGCTGTACTCTCCCACAACTGGTTTACATCAGCAGTTACACACATGACCTTCTGGTTGATAGTACAAGATGAAGTCAAACCTTAAACAGTAAGAGAGATCTATTTTTCCCATCAGTGTTGCCTATGTGAACATTAACACATGGTTTACATGGGAGAAGAAAACAGGCACTAATGAGGAGAGGGAATATTCAGTAGAGATATGCTTTGCTACTCAATTTCTATACCTCATGTAGTAAAATTTAGTGTAAGTGGTAGTTTAGCAAATCAGCAGCACTAGCAATACACTTGGTCAGAAGTTTCTGACTATAAATGCATTCCAGCCTCTGGGATTTTTCCTTAAATTTGGAAGGAAATTTAATATTTCAGTATAATTCAGTTAAAGACATTTCTAGGAAAAAGCACATATCTCACAGCAAAGCTCATTTAACAGTCACTTACCAACAATAAACTTAAATCCTTTATTGGCAATTTCAATTTCTGCTCTGCATGATTCATTTATCCCTGGGATAGGCCTGAGCAAGGGATTCTCCCAGCAAAAGACAGACTAATCAAATTATTTCAAGTCAGTCAGGTATTCATTTTATGCCATCCGGCCCCGATGGCAAAATCACTTGTAATAGCAGATCTCCTAATGTTAGAGGAAAAAATATCTTCACGGGCTGAACACTGGCTTAATCAGAGCCAAGAGACAAAGCTCCTACAGTCAGAAACACATAAATGTTACCACTGTCTCATTCTCACTCCTTACCTTTCATGCTGCGCTGGGAAGTGGCTGATATACATATACATAAAGGTCTTTTCCAGCCTGAACAACTCTGTGCTTCTCTGACACACACCCTCATTTCAGACACGCACCAGACAGAACACGAAATTACCCGCACACACAAGGCAGCACTGCTACATTGCATCCCACTGGCTGGCATGGAGAGGACAGATTTTTCCAAGATGCTGAAAGATCCCAGGACTGAGCAACAAACCTGAAAAAGCTTGAGGCTCTCCACCCCTCTTTCTGGGCACGTTGTATTTCATGCATCCATCATGTGCTGGTACTTTTACACATCAGGCCTAGCTAAAGACGCCTAACCCAGTAAGCAATTTTTGGTGTCAGCTATTTCTTACCTCTGTCTCACCCTGGATGGTAACTTGATAATTAAGAGGTTTTGTGCACTTTCAGTCCAGCCTGGTTACTGAAGGACTGACTGCAGCATCAGTTTGTTTGCTGGGCACCTGCATGGCACGGCAGCTAGCTGGCAATGGAAAGTACAGGAAATACCAGTTCTTGCCCCAGGAATAGACAGGAAACAGGGGTAAAAGATAAGCAATGATACCAATAACTTTGCAGGTTTTTCTTTTCCGCTGCTCCTACCAACCTCTCTAAACTCCAACAGCTTTCATCTCTCACTTAGGAGAGCCATTCAGGCTTCTGCCTCCCCTGGTGTCCCTTCGCTACACCTGCCAATGATGTTCTTGCTCTCATCATCTTTGAAATATTTCTTCTTGGCCATATAGTTTTTGATGTTGGCAGCTTTTATTTCATGCAGGAAGAACCTCCTGCACACCTGAAAGCTTGCCAGCCTTTCCCCCATGGCATCCTTGGCTCTGCGAAAAGGCACGGCCTCCTTTAAGAGCATCATGATGCCACCGCCACCACTGCTATTTCCTATGCTCTCAAATCCAACGCAGAGGGCAGTCACATGCTCCTGTTTAGACATCCCATAATACAAGGCTACTATTTATCAATAAATGCCTTGAGGTATAGAGCAAAGCCCAAGCTAATAAAAATCTGCTGGGATTATCTGCTGGTGTTTCACATCAGCAATGGCAGTGGCCAGGGAAAACTGAAGGGGAATTGAGGATGCAGCAGAGAGCATACAAAGAGGAAAGAGGAAAGAAAGGGGACACTGCAGGTATTTGAAGAGTTGGGGAATAAAGATGGAGGAAAGGCAAGAGAAGTAGAAGCCCAACTTTTTTTTCTTTTTCTTTTTTATTTAAACTTGAATCCAAGGCATCAAAAAATGGCTTAAAATATACACGGGCAAAGAGATATTCGCTATGTTTTGCTCAATAAATAACTAACCATTGGAACCCATGGCTGCAGGATAACTGCTAGAAAACTGACTTGCAGTGATTAAAAAAGGATTAAATGTGTTTTATAAGCAACAGTATCTGTTGTTAAACATGCTAAAATAAAATTACAAGAGTTAATAATCTGTTTGCTTCAGGGCATAAACTAATCCTCATCTAAGGGTAGCAGAGATCTGCTTGCATGTCAACTCAATATCTGGTGCAACAACTCCTCTCCACTGGCAAGCAGTCCTTGCTTTTGATTCCTGGCATTTAAAAATTGTCTTTCTTGCCTGAAAAAGAGTGCATGCTATTGCTCAAGCCTTCAACTGACCTCACATAATTAAGTGGAGTTTACCAGACGTATCGTTCCCTTGAGGAGCGGGGGTGAAATGCATGAAAAGGGAAGAAAACAGTTTAATTGCTCCACATTTCGATATTCTGCTCTCAATTTCTTTAAATACAGTTGTCAGGGCACTAAAACCAAGCACATGAGTTGAAACTGTTGGAAGAAGCTTAAAGACATGAACAAAGCACACAATCTATTAGTACTTTTCAGTGCAATTGGTTCATCAGCCAAATCATTTCATTAGAAAATAAGATCTTTGGGACAGCCAGCAAGGGAAGATTTTTAATATATTAAAACAGAAGAATTTACTCTGCCTGGTTATAGTTAAAGCATTATCTAATATCACAGCCTGGTTCTCAAAGATGGAATAGGGTTGACATACAAACTCCTCAAGATTATGATTCCAGCCCTCTCCAAACCCAAACCCATGAACCTTACTAACAGATTGGCTAGTCTCCCAAATAACTGCTTCTGGACAAAACACAACATGGGACGTGACACATCCAATGTGATTATGAACTTTTTGTTTCAAGCACCAATTTGCACTTTCCCACAGGTAGGACAGCTGCATGCTGGGGACACTCCTCCCCTGGCTCAGGACAGCTCCTAGAAGAACAAATCTTGAACGTGAGCCCCACAGAACTCATTCCACAAGCAACCTTTTCCTTCCAAACTCCCAGGCTAAACCCACCGGTTCTACTGCTCTACACAGTTTTTATTATTATCTTCTGCTTTTAGCGCGGTGCACATTCTAGCTGGCAACCCAAACGCTCAACATTTGAACTGTATTTTCAAAAAAGGACTTTGCAGTGGTCCACATTAACTCACTAGCAACTCAGATCGAGCATGTCTAGAGTGCTTCTGCAAAGTTTGGCACTGACCACCCAAGAGATCAGTATCAGCACTGGAGCCCCATTTTAACTCATAGCCAAAGCACGAAATATAAAATGCTTGGTAGGAAAAAACCCCACAAAAACACAAAAAAGCTCCAAACAAACCAAGAAACCAAAACAAAAAAAAAACCAAAACAAACAACCAACCACAAAACACCTTTGAAACTTAAATTAGTTTTAGAGAGAATGAAAACATACTGTTTCAAACTACTGTATGTGTATCTTCCCTCTCCTCCCCTACCGCTGAAACAGCGAAGCATGCATGGCAGATGGCATGATTCATCTGAAAATTACTCTAGCAGCACTCCATTAGCCTCTAAGGAGTAAACTAGGATAAAAATATTCTGAATGTTAACTAAAAGCAGGCAGTTGTCATGAGGAGTCGTCAGGTCAGTCTGCTTGCTTAGTTTGCAGAATTTTCCTTTCATTCAGCAACAAGCACTACCCATGAAGATAATATCACTTACTGGTTCTACCTACAAGGAATTATTGCAGAAGCAAGGGAAGCAACTGAGGCACAAAAAGGTTTATTTTCCCACACAAAAGTAAAAATGGACCAGCCACAGTCAGCCCAAGAGCGACAGAACATGCTAACAATGGCCTCAGCCATTTCGGGTGAGATGGGAGAGATTCAGTTTGTAGAGACTGCACATCTTAGATGGCAGAACAACTTTCCACATGCCCAGTAGCTGAATGCAAATCTGCTCAGTGGAAAACATGGAAGAAGGGACCTCAGGAAGTCTGTCCTTGCCCTGAGGTATCAGTAATTACGCTCATCAGCCCACATGGCACATAGAGTAACTTGCCAGGGAAGTGACAAAACGAATGCCTGCACCACATTCAGTGGTAGGGCAGCCTTACTAAGCAGCCTGCCTCAAAAATGCAGAAAAAGCACCATGCCATGAGTCCCCCTGCTTCACACAAAAGACAGGAGTCAGCAGTGCTGCATGTCTTCTTCCAGAGAAATTAAAAACTACAGGAAGTAAGGAATTGGGTTCCCAGATGCAAGGAATGCTGAGCAGTCGCTCAATGACCTATTGGACCAGCACAGGATGCCTCCAACTGAAACGCCATCACTCATTTGAAAAAAAAGAAAAAAAACACACTCTTAGGTGGTTCAGATTATGCTGACAATAAAAAACACTACAGTGCAGCACACTGCCCCAGGACTGAGTAGTCTAATTGCCCGGGCTCTAGGCCCCAGGCTAAAAAATGCCTTCCCAAATAAACAGTCCACAAGAACTGATTTATTTTTCTGCTCCATCAACAATAATCCTCAGTCAACAGAAGCTGAGTATTTGGTGTGCTTTGATATGCAGGTTAACCAGGTGAAGCCAGTAATGCAGTTGCCCTCATCTTTGGGGAGAAGGTGGTGAAACTGTGCCTAATGTCATCTCTTCAAAAAGGTGTTTTCTACATATGTATGCGCTACCACGTCAGCCTCGTTGCATAACCAGGTTGTGCAATCACTGCACATTCATTTACATCTTCTGTTCCAGAGCTCCAGAAGTGGAAAGGAGGGATCGCATGGATTTTGCAGGAGTGGTCTCCTTGGCCATAGGAGGATGGTCTGAAGAGAGGTCGAAGGCAGTGGGGAGGGCACCAGGACTCCATCCCTAATGCCTCTACTGCTCACCCAGAGCAGACATTTGGAAGAGAGTTTTAGTTAGAAACCTCAAAGCAAAGAATGACTTCATAGCATCAGGGGATGACTAGCGTTGGCTTGGGCTGCAAGCAGAGAAGATTATGGTTTCTCCTTTTAATGCTTATGACTATGTCATTGCCACAGAACTGTAAAGAAGAAATAGGCAAGAGTGCAGTATCAGGTTTTCATAGACTGTACAAACTGGATTATTCAAGAGTGACTCAAGTTTCCTAACAAGCATGGAGAAGTCTGCATTAAGATAGCATCTCTTGATTTTTCCCAAAATCAATTGCAACAGCCTGCACTTTAAAATATTGCTTTAAACTCCCGTCCTCATTTGTATATCAAGGCAGCATTTAGTGGATTTACCACACTTGTGCATAAAAAGGACACAAAACACAAACAGTACTAGGGACCAGACCCTAGATCAGCATTCAAACCCCACCAGCCAGAATATACACTCACACAATGTCAGGAGAGATGCTCAGCTCTCACCACAATGGTAAACCCTCAGCCATAAAAACCTGACACCATAGTTATACTCATAGGCTGCACATACTCACCAAGGGAAAAGAGAAAAAGGCAATAAAACTAATCCCTCAATTTAAGCCAAAAGAGAAAGCTCCCAGTTCAGCCCTCTCCAACCATCTCTGAGGTTTCCAAGCATTTAAAACACTGAAGTGGCTTCCAGCTCTGCCTTAATGCCATCCCAGTGATGGCAGGACGAAGATACCATAACAACTATGGAAAAGTAAAGCTGCTCTAAGTTAAACATGCAGTCACACTCTGGGTTTTCACATTAAAAAAAAAAAAAAATGGTGGGAGTTTTTTCGGTCTATCTTCCTCTACTATAAATTTCTAGATATTAATCAAAATCTAAATATATTTAGATAGATAGAAATGTGTAGTGCATTTTTATTTATGTTTAATTTATACAACACAATTTGATCACATCACACATGAGGCTGCATCCTCATCCTGAATTTCAAACAGCTTCTGGTTAGAGCTGCAGACACATCATCTCAGCTCAAAGAAGTAGGGCTGAAGCAGGACAAGCAAAGCAGCAACTGCAAATATTTAAGCCTGACCTGGCTCTGGCAACTTAACCTTCCTTAGCACCACATCATTTAAAAAAAATCAGTAGCAATAATAACCAATCTAAAAAAATTAGTAGCAATAATAATGAATCTAATCAATAAACATTTACCTTGAAACAACACTTCAGAGAATCATAAAATGGCTTGGGTTGGAAAGGATCTTAAAAATAACCCCACCACCACAAGCAGGAACACTTTCCACTAGACCAGGTTGCTCAAAGTCCCTAGCCTTGAAGACTTCCAGGGATGGGGCACCCATAACTCCTCTGGGCAAACTGTGTCAGTGCCTCACCACCCTAACAGTAAAAAATTTCTTCCTACTATCTAATCTAAATGTACTCTCTTTCAGTTTAAATCTTGCACGCTAGCACAAGCATTGCTTTCCTCCCTGAACCTCCAGAGACATTGCAAGATCTTACTGAGGAGCAAAGGCAGCGGCATGGTATCCTCTGGAGAGGCCAAGGGATGTACCTTAACTGATCTAAGTAGTGAGAAATCCATTCAGTGAATCACTACCAACTTCTCTGGTAACTGCAAAGAGGAAATATGATTACTTTCCCTGACCTCCTCTTCACACCTGAGCAGTAAGCGGAAAGGTGCCCACAAAGGGGCCTGGCAGACGGAAGCATTTCAGCAGGACTCCACTGGCGGGCCCTGCTCCCGCACGAGGCAGCTGCCAGGTCAGAGCTCAAACACGCCCTGAAATCTGCACAGCAGCACCCTGCCAGCATTGGGGCAGAACCAGGCTCCAGGCTTCCCCACACAGCCCTGTGCTCACACCTGCCCACACCTTCCAACGCTGGCACCCGTGAGGACGGCGGCCAGGCGCCCTCGGGAGCAGCCCTCAGCCCCACAGCGCTCGGGTGCTGCCGCCTCGTAGGGCAGTCCTGAAGGGATACAGTGAAGGGGCAAGGAAAGAAGAGAGGATCTAACCAAACACTTACAAATTACACCTGCTAATTGCGCTTTCCCAGGCAACAACAACACGTAGAATACACAACAACAGCACATAGAATCCCTGTTGCCTCAGAGCACCACCAGGATGCCTTCAGAGAGCCAGGTTTTCTGGAAGAAGGGGTTGGGGGGTGGCAAATAATTACACTGAACTTGAAGGTTCAGATTTGAAGAGAATATTTTTGGAAAGAGAAATCAACACGTTTAGCAGTGAGCAGGAGCACAGAGCACATAATCCTTTCACATCCTGACAGGGTAGAACTGCGGAGGCCTGCTATGAAGCATGTCTGAGTAACAGCATCTTCATTTTTTGAATATCTAATTAGGAGTTTCTATATATTGCAAAGCATTGCTATAAGATATAATTTAGTTGGCAAACACTAAAGATCTCAGTCTGTAAGTATGCTTTTGGCAATCAAAATTCAAATCTGGATATATATCCAAGATATGTATGGCACCGGTACCTCTTTTTTTAATTCTAACAATTACAGTCAAATTAGCAGATTAACTTGTATCAGTTTAAGCAAATGCAAGATACAAGCAAATGAGCCTACACCACCACCACCACAAACAGTGTATTTTTGGATTGTTAGTATTCTTACTCCCATTAGTGACTTCACATATATTTAACACATATTAAAGGGCAGTAAAAATCTAAGAAGGCTACGGATGCCAGAACTTAGCACCGACTTAAAACTCACATATGCCAAAAAAACGCTTGCAACTGCACTAATTCCCACAGCGGGAACTGAAAGGTAGATTCATACAACACAATGGGCAACAAAGCCATTCCTTTAATTTCAGTCACCAGATTTTTATTAATTTCCATCCAGGCAAACACCAAGCATTTCTGCTGATCTTGCAGGATGTAAGCTCATTTGCACAATAAATGTGGTTTAACAAGTCACCACATTTATAGCAAGTCGCTTCAGTCTTATCTAACTGCACAGTTTGAAAAGTCAGTGATGGGTAAGTGAAACCCCACCCACATCACAGTTTCTGGAGTTAAGCACAAGAAAACTGAAGGAGTTGCTACCTTGCCATTGCAAGTGGGACCGCCAACAGTATATTGACAGTTAGAGTCCACATTCTGAATTATGCGTCTACTCCTTATTCAAGAAGGGAAAAAAGCATGCACTTCACACTTCTGAGTTTCTCCTACAAAATTACCGTCCCTACTCCAACGCCCCAGAGCTCACCATTAAAAAAAAAAAAACAAAAAAAAAAACACAACACAAAGACCCTCCTTTTCTGTATAAATTTGAATAGGTCACATATAAACAAAAGAGTCCCAAGTCCTGCCTGTGCTGGGGGGCACAAAGCAGAGACCATCAGCAGGGGGTTCTGCCAGCAGAATGGATAAGTGGGGCTGCACAGGAGCCACTGCCCATTGACACAGGGCCAGTTCCAGCACGCAAATTTACGAGTAGTTCTGGGTGACCAGAAGTGGTGTAGGGCCCCCTGAGATACAGCACTTTTGCTCACTTGTCACCCTCCTCCTCTGCAGCATCAACAGTGGAACAAGAGCAGTGCCAGCACTGCTCGGCTACGGAGTTGCAGGTCAGCCTCACCTGCAAGCAGCTGCCTCTGCATCTCCTGCCTCATGCACTTTCAACTTTCCCACAGTTTCCATGGACAGTACAAAGGCTGCTCACACATCTCGCTCCGGTATGTATATACACCACTCACTTCATCAAAAAAAGGTTTTAATTTCCCGATTTCCGCGCATGATGAAAATCTCATTCTGGTAGCAACTAAATTAAATAGGGGAAACCTCTTACATTTTCTGAGAGACACCAACATGCAAGAAGCAGAGTGCAGCCCACTTCATTATTTCACATCCTGGTGCAGAAGCAGCATGGAGGCCTGGCACTAAGTGGCCTCTGAGAAAGAGATACCAAAAAATAATTAAGATGGTAATAAAATAAGAATTATTTCATATTACAGAGCATAGTTTGAAGATATCATTTAGTCAGCAAATATTATGGTTAAGGGCACCTCTGCTTGCAAGCACTTTTCTGGTAATCAGTCCAAATTTAAATCTGAATAAGTACTATTTCAAAGACTACGTACGCATGTGCCACGCCCCAAATGCTACACCCTGTAGACCTATGTAGCAACAGCCTTGAGAACACTAAAAAGGAGTCCCACATGCTCACAGCAACATGAGCCTACATTGCACACGCCAGTAAAGCACTTGGAGAAACATGGGCTACTTAGAAATGCAATCACAGCCATCCCTGGCATGCTGTCTTGAAGCAGCAACAGGACGGAATGCACTTCCAGCTCCATGGATTCCTAGCATTCCCAAAAACTAGGTTTCTAAGACTAGAACAAGAGAAGACTTGTACCTTTAAGTTTAGTTAACTCTAGAATGAGACATATTTTCAGACAGAACTATAACATCATTGATACTGTGCAGTGACGCAAGATGCCTTTAACAACTCAGTAAGTTGTCCAAGCAAACCAAGTGCTGCCCTCCATTCCTCCAGGAATTCCTAATCTCTGTCTGATGCAGCAGCTGTCAGGGTCCCGGGAGGTTTTGAGTGACTACATTTTTAAAGCTAGAGCCACTTCTGGTCCCATCTACCACAAACCAAAGGACTGCTAAGCCTTTACCATTCATTACAGAAGTGCTTCAAAACGTAACACATGTGCCTCCTTAGGTATCATTTTAAGCAATCTGGTAAAGACCAGTATCCACTATCGAAACCTAGAACAAGGATGAAGCTTAATGAAGTTCTTAGAAGACAATAATCAATCCAGTAGAAGCATCTTAGTTCTTTTTATTCCTTCTCCGTTAGGATTGGAGACCTACCAAGAAACCTCATAATGCTGCACTGCTCACTTAAGACATCTGCATATCACAAACTACAGCACAGGAATGATGCACCTTTGTTTGATGAACACACATGATTAATGTTTACTAAGTAGATTTAGAAATAATACTTAAATGTGAATAGCATTTATTGTCACAGATCAATTCAATTCATGCTGAAGTTCTCTATGGAGCAGCAGAGATGCTGTTCTTCAAAATGTGACTCTTTCCAGTGCACTTAATTTCTGAAGTGCAACCTATCATCACCAAGAGCAGTGTTTCCCCAATACTTAAAACCCATTTTAGCAACCAGACTGACAAACAAAATGCTACAAAATTCATTAAATATTAGTATGCACCACCATATGCTTAAGTATGACTAGCTGCAGCCAGCATCAGTGAATTTGAAGTTCCTTCCTCACAAGAGTTGACAATGAAGTAAATATATCCATCTTTTACATATTTCTGAAAGAGGAAAACAATAAACTATTTATCAGATTATCTTCACTATGTCTTACTTTATTATTCACTACTTAAGGTTATAAAATCATTTCCATTAGAAATCCTTGTTTCATATCCTAACTTCTTCCCAAAACAGAAGGGGCTGACAGTTGAATCTCTGTAGCCACAGCCCTACATATTTCACAAATCTGTGGCTGCAAAATATATCTGCATTTTTATTCCAGAAGCCAAGCACTTATTCTACAAAATGATTCACCAGTTGAGTAAACAGAGACACATGTATTTAGGCAGTATCACACTTTGGAAACCGAAAAGATCTGAGCAGACATCTCAAGACTACATAATTTCTGGAGCCTTACTGAAAAACCCAAACCACCAAAAGTATTTCCTATTTTATTGTTGATCATTGCACTAAAAAGAAAAAAGGAAAAAGAGAAAAAGAAAACAATCTCACATACCTCACCTAAACATCTTTATCTCCTTGCACCACACTGCTTCCCCTTTCCCTCACAGGCAGCAAAAGCTCCAGTTCCCCAAACGACCAACTTCACCGACAACTTGTAAAACCATGTGATACAAAAAATGATAATAAGGAAGCTGATGAGTGTGCCATAAAAAAATACGGTGGCAGAGAGCAGTTACCTTGTCTTTGTACTGAAGCTCTTTAAAGTCAGGCACTTCAGGAAAATTTAGTTCATTGTGTCAGTATACAAAGCCACTCACACGTTTTGTTTTGCTGTTTAGTCTTACCTATAATCACAAGAGTAACTGAACAGAGCAAATAGAAAATGGGCAAAGAAAATTAGGAGAAAATTAAAACATCATTCAAGGCCCTGATGGGAAGCTCAAAACCACTGATGCAGCTTCGCCACGAGTTATTCAGGCACAGGTGAGGAGAGCATCTCGCACCTGCAAAGATTAAGCTGAACTTTCACACTTGAAACTAAGCAAGTTGCAAGCTGGTGACTCAGAGACAATGTAGGCTGCCACAAGAGGCATTTTGGTGGCAGTGAGCAGGTATGCAAGACACTAAATGGTTTTCTCACAACAGGGTGGGCTGAGGCCACGTGTCGTGGCAAAGCAGACCGGACTGCAGCTGCCAGCTCTTGAGGCTATTTGCCACATGTAAAAAGGTATGACTGTACAGCATTTGCCTTGACAGAATCCACAAACAGAAAGCCAAACACACACACTTCTACCTGCACGTGTATCTGTGTGTGTTGTGTGAATGTGTAATACAATGCATGATGCTGGGGGGGCCACAAATCACCTGGGGAAGCATCTTAAGGGACAGAGGTAAATACCCACAGGTATGTAACCAGTACTGAGGGAACACACAGTCTGACTTAAAGGCAATCTTCAATTGTGATTTTTCCACCTAAAAAAAAGTAAAGAAATGCATAATAAAAACCTCACAAAGATGATCTTTAAGACCCCTTCCAATCCAAACCATCCCATGACTCTGTGATTCTATATACTAATTTCACTTTAAATAAATTATTTAAATTTCCACAATTTAAACTGTTCGCTGATCTAGATTCAAAAGCTTTGAATAACTTCAGTGAAGATTATTCTTGATTTTTCAGTCTTTTAATATTTTTTACTACCTGTAATTTTCAAACCAAATACAACAGAATCAGAACAACCCACAGTTCATTTTGCATGGAGACCGATTCACTACAAAATAGTGCTGGCCACAGAGAACTCCTATGATAAGGCCACCCAAAGCACCTGTCCCATGCCTGTTTTGTCCTCAGGCCTTCAGGCTTACATCCATTCATCCTTCTGCAGCTAGATATCTACTCTCATTCCTTCGACAATGGCAATGAATAAATTTAGATGAACAAGCTTCCTTGGGACTAGAAGTCCAGGAGGTATTCATGCCCATGGGACCTTAACACTTGCCGATAAGAAAAATCAGCAACACATCCACCTTCAGATGAGTGACACCAAAACTCCATGTTTCCTCTTCAAGAAAGTTACAGGGTTTTATTTGAACCCATTTTCAAAAGCAGACTGAAAGGATGAGACCATTCAAGGAAGCTTAACTGTGACAGCTCCTTTACAATAAATCTCAACACTTGCCATAAAGCAAAAACATCATGAAATATGCACATCACAGAGATGTTTTATATTTTATATATGATGATTAGACAAAAAGCTATCATATTTGTGTCAAAAAATTATCTACAGCTGCAGTGGAGTTCTTGTCTCTTCTGTCTTAAACCTTGATTCTCCCACTATCACAGGTAACAAAAAATGTTCCTTTTACTCAACTACTATACGACGAGAAAAGTTGCATTCTTCCATGCAACTTTCACAACAATTTCTTTGTTATCTCTGAAGTAGATCTTGTTCTTGCTTCGACTTTCTCTGAGCAACACCGGTCACTATCAGCACTCATTCACAACCAACAATGCAGCAAGTCTGGCAGAGCACATCCCAAGTGCTTCATTCAAGGCAGCCACCCCATGGGGGTCATGGGGACTTTGCTCCCTTAGAGTTCAGCTGGGAATTTGTTCATAAAGCAGAGTTTGTGACAAGAAAGTCTGGAATAAACTATTCTGTATGTATAACTGAGAACAATTTTACCTACTTAAACAATTTTATGTTACTGATAATTTTATGTTAATACCTTTGTCTTATACCCCTATTTTAAAAGCTATTTTTATTTTAATGTTTTTATTCAGAAGAGCTTGCGTGCTATTTTGCGCTCCTAACGGATAATGTTGAAATCTCTGAACTTTCTTCAGTGAAAAATGAAAAAGCAGCTCGAGATCACATATTAAATCAGGGCAGTACATATTCACAAGCATTATTCACAGCCCTCAACTTCTGGCTGAGAAACACAGCCTTGCCACTATGCAGAAAGTGCACATTCCTTTTCAGTTCTTGTGTGTTTCGAACATTTTCTGAAGAATTTGAAAGGTGCCTTATTGCACTTGTAAACATGCAAACCCCAACAAGACAAAGTGTCTCCAAGTTTTACTTAAGGGGGAAAAAAATACCCCCCATTTCTCAGCCTGCGTCAGCAGTGCACAATGTACTCCCAAGCCCTAAGTCAGTGCCAGGCTCTGAGGCGAACCCGCACTCCCTCTGTCAGCAGAAAAGTCGGTCGCTAATCTGTGCTCATCTCTAGAGCGATATTCCTCCTCTGCGGGGCCCTCGGCTGACTCAGGCTTCGCTCCCAGCCCTACGCCTGCACCTACAGCAGGTCCTCAGACCACGGGCAAACCAACAGCTCCCAAACTGGAAAAAAAAAAAGTAATCCTTACTCAAGCTGAGCCGTGGAGATTTGGTGATAAACAAGGCAAACGGGCTGCACGCCTCAGCCAGGTCAGTTACAGGGTTGACACCCAGTGGCTGCTGGTAACTAAACTTGAAAGTGTGCTTAAGAAACTCTGCTCTTCCTTGGCTTAAGTGGTAAAACCTGCAAGCCTGCAACTTTCAGGGGAGCCTGGCAGTTATGCAGCCAAAGGGATGGGGGCAACACGAGTCCGATGCATAACACAGTGACTGTTCAGGTGTGGAGGGAGAGTACATGTGTATTTACCCAGCAGCAGAGGCAGGGTATGTACTGCACTCTACCAGGGGGTACTGCAGCCAAAAAACCTATCAGGAGCGGTTCTCCTGGTTCTCCTAACCAGCAGAGGTTATGTGGGCATAGGATGCGCTCAATCTGTTAGAGGGAGGTGTGCGAGACTTCTTCCTTGCTGAAGCACCACAGGACAAGCAGCAATAAAACAGGCAGCCTAGTAAGTTACACGGCTATCAGTGTTTCTTATTTGCTCGCTTGAATTTGGGAGCTCTGTGATTTTATTTTGGTTTGTTTGGATTTTAGTTCTCTTCTACCCCTTCTGAAAAGGCATTTAAGGAGACTAAAATACCACTGGAAAAAAAAAAATCAGCATTTTCAAGTGACAAGTTACCTTACTTAAAAGTTGTCAGCTATCAATCATTTCACTCCTATTGAAGTTTTTCATGACAGATGTCTTCAGACAATTATCCTTCAATTTTTTCAGTCAAACACATCAATAGAAACTAACAAACTACTTTTAAAAGACCTGAAAGCTTTCAGCTAAAAATGAGTTACAGATTAATCTGCATTTCCTTGGCAGGATGTTGCTTACCTCTAAAAAAAGAAATTTACAAAAATCCGATGTAACAAACATTCCTAGCAGTGCAATTAAAAATACATAAATTCGGATTTAAGTTGACACTTCAAAAAAAAAAAAAAAAATATAATACAAATACCAGAAAGCGAAGCAAAGAGTTTGACTGGCCCTAACTGGAGCTAGGTCCCGAACACACCAGAGTGCGCCAATGCCGTGCTAGGTGCGTGCACCTCACGCATTTACTGCCATCATTTAATCCCTCACAGAGAGGAGGAGGCTCTGCCTGTACGCAGACGGCACAAGCTCGTTCTGACAGTGCTCTCACGCAACAGTGTGCCTCCAGTGCGCACGGGGACACGGGTGGGTGACACTTTCTGGACAAAGGCGTCGGAGAGAGAGGATTCATCCTCAGTAGCGCTAAGCCTTTATCACCCAGGGGGAATGTAAAGCTGGAGGATACCATGGGCCTGGCGCTGCCACCGCGGTCACAGAGCCCCAAGCGCAGCTTCGCCTGGCCCGGCCCGCAGCTCTCCGAGGGGCAGCCGGTGCCCGTGGGTCCCCTGGGACCAGGCGAGCGAGTCCCCCGGGCGCTGGGGCAGCAGCGCCGCAGCCGATCCCACCGCGGGGCTCCGGGCAGCACCGGCTGCGGCTCCGGCGCGGGGCTGAGCACAAATCCCGGCCGCCAACAGGTTGCTCCCACCGCTCCGCTCAGACGGCAGGGACTGCGCTGCGGGAGAGAGGGAAGGAGGGAGCTCCGTCCCACCACGTAACACGAGAAAGATGCTCCCGCAACTCAAGTTTAACAAAGCCATCAGGACAAATATTGCGGCTTACTCATTAAACACACGGTATTTCTGCAACCCTTGTTCTGCCTCCGCTCTTTCCCCATCCCATCCCTGTTTGCCTCTGTCCCCGCTCCGCCGCCCGACGGCAAAGCCCCGCCGCGCCGGGGCGGATGGCGGCACGGACCGCCCCCGTTCCTAGCCCGGGTCCGGGCAGCGCCGGGGCCGCGTCGTAGCTCCCCCGACACCCCCAGCATACGGGTGCTAAGCCCGGGCCCCGCCGGCCGCCTCGGAGGAGCAGGAGGCGGCGGCGCTCCCGCCGGCTTTGCCCAGGGACGGCGCCGTGACACCGCGTGAACTTTTGCTTTCGGCGGGGCAGGGCTGGGGGGGCGGAGAGCGGGGGGGCGGCCCCGGTTCCTCCAGCGTCCCACCGGCGGGAGGGCTAGAACGCTTTTCTCCCTTAGGCGTTTTCCCTTCGCAAAGGTGAAAAAAAGTAGAAATGTGAGGTTAAACTGAAAGCGCGGAGCCGGAGCACTGCAGGCTGCGCGGCGGGCATCATGCAGCCGGGGAGGGCGGCGTGCCCAGCCGCCTGCAGCGCCGCGGCTCCTGCCCGGGGGCGACGGAGCCTCCCGGGACCCCGCTCCGACAGGGCGTCCCCGACCACCCGCCTCTTACCTTCCAGCCGGCCGAGCTGTTGCTG